>JABACO010000012.1:6066247-6145717 GCA_013339895.1 Ephydatia muelleri | reverse complement strand
CTCTCCTCTACGTGTATGATTACATCATTGTTCCCCGAGCCTTTTATGGGATTGTTGCAGCGAAAAAAAAAAAAAGACCGAGTGTATGTTTTGTCAAGATGATTTGTTCTTTATTCTAAAAGTCTGAAATACGCACTACACAGCGATTCTTATTACATACTGAAATTGGTAAGTAGCGTTGTAAGGACTGAATTATTCATTAGCCATACATTTTGAATGCAAACGTTATGGTTCTATTGCTTGTACTGGAGATGCTGTACGGTCCCTTTTAGCGGCAACAATTCCATATATATATTCAAAAACACTAATCAAACTTACAAAATAAAGAAATCAATATTATTATTAATTGTTACTTAGGGTAGCATGTCCTTAATGAGGTATGTCACAACGTTGTTCTTTACTTGGTCTAATAAGTAATTGCTACTGTACACTGTCTATAGAATATGCACACACACCACACCACACACAACAAACACACACACACACACCACACACACACACACACACACACACACACACCCACACACACACACACACACACACACACACACACCACACACACACACACACACAACGTGCGCCAGCTCGTCTTTAACCCCTCAGCGTTAGGCCCTCACATGACTTCTGGTCTTGGCTGATCTCCATGCTGTGGCTCGCTGTCTCTCCCTGGGGTAGGTTCTTGTCTGCATGCTGGCCAGGTCATCCTCATCTGGTGTGTACATTCCCTCTGGTGTGGGAGGGGTTAAAATGCTAAAGTATATGCACATGCACAGCATAGATGGTAGCACACTCCAAGTACATGTGTACAGGGTAGGCATGTGAGGCATGTGCAATAATACTGATGGCACACATTTAAAGAACTGAGCTACATGTGGCTGACTGGGACGTATGTCCAGATGAGACCAGCGCCTATACACACCTGCTTCAATAGCTCCCTGGCTCAATACAGAGAGGAAAGGTCTACCTCTGTACTGGGAAACAAATCAGCATAGCAGTCTGGATTAATTATTTGCCTAGGTTGTTTTATGTTATGACTGTTTTCAACTGGGCTGTTTTGCATCACATGACTAAATAAACATAAATGGTGAGAGAAAAAAACCCCCCAAAAGAACAAATATTAAAATTTTCTGAACTTCTTGTCACGTGCAAGTCACATGCAAGTCACATGCAAGTCACATGCGAGTCACATGGACCCCAGGAAGGCACACAGCCACTCCCCCCCTAACTCACCAATGCCATCGTACAAGTGAGGTCCATTCCTCTGCTGCATCTCATTGCTCCAGCTGCTCAGGTGCAAGACACAGTAATCACACCACTCACAAACACCCCCACAGCACAGTATACCCATGCTGGTGGGCTAGTGTGGTGACCGTGGCAACCCACCTCAGGCTATCAGGTGGTGACCTCGAATCATAGGTGAACTCCGAAGGTGTTGAAGGGATGGACTTGACAGATGGCTCTGGGCTAGGAGCGCAAAGTGCTACAGATGAAAAAAAATAAACAAATATGAGTATATGTATCTGTAAACACAGAACTGTAAACACAGAAGTTCTGTAAACACAGAATTGTACACAAACTGTTTCTTGGAACCAGCATGAGCACTGTACATGTAGCTAAACATGTATGAACTCTGGCCTCTTCTTACATGTACAACTGTCAAAGGTCTGAGCAAATCACGTACATAGGTGCACACTACACTACCCACATATCACACACACTACACTACCCCACATCACACACACTACACTACCCACATATCACACACTACACTATCCACAATGACACACACTACACTACCCACACATCACACCTACACTACCCACATCACATACACTACACTACCCACACATCACACACTACACTACCCACACATCACACACTACACTACCCACACATCACACACTACACTACCCACACATGACACACACTACACTACCCATACATGACACACTACACTACCCACACATCACACACTACACTACCCACACATCACACACTACACTACCCACACATGACACTACACTATTCACTGACCTGCTCGACTCCCGGGTGCCCATCCTCCACTTCCGGAATGAACTTGCCTCCCTCCTGCACATAAGAAGAATCAAACACCTCCTTCACCATCAGGCACCCCCTTCAAGCCATCAGGCATCCCCTTCAAGCCATCAGGCATCCCCTTCAAGCCATCAGGCTCCCCCTTCAAGCCATCAGGCATCCCCTTCAAGCCATCAGGCATCCCCTTCAAGCCATCAGGCTCCCCCTTCAAGCCATCAGGCACCCCCTTCAAGCCATCAGGCTCCCCCTTCAAGTCCCCTTCAAGCTATCAGGCACCCCTTCAAGCCATCAGGCTCCCCCTTCAAGCCATCAGCCATCCCCTTCAAGCTATCAGGCACCCCCTTCAAGCCATCAGCTCCCCCTTCAAGCCATCAGCCATCCCCTTCAAGCTATCAGGCACCCCCTTCAAGCCATCAGCCATCCCCTTCAAGCTATCAGGCACCCCCTTCAAGCCATCAGGCACCCCCTTCAAGCCATCAAACAGCCATTGTAATGCAATTGGTTGTGAGTTTTCAATAGACCCTTCCCTTTAAGAAGAACTCCAGATGTGACATCACTAATCAACGTACTTCACGAATTGGGTTAAGTATACGTTAATGAGTGATGTCATGTCCAGAGTTCTTAAAGGGAAGGGTCTATTACATGTAACCGTTAACATCCATACTAAATCTCCTTATTCAAGATTCCGCTTGTTTTTGTCATCCTGTGACACGGTCTTACATAAATCACACAATGCATACACATACCTGTACACACACAACACACACACACACACAACACCACACCACACACAACACGCACATACGCACACGCACACACACACAACACACAACACACAACACACACACACACACACACAACACGCACACACGCACATACACACACACCACATTCACGAGGGAAGGTGTGTGGGGAAAGGGGGGGGACAGACCTGATAGTCTTTGGGTGCAGGAGGCACATGGGGCTCAGCTATGAACCAGGGGGAGGGGAGGTGCTCCTCTGGTGCTCGGAGTGGCCCGGAAGGTACGAAATGGATCGGGGCTCGCTATGAACGCACTCTCCTGCTCCTTCAGGTACGCATACGGCTCTGATGTGGACCTAGAGGGTGAGGAGAACAACAATGGTGAGAGGGGAGGGGGAGGGGGAGTGTACACTATCCAAGGTGCCAGAGCAAGTGCTATCATCAACATACAAACACACTGTACATTATGCACATAGGGAAGTTGGAATGTATACCCTCCTTTGGCTCCACCCTCACTTCTCCCTCTCCCACCTGCACTCCTCCCTTCCTCTCTTTCCTCCCTCCCTCACTCTCCCCTCATTCTCCTTCCTCCCTTGCTCCTCCCTCCCTCACTCCCCTCACCTTCCTCCTTGCCCCTCCCTCCCTCACTCCCCCTCATTCCTTCCTCCCTTGCTCCCCACCCTCACTCCTCCTCCCCCTCCCACCCTCACTCCTCCCTCCCACCCTCACTCCTCTCACTCCCCTTCCACCCTCACTCCTCCCTCCCCACTCCTCCCTCCCACCCTCACTATCCCTTCCCCCTCACTCCTCCCTCCCTCACTCCTCCCTCCCCCCTCACTCCTCACTCCCACCCTCACTCCTCCCCCCCACCCTCCTCCTCCCCCACCCTCACTCCTCCCCCCCCCTCACTCTCCCTCCCACCCTCACTCCTCCCTCCCACCCACCCTCACTCCCTCCCTCCCACCCTCACCCTCCCTCCCACCCTCACTCCTCCCTCCCACCCTCACTCCTCCCTCCCACCCTCACTCCTCCCTCCCACCCTCCCTCCTCCCTCCCACCCTCACTCCTCCCTCCCACCCTCACTCCTCCCTCCCACCCTCACTCCTCTCCTCCTCCACTCTCCTCCCTCCCACACTCCTCCCTCCCCCCCTCTCCTCCCACCCTCCCTTCTCCCTCCTCACTCCTCCCTCCCTCCCCTCACACTACACACACTATATTGCTTACCTGGCAGATATTCTGGTTCTATGATCGTTTTCCATCTGAGAAACAAACAACACACATGTTTAAATCATGCCTTGCACCACACCCCTGATCTACATGAGCGTACGTACAGCTGCCACCAATGGTACGCCTGCGTGCATACATGTGAAATGTTACATAAACCACACAATAATGGTAATCAAATGTAACGTGTACGTATAAATGCAGTGTACCAGTGCTGTACTGTATGGGCAACAACAGCAAATAAAGTTTAAAGTGTACATCATTGATCAAAGCTTATAATAACTCAAGTAAAATAGCTATTGATATTTAGCCAAATACATAAATGTTCTCAAATAAAATTTATATGGAATAGCTTCAAGAATGCTGTGATGCCATTCATTGTGCAAGCATAATGCCCCTATTCAAATAACTGATGAATTCCATTCATTAACACCAGTCATGGCTAATTTTAAGACTTCATAACATTCCAGGGCACTTCCAGTGCGTACTGTTGCACTCAATAACATCACATCCATGTCCCCATCCCTGAACCACACCCACACAGTCCTTGACACACGATGCACTGTCTGCACATGTCCGACACCGTGACCCCATGAGTCTGGCACCGTGACCCCGTGTGTCCGGCACCGTGAACCCCATGTGTCCGGCACCGTGACCCCACGTGTCTGGCACCGTGACCCCATGTGTCTGGCCCCATGACCACACGTGTCTGGCACCATGACCCTATGTGTCTGGCACCGTGACCACACTCACAGAAAAGTCTGCTGGAGAGGGGGAAGGAGGAGATTTGCTCATCTATAGGTGAGGTCGGAGAGGGGAACGGAGGAGAGAGGCTCCACTGGTTGGAATGGTATGGGGGACAAGGACTATCCTCATGTTGGGAGCATGAGACTGGGACTGGTGGGTGGAGACAGCTTCGTCCAAGTCGCTCCTGGCAACCAATCAGCTGGTGGTCCTGATGCCTGGAGAGGGGTGGGGAGGAGGAGGTGAAAGTCACCCTGGTGCATAGGGTGTAGGGTGCACTCCAAATGGAGTAGAGGTGGGTTTGCTCGGTCATGGGTGTCTTGCACATATGATATGCAACTGGTGGGGGTTAATTTGGAGGGAGAGGGAAGGGAGAGGAGACAGTACCTCTGTGTTGTAGTAGTAGATATCAAGGGCTGACCAAAGGTGGTGAACACGTGAGACCTTACTGTGTCCAGCATGACTGGCTTATTGAAGAGGGCCATTCTGAGAATGAGATGAGATCACTCCTTCATAAATCGACCAACACACACAAACACACACACACACACTGTACAACACACACACCACACCCATACCCACCCACACACAACACACACCACCCATACACAGCACACACTGTACACCAAGATATACTCGTAGCTTTTGCTGACACTATAGGTACAAATACAGTAGCAATAATTCATGCACTCCAAAGCACATTTGACCAAAAACTTGGCTCAGATGTAAGCATAATGTTCCTATATTTAGCAGATGACACACACCTAGACATTAAACAACGGTAGACATCAATGTGGCAAAAGAAGTACACCTTCCTAAGCGTAGTCATTTGAAAATACATGCTAAAATGTTCAAGGACCAGGATATGTTGAAACACATGCTTAGAAGCTGATGGAAAATGGGCTGATCTCCACACAGGAGTTAAGGACGATTGACTTGAAGACAAAAAAAAAAAAAGAAAGTGTTTTGAAATGGTTCATTTGAAGGTAAGTGTATGAAAAGAATTCATAGAGGCCTGCAATGCATAGCATTGACCCTAAAAGCACTGCAATATGATGCGTAGCTTATGTGTGTTGGCAGTGTCAGCAACTGGATGTCCACACTCATGGCCAAATAAGCCAACTTAAAATTAACTTAAAATTGACACAGGAAATTCTTTTAGTAATGATACACTGCACACCACAGTGGATTGAAGGGATAAAGGGATGGAGTGTGTCAGAGAGGAGTGAGGGAGTATCATGATATACACCATGCGGTCAGAAGTCACCTAATGAAGTCAAGACTTAGGTGACCACAGCATACATTGATCTCACCTTTTCTCATCTCCAAATTCTAGCTTCATTCTTACACTGTTATCCTGTGGCTAGATCAGGAGTGGGGAAGGAGGAGAGGGAGGTAGGGGAGAAGATGATGGAAGGGAAGGTGAACGGGAGGAGAGGAAGGGGAGAGGGAGGAGAGAAAGGGGAGGAGATGAGGGAAGGGGGAGGGGAGAGGGGAAGGAGAGAGAGGTAAGGTGAAGGATGGAACCACTTCGTATTGATCATACACACATAAGGGAGGATAGAGGGTTACCATCGTAACCATGGTGACCAAACACATGCACAGACAGTTCATGGCAGCATGTGTGGAGTGGGTGGGCCACAGTTGAAGTGTACCTTGGCAAACAGTGTAAATCTCTGCTGCTGTTGGGCCTGGGGAAGAGGCACCGTCCTTGGTCGCATGCCTATCAGCAGGTTGTGATGGATGGACTGTGAGAGCTCCTGTACCTCGTCTGGTGTGTGTGTGTGGTGTGGGTGTCGTTTATGCATTATTGATTATTGCACACAGATAAGCAACAGTTTTTTGGAAATCAAATACAGATATTGTCCCAACAGGATCACTAATTGCCCCACCCCCCACTTAGGTGCCAGCAGATGCCATCCATTGTTCAGTGAGGGTCACGCCCTCTTCTGTCACCTGATGACGAGAAACACCTCATGCAGTGACACATGCACGTGTGTGCAGCTCATGTCTGTGCGTGTCTGCGTGCATACGTGTGTGTGCATGCGTGTCGATATGAGGTGGCCTTTTAAAGGATTCCTATTGCCACTTACAGTGTACGCAGTTTCCCCCATCAAACTAATGTCTCCTTCTCCCTCCTCCCTCTCCCTCTCTCCCCTTCCTCCCACCCTCTCCTCCACCAACTATAGGCTTAAGGGTTGGGCATATGCCAACGAGGCATGTACAATTGCCTCTACCACAATTATAAACATCAGCTGTAGTCTGTACAATTGTAAAGATGTATATTAATCATTAATGATTACTATAACTAGTCCAATTGACCCACCTTCACTCCCATGCCTGTAGAATGTGTATGTGTGAGTGCATTGCTGTGCATGTCCCAACATCTGTGTGTGTACATGTATGTGAGTGTGTATGTGTCATGTGCATGTTGTGTATGTTCATGTATGTATGTGTTCAATGTGTGTACATATGTTTATGCGTGTGTATGTTTATGTGTATGTTTACATAAGTTTATGTGGTGTGTGCAGGTGTGTGTGCACATGCACGAGAACATGTGTATGCACCTGTCCGTACGTGTGTGTGTGCGTGTGTTGTGTGTGTGTGTGTGTGTGTGTGTTTGTGTGCCTGTACATGTGACGAGCGTGTGTATTCGTTAGTTTAGATTGTGTTTTTGTACCCTAGCTAGGTTGTGAACATGAATGTGCAATGGACAGTACAAGTATTTGTGTCTGCTGGCTGGCCATGAGGCTGTGGGACCACACAACTGACAACAGACGTGCGTCATCATCACAGCCAAAGGGTCCTTGTTGGGTGATCATTTTGTGAGGACAGTTGCCCCACATTCTGACTGTGTCTTTAACTGACTGTACCCTCATTCAAAATTACAGAACGCACATGTACAGGTAATGTACATACATGCATACGCCAAACCCCCCCCCCCCCCCCCTAAAACATGTGACACACACACACTTGAAATCATACACATGTACATCCAACACAACATACACACCACACACACACATGCACACGCTTGTACAGACATGCACACACACATCAAAATACTCACTAACACAGACACACACAACCACACAAATAAAGACACACACACATACACACACATACACATACAAACACACACACACACACACACACACACACACACACATACACACACACACACACAGCACTTACCAGCCATTGTATTCCTACAAAGAGGTGAAGACTGAAGAGAACAAAGAGATCAAATTCAACCCCTGAAGTGCAATGATCACCCAATCTCCTCCCCCATATGCCCATATGCACCTCAGTGTGGGGATGTGCCAATTAATGCACACCATTGTATTGTGCACATGATGCTTCATTGATCATGTTAGCTATGACGTCCAAACACCGTGACATAGAGTTATTGGCACATGTTAAGTCACATGCCAGAGTTGTTTGTCACACTCAACGAGCCCCACCAAGGGTTCCCAGACAGCACACACACACACACACACACACACACACACATAATTACACACACACAATACACACATACACACACTTACACACATACAATACACACACACAACACACACACAATACACACACATGCACACACACACACACACACACATACACACACCACTAGTACCACTCCCCCTCTTCCCAGTGATACGAGGTCACATGCTTGCAAACGGAAGTCACATGCTGGCATATGAGTAGTGCATTTGTGCTCCGCAAATCCCCTCTTCGCGGGCAGTAACATCATGACTTCGACATGTGGCACTCGATTTGGACTGCAAAGGTCATATGATAAACAATGCACTTCACGCGGGCAAATATAGGAGCATAAGCGTTAGCCCCTTCGTTGGAGAACAAGTCGATTTAGAGTCACAACTGGTGTTTACTGCTTGCAAGGAGGGACAATGACAGGGGAGGGGGGTGGGGGAGGGGAGGACAAGAGGGAGAATTGAGAGAAGAGGGACAGCGCACACGCACGCGCGCACGGCCACACGCATAAACAAGTACCGCACACAACACCCTCAAACATGCACATACACGCTCACAAACACACACACACACACACCACACACACAACACACACACACACACACACACACACACACACACACTGCTTATTAGTCGTGTGTGTGTCATGCAAATAAATTGCTCGCCTATTCTAGCGCGATCGCAACTGCGGTAGATGTAACCGCAAGCAGTAGTCACGGGAAGTGCAATTGCTGACACAGACGATCTTACCGTTCAAAAGCACACAGATACACCATACGCGGTATTCAAAACCAAAACGCACGATCACATCCACTCTTTCCCTCACCTTCTACAGGTACTGGTGTTTTAAACCGAATATGATAGTAAGCAACCAATCACTACCACCATTTTGAGCCACCAACGGTGATTAAGGCACGTGATGGTGAATTTGAGAGGATTCACTACCCGTTCCCATAGTCACGTTGGGATGCTGCACATATCGTTAGAAACACTCCAGAGAGCGGGCCATTTATGGTGCCTTCTTGTCGGTTACGGGGTGCTCCGTACTGTACTATCTCATTCAAAGTAAGGCGCTAATTCCTAGAGGCCGCCCTGGGTCTCATTGTGCGTATGCGTGTGACCTCCACGTGATGCAAACAAGGGAACCTAGCGTCGTCTCCTTGCTACACCAAGGCACTCAGGGTTGCGAGGGAACACGAAAAAGCACGTCGACTCCTTGGCGAGCCGCTTCGTTTCCAAGCGCTGAAGCTTAGAGACAGAGAGAACGTGATCACTGCAGAGAGCGCTCACGTGAGTGTCATATTCATCTTTTCGTGCTACCCATACGTGTTTGAAAAATAGATACTACAAACAGTCGGCTGAGAGAGAGCTCGACTACATTTTTCAGAAGCGTGTGTACTTCTTAGCACTCTCTGATTGTGAGCGAGATGGGGAAGGTGTGTGTTTTAACCGTGACATGTTTACACAACACGCCCACTCACTGTCATTGTGTGCCCACTCCACCGCTGGACTGACGCTTTGGCTAGCGAGTAGCAATTACATAGCAAGTGTAATGTTGCCATGGATATGGATGGTATGCAGCAAGCAATAATGTAGAAAGAAGAGGGGCGTCATTTTTGGGAAGGGGGTGGGGGTAGGACGAGGCAGCCCTTTTTAATTGTGTTTGAACGGCCACGTTACTCATACTGCCCTTGTGAATAGTTACTGCGTTCGGTTATAAATGACCAGTCCAATATATCTATAAAACCGCTATGCACAGATTTCTCTGGAGGTGCAAGTAACACAAGAGTTCCCTACAAGAACTTTCTGTGCACTGTGTTCACCTGTAGCCTCTAAAGCTTGTGGTCATTGTGCTTTTTTTGTAGAGTGTTTCTGTACTTTATAAAGTATCCCTGTTCTTGCATCCTGCACTCTATATGGAGCCCCCTGGCTCTTAACAGTAGTTCTTTACCAGGTCAGTCTTTAAAAGAGCTAGACTCCCTCACACTGTGTAGGGTAGCAGACCTGTCTCTCTTTCTCTGGACTCCCTACAATAGCACAGAATTAGCTTATGTGTTACAAGATTGTATATGGACTTATGGACCTTCTCTCTTCATAATTTCTTTGAACAGCAAAAGCTCCTACTCATGATCACTCTTTGGAGCAACGAGCACAGATCCATTGAAATACTTCCCCGATCATTAGGGTGTGTTTCTTCACAGAGCGTGTTCATTAAAGTCTCTTCCCAATGACCTCATATCAATACATATTGAAAAATCGCTTGCACTTTATTGATCTTTTGATCTGACTGCATTTTTGCATTTAGTTATTGAAATAGCAGTTATGTCAGTTCGTTTAGTATGCCATTACTCGTCCATTGAATTCAATTCAGATGGATAGTGGTGCATGCACGATACATGTGTGTGCAGGGGGTGCGTGCACGATACATGTGTGTGCAGGGGTGCGTGCACGATACATGTGCGTGCACGATGCATGTGTGTGCAGGGGGTGCGTGCACGATACATGTGCGTGCACGATGCATGTGTGTGCAGGGGGTGCGTGCACGATACATGTGCGTGCACGATGCATGTGTGTGCAGGGGGTGCGTGCACGATGCATGTGTGTGCAGGGGTGCATAATGATTGCTGCCAGTGCTTTTCGAATGCAACATGCCCATAGTTGTAAGCACGTACTGCACAGGATATTAGCTTTACACTGATCTGCTGTGATTTTGGCGAAGCATACTATTGCAGGCCGGAATGACTGCTTTGTGCTCCAGGAGACTTTACGTGTATTGTTTTGTTTTGTCACATGCTTTCAATGATTTTGTTTTGGCTATCACATGCAGTAGAAGTATTGTGACACTACATGGATGATTTTCTCATCATCAGACTAACCATAGCTACAATGTTCATTCCACTCTTCCTCCTCCTCCCTCCCTTCCTCCCTCCCACATCACCATGTGTACTGGTAGGAAGGACCTCGTGTAACATGATGTGTACGTGCAGGGGAATACCCCACACTTTAGTGAGTCTGATAAATCCATAGCGATCCAATTGTGCATATGTCACTTAGAATGCCCAAGCTAAATGCCTAGAATGGTGTCTTGTTAGGCTACAGGTCACCTGGCCAGTGTGATAGTATACTTATTTGTTCCTGCACATGTGTGCACGCCAGTCTGTTTCCTAATCTCGCCTCCATTCTGGTTGTCACCCTGTTCCTCCGTACACATCACACTTGACATCCATGTGAGGCTTGATATATATGCATGTGTGTGTGTGTGTGTGTGTGTGTGTGTGTGTGTGTATGTGCGTGTGTGTGTGTGTGTGCGTGTGTGTGTGTGTGCGTGTGTGTGTATGCATGTGAGTGTGTGTGTACATGTGTGTGTGCATGTGTGTGTATGTGTGTGTGTGCATGTGTGTGTGTGTGTGTGTGTGTGTGCCATACCATTGATGATATCACCATGGCTTCCATTATGAATGTACTCTGTTCATTCCTAGCTAGTGGGACATAGCCACTAGGAAGTTGGACTGCTTCCCAGAGAGGCCATAGATAGTATGCATTGAGAGGCATGTCTTTTGGGTGTCTGTGTGTGTGTACAATCATCCCTAGTTGTGCCAACAGGCGTGTGTGTATACTGTGTTGCTAGACACACTGCACACCTAGTGCTGATGTGTCACTTCCTTTTGGCTGTAGTTGCGTACCTTATAAATCCGGATCTGCATATTTGGCTGTGTTTTGTGCATACCTGTTTGTACCTATGTTGTACTCGCAACGAACGGCCTTTTACTTGGGGAGACACTAATGTGATGACATATCTGATGATTGAAATTAGTTACAATCTATTGAGGTTGATCCTTTTATTATTATTTGGGATCATTTCCTTCAAAAGTGGACCTAACGCTTGTTTTTCAAGATAATCTAGAAGTCTGAAATGTCCTCTGCACATTGCTTCTTACACACTGAGAATCGGAGTATCTGTCATGGAGTTGTAAGGCTCGGAATTTAAATTAGCCATGCATTTCAACGCAAGTGTTCCATTTCTATTGCACATACTGGAAATTTTATAATTTGTGTGTTAGGTCCCTATTCGCGGAAACGATCCCATTTTCTTATTATTGGATTATAACATAGTTGCAGCAGAACAAAAACAGACACGTAACAATAAACTGGTGGTGCTTACCTAGAAAGAATTATTAACAGAATGTAAATAAACAAATGGGTGCATACTAGCTCGTAGGCTGTATCTTTTATTTAAATGTGTGTCGTTAAACAATACCTTGTACTGTTAGCGCACGGCACCAGCAGTGTTGAGCAATGCAATCCATACTTGTTTTTCACCAGCAGTTGCTGATTCCAGTGTATGGCTCCAAAGCTGCTGGGTTTCTGAGGACCACGGCTATTCATCAGGATGGAGACTGGAAGATTGAGTCCATTGTTCTAGAATTTAAAGGAAGGCCACAGAAAGTAGTTTTGCTAGCTAAAGACCAGACTAAATAAGTTTATTTGTAATATTTGTATGAATTCTTTATCAATTTGAGCATACATGTGTAACAGAACATACAAGTAGAATATCAGACAAGATAGTATGTAGTAAGAAATATATGCAAATTCAATAATTATGAAAATGAATAACAGCTGTCAGAACACTTAAAAGAACGCATACAACAAAAAATGCACAATCAAACACAACATTGCATCCCGTAATACATACATTAACATCGATCCCAGCAGTGACCATTTTGCCATGTTCAATGTTGAATTGCCCGGGCCAAACAATCTCTGTGTTAGGAATAGGTAAAGCAGTGACACAGGAGATTTGGGTGATGTAATGAAAGGGTCCCTCCGGCTGGTCTGTCACGTTGAGTACAGATGACTCTCAAATAAGTTCCCTCTCTGATCCTTTAGCTCTTTGAGACATGCATTGTTCATTGCAAGGAGGCAGAAGGCAATTCATAAGCAGCGGAAGCATGCACATCAGGGAGGACCTTTAGCCTTGGGCCCAGACTCAGCACATCAGCTTTTTGTGATGTGAAGAATATAATTCACAGACATGTAAATCAATAAGTTGCACAGGTCATTCACAGCATGGTCACTGGGTGGAAGTTGAATGTAACAATGGTGGGTGCGGTCCCTCTTATACAGCTTCATAGCAAAAGGAGAGTTATTTAATGATACCGGGTGGTGGCCTGAGAATCTAGTTTCTATGCACATGATCGGATTAAGAGTGGACAAGAGGCCTGCTATACTCCTGTGCTCTTCTTTTTTGTGTGAGGCATCGAGTGATTTATATGGATTATGATTTACATGCATTATAGATGCATATCTTTACAAAAAGAATGCTCGTTTGTACTGCCCTCTCCCAAAACCAATGTCAAGTTGAGCACCATCTTTGGCAGGGCCATGCAGTATTTCACCAGCATGCATGGGGAGGGGGGAGGGCGGGCTCCAAAAGAATATACTGACACACCGTTGAAAAGGTGTGTCAGTAAAGTTTCAGATCTCATTAAACCCTTGAGATGATATGGACAACACAGCTAGATCATGTTTAACAGAGAAATGTATGCTGCAGATATGGGTGTGTAGGCATGTCCAGTATGTAGGCATGTCATATCACAGGGCTAGAGCATCGCTGAATATGTTCTATTGTGAAAAGTGAATCCAAAACTTCTTTTTCACAAGACTCGGAACCACAGACGCTCCTTTTCCAATGCATAGCTAGCTCAGGGCCTGAGACCTGTTACTTAACTCTATACATTTACATAGATATGTATCAAAGTAATATATAAACAATTGCATGACTTCCATACCACACCTAGAGTGCACATCTGCCACCTCTTGTGCATGCATCAAGAAAATGCAGTCCTTTCCTTGTATTGTTACGTCAATCATCACACCAGTTGTTGATCTGCACACTCCGGTGTTCACATTGCATCAACTATGGGAAGCTTGCTTCCCCCCCCCCCCCCCCCCCCGAGATTCCTGCTGCATTGCTATTCACCAGTTTTTATAGGCACAATTGATATTAGGTAAATGATTACATCACGACATCCGACATCCAACACTCTCGTCTTCTCTCAGCTCCAAGGTAGCCTATTTATTTTCCTCCTACCATTTATTTCCAGTTCTAAATTATCAGTTTCCATCTTTAAGTCAATCATTGTAGAGTCAGGCACTATGTCATTATTTATAAAACACAGAGTAGGGACACACTCTCTGACTAGCACAGAGTAGGGACACACTCACTGACTAGCACAGAGTAGGGACACACTCTCTGACTAGCACAGAGTAGGGACACACTCTCTGACAGGCAGAGTAGGGACACACTCTTTGACTAGCACAGAGTAGGGACACGCTCTCTAGCACAGAGTAGGGACACGCTCTCTGACTAGCACAGAGTAGGGACACACTCTCTGACTAGCACAGAGTAAGGACACGCTCTCTGACTAGCACAGAGTAGGGACTCACTCTCTAGTGTCTCGTGCTTGTGATTATTATTGCTTGCACAGATAGTGTGTTCTCTATGTCGGCAATCACTGACTGATAATTGATCAACAGATTCACTGCATTGTTCATCAATCACGTACACACACAAAACGTTGCACAAATAGTTAACAACTACACATAGTTACAACACATACACACACACACATACACACACATTGGGAAGAATGCTTAGCCATGTGAGCAGACAGGTGACCTCTTCACTTCAATGGGGTCTCCTGTATAAAAAGAAACAATCATGCAGACGTCATTAAACACTTTTTTCCCCCCAGCATACAGCTGTGTTGTGTGAATAGGTATAAGACAATTAGCTGTGGTTGTCAACTTAAACAAATGATGTAATTGATTCGATTTTACAATCTACGTAACCTTCTTGATGCGTGTCATATTTTGAGTACTTTACTCAAGTATGGGGTATGAATTCACCTAAATATATCATTGAAATTTGAGACTATTTGCACCTAGTTGAGAGGAGCCCAGCTGAGAATTTCAAACATTATTTGAAAATGTACACCTCACAGCATAAAACAATGAAAACAGCAAGACCTCATAACTGTGGAAGACAGAGACACCAACACAAAAATCAAGTCAGCTTTCATTGCACAGCTCTAAATATTCATTGAGCAACATAAGCCAAAAAAGTGCCTGTATCGGTTCCAACCTTTCCCTGTCCCCTCCTCTCATCCCCTCCTCTCATCCCCTCCTCTCATCCCCTCCCTCTCAGTCCCTCCCTCTCTCCCCTCCTCTCATCCCCTTCCTCTCAGTCCCCTCCCTCTCTCCCCTCCTTTCATCCCTCCCTCTCATCCCCTCCCTCTCATCCCCTCCCACTCATCCCCTCCCTCTCATCCCCTCCCTCTCATCCCCTCCCTCTCATCCCCTCCCTCTCATCCCCTCCCTCTCATCCCTCCCTCTCATCCCTTCCATCTCATCCCCTCCATCTCATCCCCTCCCTCTCATCCCCTCCCTCCTCACACACACCTATGAGAGAAGTTAGCTTCCTCAGCAGCTCCTCCCTTCCTCCCTCTTCGGACTTCACGACTGCCTCCCGCAGTGGCCAGTACGTAATCTTCCCCTTCAGCTCGTCTGGCACACATCCCTCGCCTAGTGCGATGGGGATGAGGCATCGCGTGCGAGAGCTGTGCATCCTGTGCAGGGCTAGATCCAGCTCCATCCTGCAGAACTGGCTCTCCATGTAGCGCTTGCTCAGGACCACCACCACCTTGCGGCTGGACTGGACGGCCTCAGAGATGTTCTGCAAGATGGTGGCCCCCGTGAGGAAGTCCCTCTCGTGCCAGCACACCCTGTAGCCTCTTGGGGACCACGCCTCCAGGCCTTTGAAGAGCTGGTCGTGGGCCAGTTCAGATGCTTCCACATGAGAGCTGATGAAGACATCATAGAGGTAGCCGGTGGCTATGTGTGTGAGTGTGTGTGTGATTGAGTGTGTGTGAGTGTATGTGAGTGTGTATGTGAGTGTGTATGTGAGTGTGTGTGTGTGAATGTGTGTGTGTGCATATGTGCACATGCACGAGTACGCATGTTTTGTGCATGTGTGAGTGTGTGAATGTGATTTGCAGGCAGATGCGCAGGTTACACACAGCTGTGAGCAGATATGCATGCATATAAGCTGGTCACGGTGCCCATTCCAAATAACATTTTGCGCATATATGACACACACTGTACAGCAACGTGCCATACCCATTAATGCATGAGGCAACGCATGCACACTCGTAAACACTTTTTAACGCAACGATGCTTTTTTTTTGTTTATACGCAGGTGATCCCCACACACCTTTGGGCCTCCTCCCCCCTGCTCCATAGGCAGCCTCACCTTCAGGTTCCTGGTACGCCCACTGGGCCACACCCCCTAACACATGGGAGAGCTGGGTCGAGCTAAGGATCCACACACACGCGGCTGAAACAAGGATCAGGAGCGTGCCGATGCACAGAGAGACACTGGGTCCTGACTTTGTCTCTGAATGAGAAACACGGCAGGGTAGTCACACGTGCACACTCACTTGGATGCAATTGTATATTTCAGTGGGAAGAAACCACACAGACACAGACACACACACACAAACACACACAAACACACACACAAACACACACAAACACACACACACTTGCATCTTGAAGTGAATCACATGCATAGATTCATTAGCCAGCTGGCACCAAAGAGACAATCACTTCCAATAGCCTTGCGAATGCTACAACAACCCCTCACCCAACTGTACCTTTAATTGAAACAGTAATATTTTCTTTTAACCTGTCCAGCCCACAGAAGTACTGCCCAGTTGTCTCATGGCTGACACTGGGGATGACCAGGGAGGTGTGCCAAGTGCACGTCTCCCCATCATAGCTGTCTTGCACGGTAGTGACGAGAGGCAGGTCCTCCTCCTCATCCCTCCCATCCCCACTCCTCACCCTCCACCACTGGGGCCTGCCGGGCCTCAGCCTCTGCACGGGAGTCACAGTGCAGTGGAGGGTGAGGGTGGAACCGAGGGGGGCGTGGTGGTGAGGGGAGCCCCCTGTGATGAGGATGTTTGCCGATCTCTGATAGTGTTGGCTGCATTCTGTGGAATGTGGGGGGAAGGGAGGAAGGAATGAGGAGAGGAGTATTGGACGGGAGTGTGCGAATAGCATAGGGAAACAATACATAGTCATGCAGTGCATTACACGTGACCAATGAGTAGAGCGCTAGATATGGTCTACCCCCCCTCTAAAAAAATAATAAAATTAAAATAAACCAGTAACACCTCATCAGCAACGCCCCCTCTATTTATGTCGCCTCCTAATAGGTAGGTGGGCTATACAGAAAGCCACAGAGCTCTTATCAGAACCATCAAATTTTGATAGGTCCTTCAATAGATCCACCCCTTCAGAGTTCCAATCACCCCTGACAACATACATAGCTCACAGACTGTACATGCACACATGCCTGACACTCTTATACACACACATCAATTGCAGGTATACAATTCATAGACGCAACAGCAGCAGAGATAGGTGTGTGTGTGTGTGTGTGTGTGTGTGTATGTGTGTGTGTGTGTGTGTGTGTATAGGGGGTGGGACCTACTGTCTGCATTCAAGTAGAAATGCCTGACATTGACGTAAGAATGACTTCCCAAGGCATTGGATCCTTTGCACACGTAGAATCCATTCTCCTGAGCACTGAAGCTGTCCACCTCCCACGAGTGACCACCCGCTCCAAACGTGAGGGTAGGGGGCAGGGGGAGTGGGGGACTCTGTCTGTCAATGGTGGGGTACCTCTCCCAAGTGTAGGTGAGGGGAGGGTTGCCCTCCAGGGGACAGGTCAGTCCGAACGGCTGGCCTACCACGGGAACGCTGCTGTAGCCCGGTGACCAGACGAGTGGAACTTCTACGGGTGGCCCTGGTGAAAAGATATTCACACGTCGTTGTCATGGTTACATATCGGTTTGTTTAAATTAAATCCTCTACGATTCTTAGCAGGTAATGTGGTGACGGATGTAACTCACTCAAGACGCTCAGCTTGAAGCACACCTCCGCATGGTGTTGTAGCACCTGGTGGCAGCAGATGCGATGACCGTTGTCGCCCATCGCGACCGCCACGTGCAGAGTGCCGGGACCTTCGCGGGCTATCCACGTGCTGTTCTCTTTAACGTAGTAGGAGTAGTAGTGTTTGTCAGATGAGAGCAGGAACCTTGCACAAGGTATGGAGACGCTCTCTCCGTAGGTCTCGCACACAATGTCGCCATCAGGTCTTCTATCGCACGAATCTGTTTGCAGTAAACATATGTGTTAACCGCACCAGAAGATGTCAACAAATGTAACGATCGTACGTAGATATAACAGTACGGCAGAAGTTAAGAGTCCCGCACACTTTCAATACCCTGCGCATCCCGCCCTGCAAGTACTTCGCAGAAGCAAACTAAATTCTGCATGCATACATAGACCAAGTGGCTGTCCGGGATTGGGTACGAACATACCTTGAGACGCATATATAGTAACTGCAGTGCAGAGAAGCAAATAGAACTGTGCGCGTTCCATTGGTAAGCGGTGGTTTGTTCCTTCCTTTAATATGCATGCATATTAATTATGCCGACTTTTCGCGTGCCCAGGCCAAGCGTTTATTGACGCGAAAGTCAAATACGGCCAGGTTTTGAACCAATATTCGTAAGATCCTTCTGGTGAAGATACTCGTTGTTTCCACACTTGCAGGTTTCATAGCTAGTTCGAGTGGGTGCATGGAACTTTTTTCTTCATTTTTTTCCCGGACGCGATGGTATTAACTATAAAATTATTGGGTGACACATTCCAATCAATTCTGTAAACCGAAAAGCAAATTTTCCGTTCCCAGACCGCGCACTCTAGAATTATCTATTTGTAAATGCAGTGGTATATACGGTAATACATGAACTGTAACTGCATCATAGAAGAGCACCAAAGGGGTCACATGAGGGTGATGTACCGCAGATTCCCTCTAGCAGCATTCAGCGAACTAGTAGTACTCTATTTGGTGGACGAGTCGCAGCAGAATGATATAGCTACATTTAGGTCCTAAAATGTTGAAGACATTAAAACGGGGGGGGGGGGGGGGGGGGGGGGGGGGGGGGGGCCGCCGGCGATCATTGTAATATTGTAAGCTAGTTATAGGTTCGCTTTAGGTGAAGAGTGCCAACATCTTTCCGATGGAAAGAGTTCGCTAGAATGGCTGTCATTGGCTGGGAACGAGAGAAGGACGCGAGACTTATGTAACTATACCTATAATATTATCTCTGCTATAAATATGGGAGCTGGTTTCAGCAGTGGGCGTTATCTGGAACGCGTTTGGAAAATGGCCTCGACGCAGCAACAACAACCGCAGCAGTTAAACATATCAAACATCCGCGCCGCGTACAGTCCGACCGTCTTCACCGAGGATCAGCTCGTCTCCAAGACGGACCCTTTACTACAGTTCGGCAGCTGGTTCCAGGAGGCTCTCAACTGCAAAGCCATCGAAGAGGCAACAGCGGCCTGCGTCTCCACGTGTAGCGGAGCGGGCAGGCCGTCCAGTCGCGTCGTGCTCTTGAAATCCTACTCGAGCGAAGGCTTCGTGTTCTACACCAACTACCTAAGTCGCAAAGGTCGCGAACTAGAGGAGAACCCGTTTGCGACCATGCTGTTCTATTGGGCCCCATTCCACAGGCAGATCCGGATCGAGGGTCACGTAACGAAAGTGTCGGACGAGGTGGCTAGCGCGTATTTCAGCAGCAGGCCGAGGCAAAGTCAGTTGAGCGCTTGGGCGAGTGACCAGAGCAGGGAGATAGGCAGTAGGGAAGAGCTGGAGGCCCGGTACGCCCGCTTGGAAGCGCAGTACGCCGATCCTACTGTTCCCGTACCCAAGCCACCGTACTGGGGCGGTTATTGCCTTGTGCCCAGTGTGATGGAGTTCTGGCAGGGCCAGAGTAGTCGTCTCCACGACAGGATCGTGTTTACTTTCGATGAGAACCAACGTATGTGGACCCTTACACGTCTTTGCCCATAATGATAGTTGCTGTATACGGTACAGTGTACTATAAAAAGTAATTTTTGCAACTTGTCACTTGAAGACAGAACGCCTGCTGTGGTGTTATTGACAAATGATTTGCATGTTAATTAATCACTGAAAATTAATATTGTCAAAGATTAAGCCTGAGAGCGAGCTAAATGCTAGTCTTATACTCAGACCCAAAATGTATGTACACTGCATAAATACATTTGGGTCTGGGTACGAGGCTAGCTAACTGTTGTCAAAGTATAGAAGAAGATGGTGGAAGGTAAATTTTTAGGTTAAGAAATTGGATTACTAAAGCTGATTTTATGTAGCAACAGTAGTGGCACCTCCCACGACATGCCCTACATGGTGATTAGTACCACTCCCCTCCCTAATGACCATCACATTGGTGCGTGCATGCCATGGCAACACGTATTATTAACACAAATGACAGACTGTCCCACATAGTGTATCAAGCCAGTTATCGGCGAGCCACTGTTCCACACAGTACACTAAGTCCATTCCACACACACACACACACACACACACACGCACACACACACACACAAACACACACACAAACACACAAACACATACATTTGAGCAATTGGTGTAAATAAAATAGCTAGCGGCTAACTATATGTACTATATTTAGAGCAGGTAAGCCCACACTAGCCCTCTGAAAAACCTAATGGAGAAAAAAATCCACTTGTTGGGTCAAAAACCAATCTGCTCACATATACACAAGCAGTATTCTTTTGTTTATTTACCACCAGCATGTCAGCTGAACTTCTGTCAATGTTCAACCTGTATAGACTCATCACACACAATGCAAGGAAAAATTTCAGGACACAGCTTACAAGTCTAGAATGTTTAGAATGACTCAACATGACACTTCAATTCCTTATTAACCCCTGTCGCCACATGGCTGACCCATCCTCTCAATCACCATTGAATGTCACATTTAGGTGGGAGCTTATTCCTGTCTGATTCAACCGACAGGCAACATATATAAAACTGTATTCGACTTACTAGCAAAGAGTTTGTTTTGGTGTAAAGTTATAAATAGAGACTGTAAAGAAACGTGGATGGATACTGGTTGAAATGTTCCATGCACTAATGCTGAAAAATACCTTGGCTTATATAGTGTATCTTATTCATGGTGGGCTTTGTTACCAGGATTGCCACGTCGAGAAGGTTTGAAATGGATATCAGAAACTCTTCCAGACTTGTCAGGAATAGACTTCGCCCTAGGTCACGTAAAAAATTAATCCACTAAGGTGTTGATGTAACAGTTGCGTTGCCCATTTTTTGGCAGAGGACCGATCAGGTCTATTCCAACAAAAATTCACACAATTAAACTTTAAGCATTTGATAGAATAATTACCACTTAATTGATATCAATAACTAAGCTGCATAGCAATATTTGTAACAAGTTGACAAAACAGCATTGTCATGTAGTAGCGTAGATCTTTCATTGGGATCCCAGACATCACATGCAGCATAAGTTTGGAATAGAACAGATCCTAGTGAAAGACAAGGAATAAACTTCTTCAATAATAAATGTGGGAGAATGCAGTGTAATGATACCTCTCGTTATCCGAGAGCCTGCCACCATGACTGTAGATGTATCTTAAATTCTGCAGATAGAGAATCGTTAGGCTATGTCACGGCTTGGGGCATGCCGATTTCCATGGAGTTGAAGGACTCAAACCTTGAGTGTATGAGCAGTCATTAATGTTCACAATTACATTTACCTCACCTTTCCACGCTGAAAGCTGAAGACGATCCAAATTCTTTCATGCACTCCACAAGGTGAAGGATCAAGTGGTTTTGTTTTGGCTTTACAAGTAGATTGGGCATATGTGTCTTTACTGCGTCAAAAAAACCTGACACACACTTTGCTTATCATTGTATAAAATGGGGCAAAAGTATGCTATCTGAAACACCTGCTGTGTAATACATGTTCATGCAGCGTATAGCACGTATAGCTATGCATGCATAAAGTACCTTGGAGAAACTCAACAGTGCTTGCTTATGCCCAGTACTCTGCAGATAAGGACTCAAAACAAAAACTACCATTTGTGCCCATGCTTTAAAATCTCTCCCAAAGAAAGATTTGTAGTACTGACACTACCATGCTATCTGACATTAAGCCCACACTAGCTCCTAAGCCATGCAAGAACCTCTTCCTTCTGCCTTGGGCTCAACAATGGAATAAACTCACCATGAAGCTACGCATACACCAAGCAGTATTGTGTGCAGTATCTCTACAGGAAGACACCCACAAATAGTTACTATACTATGATGAAAGTATGTATTAATAAGTGATCACACTTACTCATAGATGTCACATGGGCTACTCCCCAAGCGAACTACAGAACGGGGGTATATGAAGAAGTATAAGTCAATAGAATTTGCGCAAAGCAACTTTTAGCGATTCTGTGAGCACAGCATTCAGAGCTCTGCCTTTCAGTGGTTCTTTTCTCACACAGATGATAAATCATAGAATGTCAATTAAGTTCCATACTAAACTATATACTTACGATGCACACGTGACAAAACTTAAGAGCTGACTTCCAGGATGATTGCACAACTGTGATGCCATTGGGTTATCGAACAATGAACAACAAGGGGCAACTATACCAAGACCTCTTCTTGATAGAGTGCATCAAAAGCAAATATACCATCGATTCCAAACCCAAAAGTTCATCTGTTATTGGTTTGCTTATACCTATGGAAGTAGTGTTCTGTAACCACTCACTCAGCTCGGTATGACTCAGCAACTTATCTGTAAGAAACATGCATGGTGTCATATACACTTATTAATGTAACACATGTAGTAAAATACATCCTATTAGGCCAATCGTGAATATACACTAGCTTTGTTCCTGGGACTGTAGCAAGACACTGATGCACAACAGATACTGGGCGTTCAATTTTGCTTGATAGTGTAGTGAAGATATCTTTGCTTAGTTCAAGGAGAGGACAATCATAGTCATGGCGGCCATCACTTGAAGGGAAATTATTGAATCCCATAATCAAGAACTCCACTGAGCCAGTAGAAGCTTGGAGTAGGCGACATAGAACGTATGTAAATTACTATGAATTTTGTTGAGGCAAAAATGTCGTCGTCAGATCTTCAATCGTGTGTGTTTCTCAGGGGTTCTTGTTACACAGACTTTAAACATTTCACAGCGGCATAAACAGATTGATGCATGTCACTAGAAATCAATAATAGGGCCCTCGTTTTTCAAAAAACGAGTACCCTATTATTTGTAGTGACATGCATCAATCTGTTTTTGCTGTGTTGCATTGATTTGATGATTAACTATCACAGAGTCATCCAGGTGCGTCTTCCTTCTCAATGCCCCGCCAATCAAATTGGTTCTAAAGCGCGCCCATGATGCGGCCTAGTCTCATACCCAGACCCAACATTTTCACAGCTGCGGATTACATCACCGCTACATTTTCACGTAGCGGTGATGTAATCCATCCGCAGCTGTGAACATTTGGGTCTGGGTACGAGACTAGATGCTGCCCACAATTTAATTGCTGACTGTATACAGCTCGGCCACGCACGTGACCAACAATAAATATAAATACCAGTGCCCAATTTTGTTTGCAAACTTAATACGATGTCTCTTTACAGATATATCTTCTACAACACCAAGGCTCGTGCCGAGCCCACGCGTCTTATCTTTGCGCAGGCTGGCGTTGAGTACGTCGACGAACGCATCAAGGGCGAAGACTGGCCTACGGTGGCGCCACGCATTCCATTTGGAACGCTCCCCGTACTAGAAGTGGACGGGCACCCCTTAAGCGGCACACTGGTCATCGAGAGGTATGTGGGGGTGAAACACGGCCTTGGCGGAGCGGACGATTTCGAGAATGCCCTAATCGACAGTGCCTTAGACGCTCTTTCAGACATGGTGACCAAGTTTAAATCATACTGGTTCGATAGTGACGTGAGTAGGAAAGCCGAGACGAAGAAAAGGTTGGACGAGTCGCGCGTCATTCCAGACACACTGGCAAATCTTGAGAGGTTTGTTGCTTCCAACAGAGACGGCTGGTTGGTTGGTTCTAAGCTAACCTACGGAGACATCAATGTGTACTACTGGCTGGACGTGATTTCTAAAAATTGGCCTGAACCTATTGTGGACAATTATCCGTCGCTGTCACAACTAGTGAAGAGAGTGGAGGCCCAGCCTAGGATTGCCAAGTGGATTAAGGAGCGTCCAGTGACAAATACTTAAAAGTTATAAATGCTGCGGAACCTTGCCTCTAGTCCCCTTGTTTATTATAAATCCGTATTTTGTTTGTACCTACTCATATATATGGATCTTTCCCGCGATAAGGGACCTAACGCATGTATTACAAGATGTTAATTTTTTAATTTTGACAATGAAACTAATACAGTCTACCCTCGATACAGTCCGGTCCATGGGAACCCCAAAATAGCGGCAGGTGCCATGGACATACTCGTTACTGTCCCTACAGTATATACGCATTATATACACTTCTTACAAATGAAAACGATGAGGATGAAGTAGTTTTTGAAGAGATAGAACCAAGGAGACCAGTATCTTTGTATAGGGAGAAGCTTGTGCTCTTAGAACTATTTTGCCTAAGTGGTGTGCACACTGTCCTCTGTATCATTTAATCTTGGTATCTGCAACCACAAAGTCACGAGTCACTTGTTCTGTCATATAACAAACACCTAAAACGCGTTATTGATATATAGCGTGTTATATAGATAAAGATAAATGCCCATGCATAATGTGTTAGTGGATAGAAATTTCTGTCCACAAACACGTTCAGTACTCAGGGTCTTGTTTGGACCTCGTGCCCAATGCAGTGCTGTTTCATCCATGTTGTAGCAGTCTGAAATTAATGAACAAGAGCAGTAAACCTTCCATTCCATGGCGCACCTGCATCAATTTGACAGCTCACCTTAGCATCATACTCTTTCAAAATGCGTGGAAGTACTTGTAGAGCAAAGCCAACACCATGCATATCAGCAGAAGCTGCCTCACCATGGAACTCAAAGCATCGTAGATGAAAGCGTGTTTTAAATTTCTCAACCAACCTTGGACATTTTGAAATCTGATTCAGAGATTTCAGCTGCAGTGCGCAATATAGCGGCTGACTATTTCATCGGATAAACGTCCATTGTTTGCTAGGATCTGTGAAAGAAGGTTGGTTTAATGGCTATAAGTTTAAAATTGAGCCACAGACCTGCTTCATCCAGATGAACAGTGTGGCTTCAAGCGATGGGTACTTGTCATGGCGGTTTCGCTTTGAACTTTCATGACAAATACCTTGTTGCTCCCAATACTCCAAACCCTTGTGTCTCCACTTGCGGACTGCATCTTCACTCAAAATAGTTCCAGAATGCGCCAATAAGTAGTCTCGTACCCAGACCCACATCGCGGATCTACTCGCGTAACGGTGATGTAATACATCCGGCAGCTGCGATGTGGGTCTGGGTACGAGACTAACCAATAAGCAGCATCCACATGGCTGAGCTGATTCTCGTGAGCATGCGCCTAACCTTTCAGCATTACTGAGCTGCGTTCTACGCTTCTTGCTGGATGCCATTTGCAAACAACAAAAATCAGCATCAGATAAACAATCCATAACCGGATACAAAACTGAGCTAATTAGCCACAAAAATGTCCGGATTAGGACAGCTAACGAAACGGACAGAAACGATGCGTAGTTTAGCTTAGGAAGGGTTGGTCAAGTGAAACATTAACGTGGATGGACGCTATCGAAGCGGATACTATCGAGGGTAGACTGTAAGTATGGAGCGAAAATTATGCGGTTATAAATATCGCAGGCCTAATTGCTTAATGTACATGCAGCACTATACAATCGGTCAACATTATTGGTACCAATGACTCAGCTTTTCGTCATGCACTCAGTAGTACTTTAGCGAGTAATGCATCATTCTGCACTTGTCTTACTGCTGCACAGGCAGAGATCTATACGGCTATACCCTTTCAGGTGTTATCCTGGCAATTGAAGAAGATTCATGTGGAAGTGAAGGCTACTATTGCCTGTAAGCTTTATATTAAGATGGGCATCAATTCTGGAAGAACATGTCTGAATCTGCTTCTGTAGTGTGATGACTTAAACTTACAAGATCAAGCATTTTGAAAAAACAAAAAACAAAAAACAAAACAAAACAAAACAAAAACAAAACAATCGCGTAAAGGTTAACATGTGATACAATATGCACTCACCTGTCTCTGCATTGTCTTGAGAATCAGTTTGATTTTATTTCAATTGATGAAGAGTGCCTACAATCAATTGGGAGTGGATAATGGATGTAGAACCTGGGACCTGGAGAAGCGTGCACGGCACCTCCTTATTATCAGGAGGACCCAGCATAGAGGAATATTATAACCACTATGGGCATTTATCTTTGTCTTGAAAAGATTTAATACAATGATGGAAAGCTATTATAAAAGTACCACGGACATTCCTCGTGCAGGATTCATGAATAAAAAATACATGCATGAACAACTAACATACAAAATGTGCAGTGGTACATGTGGATGCTGTGTTCTGCTGAAGACTTGCAGCATATATTAAGAGGTGTGCACTTTCCTAGTGTTTGCTGTACTTCAAAAAGTACGGAACATGTATTCTGCATAAAACCGTTCTGTCATGGTATAGTCACATAAATGAGTCTCCCAACAAAAATGGACTCCATGTCCACCGCCTTCAAGCGTTTTTTATCTACTGAGCAAGTTTACAACTGGGATTTACACTGTACAAGCTGTGATGACAGTTGTTTGCAACAGCTCTTCCCAGCACTGCATAATACCATCATTGCATGCTTCTTCCTTGATCTGAGTATAGTATATTGTACAGCTGGAGAGAAAATTTCAAGCTGTTACATTAACGAATGTCAATTGAACGTTGAGAAGATCATCTTACTGAACTTGTCAGAAAACAAAAACACGCAAGAGTCATTTTTGATATGACATAGTCAATATAAACTTCATTGGCCCCTGCGAAATGTTCTGTATTGAACACAGACACCTCAGAAGATTAAGATGGCAAAGTTGTTTTGCAGCTCACTGTGGAGAGAAGTAACTGAAGATGAAATCAGGGTTTGTTCATTGTGTTTCCCTCATCACCATATACATGTACATTTGACATGGTATGTTTGTTAGTTTGCAGTTACCACAGTGTTATCACAGCAAGTGGTGAATGATTAGAGAAAAAAAAATTTGATGCAGCATTTTGTTTCTGCAGTGTTGGATTTCACACTATGAACGGAGTAAAGTATGTAATACAATTCTTTGGTGTGTGCAATTTAATTTTAATATGTCATTTCTGATCTGCCTACATCAGTATTTGGGAATACATACGTTCACAGTATCCTACAGCATGTCATGTCAACAAAAGAGCTAGCTAACAGCATAATTGTTAGCAAGAAAGGGACCTATGAGGTTGATCATCAGCCTTTGTGCAAACGCCACTTGGCACTTTTAATTTGCAACCATGGAATAAAGTAGTATAACAGTTAAAATTCCTTCTAAGAACCTGCATGCACCCACAGAACCCACGACTGCAGCCCTGTAAAGCAGGCAAAACATAAGATGTTCAAACAGTGGCTGGACAATTCCATTTTTGAGGGTGAATGACAATGCCATCTTGACAAAGATGACACATTTGACTACACCCAGGGAATTTTGGTTGACAGCGTAGAGGCACAGTAAAACATGCACCTAGACCAGCTGCACTACTTGAATTGGCCACTACCTACCTCTTCATATGTTTCATCATTCCAATTACTTCACAGGTTCTGAGTCACTTCATCTGCATGTATTTTGACATAATCTCAAGCACTTCATATTAACCTTCATCATTTCACTGTTCTGACTGATTCCAGTTATATTGCAATTCCAGCTGTTCATTTTATTTTATTTTATTCTTTAACTCGCCAAAACAACTGATGTGCGTGTGTAAGCTGCACGTTTGAGATTGCATGGTACAGTGTTCTGGCACATTGACGATATACTGTATATGTGGATTTTAATGTTACTGTCCTGAATGTCATTCAACTCGGGGGTACAACTGTACAAGCACAGCAGCAACAACGACAAAAAATTGCCGTTTGGTCATTGAAGGGGGGACCAATAGTTACTAGTAACATCAGTTTAACCAACGGTACTGACAATTCTATCGATACCGCCACTGCGTGACATAGTATCGTATGCAGTAATATGCAGAGTTTGCCCACGCCATGGTATGCAGATACATATCCAGACATGCACGTGTGCGGACCAATATACATACTCGTACCTAGATATGTCAATGTCCAGTGCAGTGTGCAGATGGGTATTGTTGGGGCTAAGTATCGGGTGCGTACCGCACCCATATCGCGAGCAGCAGTTTAGCCCGTAAATTACGATAGTGTGCAATAAATAGGAATATAGGCCGTTTTAACCACACCCATGAAAACGCATTCATATGAGTGTGGCTACTATAATTACCTCGACCGAGTCGCGTACTCACAGGTAAGTTATTGGATCCCTGTAAACTTCTGATACCTACATCTGTGACTATTTCTAGCGGGTGTAGCCTGTAGGCCTATTTGAGCAATTAATTTTGATATCATTATCTGCGCATGCTCGGTTTTAAGTTTTGCACGTGTTGGTCATTAGTGGAGGTGACGACGCACGATCGAGCAAAGGAAACAAAAATAGGCAACTTGTTTTAGTTCCCAACGAAATAGGAGGAAAGGAAAATTGGACTACTGGGCTATCTGTGGAGACAGTACTAATGGAGCCGTTCCCAACCTCAGAGAAATTGGATTGTTGATTTTGATCACTATATAGCTGACGAATCAGTGAGGTGCAACTGTGCAAGATAAAGAGTTTCGGACAACGCGGGTGACAGGCGGAGGTTATAAAGGCATACCAAACGGACTTAAGCAGTCTAGGCCTGGTAAGTTGTGCGTGTTTACACTGTACACTATACGGTGTTGCTTATGTCAAACCAGGACAAGTGTGTGATTCAGTAGATGCAGTTAGGCGGCGTTTCAAGTTGTCACAAAGGTTTACATGCTTACGTCATGTTTGTTCTCTTCAGCACAGTGCCGACCAATAGAACGCCATTACGCGAAGAGCATAGTACGTTGTATATGTGCATGTGGATTATGTGCGTGTGCCAATAACTTCAGGGTCAAGATATATTTAAGCGAGTACATCGAGACTGAAATGGTGGAAGTGACCAACCCCGGCAAAAGAAGAAACGCAGGTACAGAGTAGGCATGCTATGACTTTCCTTTCTGACCACAGCTCTTGAGCCGACGCCAGGGTGTACTACGGCCAAATGAAAACGTTTCGCTGCATGGCCAACCAAGGGGATGACGACGATAGCATTGTAAAGCATAAGCTAGCTACCACCGCGGTCAGAGAGTAAGTAAATGCTGAGTTCTTTGTGCATAACCTCTGTAATATTTTAGCGTGTGCTTGTAAGGAAACCGTCGACAAGTGCCGCGAGAGTAGTAGAGGCTCGTGCTCGCCTTCCAAGAGGCCTCTGCTAGGCGGAGAGTGCCCCTCTAACTACATCAGCAGGATGTGATGGAGACTTTGATCGCCAGCTTGGAACTATATATACCTGTTTATTTTTTGACCAAGTTGTATTTCAGCTGTAATTTGATTAAAGTTTGCCGTTAAATTCTGAATTATTGCTGGCGTGGTTCAGGGTTTAAGCACTAGCCTTCAAGTATGCAGAACAGAAAATGGATTTGAAACGATTCGAATACATGACGTGTACAGAGTCTGCACGCGTTCATCTGAAGTATGCAGACAGGTGATGACGAATATACTGAATCCATATGCAGACCGCGATATCATACGTATAAGCGAAGTGTTCGTTCTGAGACGTATACATGGCGCCGCATTCGTGACGTATGAAAAACTGCCCACGTGTCGAGTGCAGACGAGTATCGATTAGTATGGGTGCAATATACAAGGCTGCATACGGTACACTGTCGCGCCGTGCGCGCCATGGAAGGAACAAGCTGTATACTATCTAGCTAGTAGCGCTATCTGCACATTTTGCTTAGCTCCGCCAGCACGGCTTGTTGTCGCGTTTAAGCCTTACTTAGACGAGGAAATTTGCTGGGGGATATAAAAAGTCATCGCCAATTGGAATCCCATACAACTAGTGGTGCAGAATGCATTATGAGTGTACAGTGCATGAATGAACTTGCAACCATGCAATACAAGGTGAGCCAATGACATGATGGTCTGAGAAGTAGGACATGGTTCATCATCACATTTAGTTGTTTTTCCCCTGAGGTCTTGGTGCAACGGCCACAGCTGTATTGAAACATATTGCTTCAATGATTTCTGATAGTCGAGATAAAGCAACCTCCAGTAGGGCTGTCTTGGCTTTTGCTGCAAAATTGGTTTTACATTGATATGTGTTATTATTTGTGGGTCATGATCATTGCCACTTCAATGACTTCCTACATGACCACAACATTATAAACTAACATTGCTGAAGCATCTAGGCATTATAGTCAGATTTTCTGGCATTGTATTTATATTCATGATAAACGTCGTAGCTAAAACTAACGCAAAACTAAGTTTCATTCCTTTGAGGCTTTTGTCTTTAGTTGCATCACTAAGAAAAGACATTGTACAGAATGCTTGATCTATTTGTATCACTGCATAGAAAGTGTCCCTAGAGCATAATGGCACATAATATAACATCACAGTGATATCTAATAGTGGTATAGATGTTTTGCCTTGAATCGATTGTAAATAAGAATAAAAGATCGATACAAATCAACTAGTGACCAGTGTGATGCATTGTTAGCACCATGTTTTTAATACACATGCACTCAGAACATTTGCAAAGGAGATGGTGCAGCCAATCAGTGGTGAGATTGTTTACACTTGGTTAGAGACCAAGGCTCTGCTGTAGACCATTATCTATACATATTTCCCATCCTATGAATTATGAAATCATCAGTTGATGACTGCAGGACTGCACAGAGTATGCTTTACCTTACATGATGACCTCTCCCATTGTAGCCCATCGCATTCTACAAACCTGAGCTCTGTGCCAATCACACAACTGGATTTAAGTACTAACTACACCCATTTGGTGCTAACTACATCGCAGTACTTGCAAATGCATACACATAAACAGTCAGGCCCGTAGCCAAGGGGGGTGGGTGCAATTGCTTGATGCAAGGTCCGCTCGGTCGGCTCATTTTGTTACAAGCATTGTTGACAATCGACACTTATAGTGACAACTGCCAGCTGTCAGGTAACAGTTCCGTAGTTCTTAGTATCGCGCACCCGACTTGTAAAGTGGGATGATGTGAACAACGCGACCGGGAAAGAAAAAGAGCCGCTGCTAACTGCTGTTCAATGGAGCAATTTCTTCCCCAACGAACAAAACAAAACAATTGTAGATGCTTATGAAATGATTGAGGGTATCAGGAATTTCTACAAGCTTGAGCGTCAATAACTTTCAAGTTATTTACAATCACCGGTCATGCATAGAATGGCAGAGAAAGTCGGAAGCTCAGTGTCAATGCCTCGCATTATTGCTGCAAGGCCCCCTCCCCTATGCGAGGTCACCTTCACCATTGGAATTTTTTTTTCATATCGCGTACTAGTATTTTACATATATGTACGCTAAGTACTATTGCGCTTACGCAGTACCGGTAATGACGTAAATTAATAACTTTGCCTCACGTCACACGTGTTCAAAATGGAATAACACTCAAAACATATATTAAGGTCACCTATTAACAAAATTCGACCCCCCCCTCCCCCCCCCCCCCCCCCCCCCCCCCCCCCCCCCTTCCTGAAGGCTGCGTACGCCCATGGATTATGATAAAAAGAATGTTGCTATACCATTTCTCGACCACATCTCCACCCACTTAGCAGAACAGTTTTCATCATTAATTAACAATCACAGCTGGTTCAATATTAGGCATAATACCATCTGTAAAGCATTCAAAGGAATGGAAATGGAATCACTGATGGAATCACAGTCTTGAAGAATGTATTTAATCACCTTACACAGTAATGACATTGCATGGTATCTGATTGTAATTAAAATTACAAAAGGACAATTACATATGATTCAACCTTACCAGAGAGTAAAAGCAAACTCACAAATGCTTATCGCAAGTATAATCCGCAAGATGTATATACTCCAACGTATTACCTTGAGTCCACTGAGCCATACTTTGCCCCCCCCCCCCCCCCCCCCCCCCCCCCCCCCAACACAAAGCCTGGCTACGGGCCTGACAGTAGTCCTCGATGTAAAATAGAGTTACTTTATTACCTCAAGATGAACTCCCTGCCTTGGTCTGTAATTGTATCCGAAGCTCCAAAGTGACAGCTCAAGAAATAAAATAATTGTGCACAGCTTCTTCGGTAAACAACACAATCTCGCATCTGCTCCCACGTAGAGCAGAACGTCATTCTGACTTTGCGAGAAGGCAATTGAAGGTTTCTAATCAGTCATTTTCCACTTCTGCATATGTAGCGTTCAATGGATACGTCGGATCCTGCAAGCCCAAAACTACGCATATGGAGAAATGAAAGTTGCGGTTTGTAAATGTCATTCCGCTGTACGTTCCATAGAGAATGTATGGCGTTTTTACAAACTTGATTATTATTTAATTAAATAACGGACCTGCAACTTTTACTACCCACTAATACTACTCTAAATGATGTTCAAATGTAGGCAATTTCAAATTTTGAATCTCGCACCGTCCAAAATTCTGGGACCATTTCAGAAAATATGATATTCCATAGACTTGTACACAAAATGGAAAATTAAGATATTCCATTAGTTATAACTAATGGACGGGGGGGGGGGGGGGGGGGGGGGGGGGGGGGGTTAGAACTTTTGCCACCCTCTAAAACTATTCTACAACTGTCCAAATAATATAATATATGAAAAAAGTGAATGTTGTCGTGAAGAATTTGGGGACCATTTAAAAAAATAGTAAACCAGTTTTGGTGCAATAAGGCGCCATTTTAAAATTACGTTTCTATGGGTTGCCATAGATATTTAGTTACGTGAGACCAGAGATTATCTCTGGTGAGACCTCTAACTTGGACACGCCCATCTAGGGCAATTCTGCGAGGATGGAGTCGAGGCAGAGGGCGAGGTGGCCAGGGCGGGGTAGACAGGGGGAAATGAGCGTATAAACATTAACTACATGGAATACTAAAAGCTTCGAGTCTGTGTTTTCTACACCGAGTAGACTGATCGTTGTCTTGAAATTAGAATGATAGTGTAGGCTGCATATACCTCGACCGGCTGCTCAGAAATCTACGTACGCTGGCAATATTTCGTATATCAAATTTTTATGTTAGCGGATCCTATAGGCCAACACGTAGCTGAATCGAGTGTCTGAGAAACAAACCAGCAGCCATTGCATGTGGTTGGATTTGGTGTTGTAAACGTGATCACATGTACATGTACAATGCGACACCTCCAGTTATTAAATTAACACAACAGAAACGCAAATATTTTGCAAATCCGAGGTGAGACGTAGTTACGTGGTTCCATCCACGTACTCGATATCGATGTATTGACAGTGTGATTCTGTGATTAGTTAGGTTCGAATCGGATGTAATAATAGTGCTCTTCACAAAGGGAGCATTTATTAGAAATCATCTATTACCAGTATGTACTGTAGTAGTATAGTTTAGCAGTGGCATATCGATTATGTATTGCGAAATACATGTAAATAAAGCGTGCCATATTAATTAATGTTTAATCTCCATGCTCGCGTCCTAGATCTAGGACGCATAACCATCCTACACCATTTATTGTCATCTGTAGGGGTGTATAGTGGAATCGCCTAATAAAGCTAGACCTCACATCCGTTTAAAGTTCGGCTTACAAAAAAAGAATGCGATAATTGGACAAACATTTTTACAGAAATCCACGTGTTGAAGACATGCTACGATCTTTATTTAGTTCAACTAATCAAAATAAACATACATGTATCCAATTAATTGTATGATGACTGTGCTCCAAAAAGAAATCCCACTGTTTCGGCCTAAATTGATAAGGAAAAGCATTCTATGTTCATCCAGGGGGGTATAGGGAATATGCCCCGGGGGCGGGGGAGTCAAAGAAATGCTTGTTCAGGGGGGTGTATATTGTCCGGGGGGGGGGGGGGGGGGGGGGGGGGGGGGGCTACGTTTGCAATAATTGTCATCTGTAGGGGTGTATGGTTAAATAATGGAATAGCCCATTACAGAATTCTTGCTAGTAAACATCGCATAATACAGGACTACAGTTGATTGTTTCAATCGAAATACTATTTAGCAGTAACACACGCCCACCTGCAGATATCATGCGCGAGTAATGCTGTTGAAGATGAATCAAAACTTGTGTTACATTCTGTTCCCTAATGGTATAACACATACGTAGGTTTCTGTTAAAATCAATGTTTGCTTTTCATAAATGACTTAAATACACTATTGACTGCTTTTTTTGGAGTTTTGCATGCAATCTTAATGTTTGTATGGATTTTCAGTTGTAAATATTGGGCTGATAGAACATACCTATATCACCAATATTTCTTCTTAATGTTTCCTTTGCTGCTGGGCATGACGGAACACTTTGCAGTTTCTCATTGAAACGCAAATTTGGCAATGTTAGTTCCAAAGTTATATATCTCGCTCTCCGTTTTACAATTGTTAGATCTTTTTAGACATGAATAGACCAATCAGTTTTGAGCAACTTGGCTAAATCAAAACGTAATAAGCTTATGTACATGCTAAGATAAATACACTACGCAGTATTTTTTATGTGGCTTTGACCCTTTGTCTTACATTTGCCAATATACAGTTGTTTAGTTAGCATGTGGTGATGATATGGATATATACTACTAGTAGATTATGTGTCTTTGAATCATTCCATGTGTCGGTGTATATGTAAAGGTGTTGATTTGATACAAGGATGTCCACTGAATTCATGAGTTGAACTTATTCCCCGTTGTTTTCTTGTACAGTAGCTTTAATGCCCTCTGACCAGCTTGCACATCATCCTTCTTAGTGTATGCTCTTCTTTTCCTGCACAGGTGTTGTGTAGCACTCATTCTTTGTTCTGTGAATAGTATCTCCTGTGCAGGGTCCCATTTACTTGAGCTGAAGTAGCTGCACTTTGCTATATCATTTAGTTTTTCCACTCCTGTTGATATGATATAAGGTTACAAGGGTTATGAAAAGAGCAATATTTCTTCTCTATACAGTTATGTGCATACATATAATTCAAACATTACCTTGGCAACTGAACTGCCTTATATTACTATATAAAGCAATCATCTCAAGAACATGGACTGCCATTATGTGCATATATGGGGTGACATTGGCCTTCTGAGATATAGTGGAAAGTGCGATGAAGTTTGCTATCCACTGCTCTGCCTAAATGGGATGAATTATCATATGCTTATTAGTGATGGCATATAACTGTTATTACCTTCGCTTTAATCATTTCACTGTTAGGTGTCCAACTTGATATGCATTTATACAGATTGTCAAAGTCCTGAAGCATAATACTTTTAAGTGTACATGTGCAGTTGCCTCTTCATCTTAGTCCACAATGTAAGTTGGAAACGTTTTTTAAGTCACTGAATTGACTACAATCTTATGGCTTTATACAGTGTAGTTAACATAGCACTTAATCCTGCAATAGGGCGCTTGACTGCTTACTCACCTTCCCATAATTGAGCAATGCGTTGGCTACACTCTGAAGGCAGGAACTCAGGAAAATGCGCTGGAAGTAGAGAGAGAATTTTCGTTTTTTCGGCTCCTCCAAGTGATGTCCAATCTAACTTATATGGATCATCTCTCTTCTTCCACATCTGGAATGGGACACCACACATCTGGAGTGCCTTTATCAACTTCTGGAGGTTTAGTCCCTGTAGAGGATCACTATTCTTTCTGTTAGTCCTCACATCCATCTCAACAACTTGTGTAATTATATTTCCAAGAAGAATGAAGTTCATCTGCAACAACATGGTCTAGATCTATAGGCAGCAGGGGTGCATGCTTCACACTATAGGACTTCTCTGCAGCACATCTTTGAATGTCCTCAATGCAGCGTCTCTTATGCAGTTTGGATGTGTTCCAACTACAATATAAAACATTATAAACATGTACATATACTACATATTTAGTTATCGTATCGATCAGATGCTGGTACTAAACACAAAATGCAAGCATAAATCGAGTTAGCCTGCCCTAATCCTAGAAATAGTAGCACAAACTGTACATAAAAAAGTTTGAATTAATTAAATGTAGCACATGTAGTGGCACACTACGTGCACCTTCAGGTCTCCTCGCAGGTAAATGTTGTTCCTCCAACTTGTATTTTCCTTGACTTCATCAAACCTTTTACTTCATCAACACTGGGCTAAGAGTTGCTGCCAGCATTTCATGACTTTCTGACATCTTTACCACAGCAATTGTGTAGTTGTCTGAAGAAAAAAAAAAACTAGGTAGGTGAAAAAAATTGGGCATAGCATACAAGTGCTGTGGCACCCTTCAAAGTACAATCTGTTCATCAACTACATGGTGTCATGATCCAATGCATTATGTAACTTGACTAACCACGAGGTGAAAGTATACTTGCAGCTTCAGATTTATTAAGCAACAGTACAGGGAGGAGGCCAACAGTATACAGAGAAGGCAACAGTATAGGGAGAAGCCAACTGTACAGGTATAGGGAGAAGGCCAACAGTACATGTATAGGGAGAAGGCCAACAGTACATGTATAGAGCTAGAGAAGGCCAACAGTATAGGGAGATACGAGCAGTATAGAGAGAAGGCCAACTGTATAGTGAGAAAGCCAACAGTACATGCATGTATAGGGACAAGGCCAAAGTTATAGGAGATAGCCAGCAGTATAGGGAAAAGGCCAACAGTATAGGAAGACTTGGCCAACAGTATCGGAAGAAGGCCAGTTGACACAATAAGGAGAAAGCCAACAGTATAGGGATAAGACGAATGGTATACATTGGAGGGAGAAGGCCAACAGTACAGGGAGAAAGCCAACAGTATAGGGAGAAGGCCAACAGTACAGGGAGAAAGCCAACAGTATAGGGAGAAGGCCAACAGTATAGGAAGAAGGCCAACAGTATAGGGAGATAGCCAAGAGTATAGGGAGAAAGCCAACAGAATAGGGAGAAGGCCAATTACAGTAAAGGGAGAAGGCCAACAGTATAGGGAGTTGGCCAACAGTATAGAAAGGTCAACAGTATAGGGAGATAGCCAAGAGTTTAGGGAGAAAGCCAGCAGAATAGGGAGAAGGCCAACAGTATAGGGAGAGGCCAACAGTACAGGGAGATAGCCAACAGTATAGGGAGAAGTCAGCAGAATAGGGAAAAGGCCAAAAGTATAGGGAAAAGGCCAAAAGTATAGGGAAAAGGCCAAAAGTATAGGGAAAAGGCCAAAAGTATAGGGAAAAGGCCAAAAGTATAGGGAGAAGGCCAACATGCAGTATAGGGAGAAGGCCAACATGCAGTATGGGGATAAGGCCAACACGCAGTATAGGGAGAAGGCCAACATGCAATATAGTGGAAGGCCAACAGCATAAGAAGCCCACCATTATGGGGAAAGTATAGGGAGAAAGCCAGTAGTATAGAGAGAAGGCCACCAGTTTAAGGAGAAGGCCAACAGTATAAAGATAAGGCGAACAATACGTATAGGGAGAAGGCCACAAGTCTAACAATATAGGAAGAAGACCAACAGTGTAAGGAGACGGGCAATTAACGGTTCGAGAGAAGGCTAACACTAGTTACAGTATAGAAGAGAGATGGCCAGCAGTATAGGGAGAAGGCCATATCTCCTCCTTCACTGCATCGAAGATATGCCTATTCTGCACATAGGGCCGAACACTACCCACTGCTGAACATACCCTACGCTATCCTACTAAATTCACATAGTATACTCACCAAAACACCTGCGTCTCAGAAGATGTAATCATGATAAGCCCCCTACATGTAGTTCAATCCGTTTATTGCCCTGCATGCATCATTGTGCCTAATTGATGTGCTCCTCATCTGTATTGCAATAATTATAATAGTAATTCAAACTGTCTTTGAATTATCTAACAGTAACAGCCATTAACGTTTATAACTTGTCTAGCTGCAAGCCGATACAATATCTTTATTCAAGATGACGCAAGGTAATACGTAATGACACTTCGTTTATGAATAGATTTGCGCGGTAGAAATTATTGTCTTGATTTTAATTTACGAATGGTTCATAGTATAATCTTATAAAGCACAGATACACAATCAGTCCGATTTATCGTTAATTATAAACGTGTTGATCGATATGGTACCTGAGACATAAACATCGCGAATATTAAGACGCGCGCGAGCCAAATAATTTGTTTCCTCCCATTGGCACCTGGGAATGGATATCGTTTGTTGCATGCTCAGTACGTACTCAGGCCAATTGACTAGCTAGGAATTGTTTGAAATTGTTCGTGCATGTGGTTTACGCGGAATAGAATTAGTCCTATTGTAACCGCAGTTTGTGCTGTAGTTATGCTACCATTGCTATCCATTCCCTTCCCTTCGCAGTGCAGTTAGCTGGTGCAGTCCAGATTGCAGCACTGTTCAGGCACCTGAATACGGCGGTCACCTGCACATTAATTGGTATATACATGTACACTACATGTTTTTGAACATCAGTTTTGACTTTGTGAGATAGAAGGCTCGATTGGCAGTATTAACAGCACACCTGACGGCTAGCTGGATTAGCGTCTCGACACACAAATCATCCACAAGAAGCAACTGAACTGTTTTGTAGCATTTTTGCAAGCTCTCAAGCGATATGTGATAAAAAGAAATAAAAAAGTTGAGCAGTCTTGTACACGTATGGGAGATCTACCGATGCATGGTTTGTTCGTGCAAGGTATAAAGTCTACCTATCATGATACTACCTATCTGACCCTTGATCACTGCTGATGTAATCTAGTACAGCAAACTGTGAGATGGATGTTGAGCACTCAGGTCTGTTCTAAAACACCCCCCTCCCCCACTATTCTAGGTCTTTTCTTCAACACATGCCAAGCTCTCTTCTCCAACATCCTCTCCTCTCCTACACCATGATATACGTTCCTCTAAATATATACCACACATGCACATCACTTGTGTGACAACACAAGCACACTCTTAATAAAGCATGACTTGCAACAAAAGCATAATCAAACTTACTTTATCAGAGATAAATTAATGATCAATGATAATATCAACTCTTCTTTATTTCAGCAAAAATATAACAAGATATGTATGCTACATAAGCAAATGTAAATATACACAGAACACCATGCTGCACATAAATCCTGTCAGTCAATCATGTGAGAATTATTAACCTGCACCATCATGCGTACCAGAGAGTCACAGATCTTCATTTTACTGACTTGTGGAATTGGGTGCATCTTATGTATTTACGAACAGGAGTATTTAATGTGTAGATGATAGGAAACCAACTATACAGTAGACATGGCATAGCATAGTGAGTAAGCTCATGCATGCATGTGATTTGCACACACCAACATCCACACACACACACACCACACACACACGCACACACACACACACACACATGCACACACACACACACGCACGCACACACATGCACGCACGCACGCACGCACGCACGCACGCACGCACGCACGCACGCACGCACGCACACACACACACACACACACACACACACACACACACACACACACACACACACACACACACACACACACACACACACACACACACACACACCTCATCCCTGCAAGCCTTATGCATGTATATATATATGCTGCAAACAGAAAAAACATTTTAAACTTTGGAAAGTCAAACAAATATGACCTACAGGTATGGTGGTACCCACAAACAAAATTAGTAGTGAGAGGGGTCGCTGCTAGTGATAATTGTCTCTGCCATAGCCATAATTATCCCTGCCATAGCCATTCAACATAATTCAACATATACATCACAGCCACTGGTCAACCTAGCCTCGTACCCAGTTTCTAAACAATCGCTGGTACTACAAGCTAGGCAGGCCTTTTGTATACATGTGTATGTAACTCTTTGGAAATGATCAATCCCATCCTCTTGTCCCATCTGTGTACATGTATTGCCGAACTGCCCTTTTCGAAATGTACCTGCCTGCGTGTGCGTTTCTGTGTGTATGTGGTGTGTGTGTGTGTGTTTATGTGCATGTGTTTGTGTGTGTGTGTGTGTGTGTGTGTGTGTGTGTGTGTTATCAGGCTAACTGGAAAATATGTAGCAGAGAGTTTGTTGATATAAAATGACTCATTTATGGGCGTATTAACACTATTTAAGAAAGTATCAAAAAGACACACACACCAATTAAACCTTGGAAAAAAAAAATCAAACTCTTACTAACTGAAATGTCACAACGCAGCAAGAAGACTTTAATTAGTGCAATTGTTATAGATTGAATGTTGGGTAGTATGCATGTGCGTATAAGCAATAGCTTTCCTCATACGCCAGTACTAGTACATGTACTAAACTCAACAACAAAACAGACCCTATGTCTATTAAGATCACTACAAGATGTAGAGTTCTAGATGAAAATATTTCAATGTTCTGAATAGAACATGCACTGCGAGCGCACAGTAGAGACAACGTTGTATACGTTAGGATTTAAGAGACCGTCTTTCATTCAGCCATTATCTCTGTTCAGCTGCATTAGAATTAATATTACAAGGAACTGAAGTATAAAGAAAATAAAATTTAGCGATTGCCAAGTAATTAAAACAGGCTCACATAAATTATAGTAACCACTAATGGAAGTAAAAAAAACATTCGCCAAAATGTCACGTATTAGTCTAGCAAGCCAGACGTACTTCGATTGCTAATTTATTAACACGGTCAAGTAAACCTTAGGAAAAAAAAAACTCTTAACTGAAATGTCACAACGCAGCAAGAAGAATTTAATTAGTACAATTGTTATTACATGTATAATTATACACCAAAGGTAGATACATGTACATTCCAGCTGGTATTGTCTTTTTGCTACTTTCTAAAATTTTGTTCACACCCATACACACATACACACTATCACACATGCACATACATACACACTCAACACACATACATGTAAACACAACACCCACAAACACATGCAAATACAAACACACGCATAGCACTTACATAGGTGTCGGATATGGTAAATCAAAGTGGCACATCAGTGATACCGAATACTACTAGATCCCTCAGTTCAGACCTCGGATCCCTCTACATAGATAGCCATTTCAGTGACATCATGTTGATTATTGGAAGTCATGAGGTCAAAGCCATTGGCAGATGAGGGGTTTGACGGTGGAGGAGTGGTGAGGTCTAAAAAGAGATGTTCAATCTAACCCCCTCCAGGGTGTTAAGCCATGCCTACTGTTCATTTAACCACATAACTGCAACTTTCATGTACGATGAGTAGCTGATTTCGAAAAGGTTGTTCAGGAACATAGTAACATAACTGGGCTTAGTTTAACCTATTATTTAAACACAATACTTATAAAAATAAATAGACATCATGAATTTGTGTTCAGGCTTTTGTCAAACCCCCCCCCCCCCCCCCTTTCTCAAATATTTGCATACGGGCCTGGTTTGACGAGTATGTTTGTGCGTGTGCATATGTGTTTTAATATTCCTTAGGATGAAGGTGATGGTAATGATGACAATGATTATGATGATGGGGATGGTGAGGATGATGATTATGATGATGGTGATGGTGACGATGATGATGATGATGACGATGATGATGGTGATGATGATCATGATGGTGATGGTGATGATGATGTATAGTTGGTGATGGTGACATGTGGAGTGGGTGTCAAGGTGATAGTAGTAAGATACACATGGAAATAGGGTCATGGGTGGTAGTTTATAAATTTCAAATCAACCACTGAGATGCACTGACATGCGAGTAGTGGTCAAAACTAGGAACACCCTTTTGGGAGGTTTTGCTCTGTTACTGCACCCAAAGGGAAAACAATTAGAAGCCCAGGAGTGAGAAGAGAGCAGGGGGTAGAAGGTTTGATGTACAACAAGATGGGAACGGAAGGACCAATACAGTCTACCTAACCTTAATGTGGTGGTTATCTGGGTGTGGTGGTCACTTGGGTATGATGGTCACTTAGGTGATCACCATACCCATCACACCCAGGTGAGCACCATACCAGGTGACCACCTTACCCAGGTGACCACCATACTCAGGTGACCATCACACCCAGGTGACTACCATACCCACCACCATACTCAGGTGCCCACCATACCCAGGTGAGCACCATACCTGGTATGGTAGGTCACTTCTCCATCTTGGTTGCAGATCTAGACAGTCCCAATTGATGATACACTCTACACTCATTCACACTACTCCTTTGTATTGCAACCACTTCAATAATAGGGCCAACAATTCTGATCCTTAAGTGATCACTTGTTAGGGAGTAGAGACTGTACATGCAGTGCCTTTCTGACCAGCGTGCACTTTACGTTGGGAAGTGTCCAATTGTGATGGATTCCAGGTGCAGTCTCCAAACTTGGCCTGTACAGAAATGCACATTGCAATGCAGTGTGGGAGTAACCTTGATGAGCTGTTGATGATACCAAGGTGTTGTCAGGATACTGAGCAACACAATTCCGTCGCCGCAAGTGAAGTATCATCTTGGAATAGTTAGTAATTATCATGTTTAGGTTTTTGCTGTACATTATTAATAGCCCGTATTCTTGAATATATTATACAAACGGATCATGGATAATTTACCAAACAATCACATTATGTCTTTCTAAATATCCACAACAGAAAACATGTGATGGAATCTTAAAAACAAAAAAGATGTAGCTGTTACAACTTTGGTGACCGCTCATTTCTCCATATGGCATTATCTCTGGTTCAGCTGCTTTATAATATTACGCATTTAAATAAAATAAATTTTTGCAATTGCCAAGTAATTAAAATAGGCCCACACAAATTATAGTAACCACTAATGGAAGTAAACAAAAAATTCGCCTATATGTCACATATTAATCTAGCAAATCAAAGGTATTTTACTTAGCTCTCGATTGCCAATTTATTAACATGCCCAAGTAAACCTTGGAAAAAAAAAGCAAACTCTTAACTGAAAGACTTTAATTAGTTTGCGATTGCCAATGGTTAATAATTGTACACCAAAGGTAGGACATTGATCCATAACTCTGGCCAGGAATATAATATACAATCATACTCGCCGATACAATTGTATTCTTTAGCTAAGACCATATCATGCATCACACATCTCCTCACAGATACTAGTGTACACCAAGCCATAATACATGCACATGTGCACTAAAACCACTCATGCACACCTCCCATATGTACAACACACATACACACACTCTTCCTCTCTCTTACTCATTGAGCAGTTCTTCATTGTTCCTGTCCAGCAGTCTGATCATCTCATCCAGGCATGAAACCAAAAAAACAATGACCAACTCATGTTAAAAACAAACTGGTCACTGGATCTGAGGGGATGGGAAAGAAAGGCTAGAGATCCCCATACATGAAGAAGCCAGGGATAATTAAATCCCCCATCAATGGGGATTTTTAGAAGGATTTCCCCTTACAGTGATCTTATGTTCATCGTTTCTGTACCATTCTACACAAAGCCATGAGCCATGCACATGACCACTGATGATAAGCCATGAGCTATGCCCACACTTACGCTAATCCCACACTTATAGCTACACAGCATGGCATGCATGGATGGGGACACACATGGCACCAGGAAGGTGTTTGTCACATGCACCACATATCAGTATGCTGTTTGGGGCTGGCCCCCTGATGAAAGTATTTTTTAATGTTAGCAAAGAGGCCCCAAACAACCATGCACAGGAACCAAAGTAATATGTGCCCCATGTTCTATGTGGGGTAGCATTGGGAGGGGGTAGGGAGGGTAAGTGGAAGGTCTGTCTTAGATTCTAAAAAGAAAATACCACTTTATATTGAAGGGTTAATTGGTTCCTGGAGGCAAAATAGTAGACAAGTACATCAAATGCAGTTTTTCCGACCTAAGTACCATATTCCACCAGCTATAAATCTTGATTTGTGTTGAATTTTTCACTTGCGGCAACAGATTCTGGTCCACTATACACCAATGTGTTTTACTGTGGTGGAAACATTTTTTTTACCTTACACCTGTCGGTTCCTGGAGGATTTATATTATAATGTCCTCGGTGCTCATGATTCAATGATTACTATTAAAAATTGAAATTGCGGAAATGCCAAATATGGCGCTACTCTTGTAACACCATCGTTCGTTCCCTGGCCCCATTTGGAAAAATTAATAGGCATCATGTTAACGTTAATTGCATAATTTGACGCAAATAACAATAACAGCTTAATTTATAATGTCTGCAAGATATTTATAACTAACACTTTCTTTTCATATACAAGGTCAGTTACTATAGTATGTATTACACTCTGTGTGTGTACCAATACACTTGCATTTATTATGCCTACAAGAAGGCTTGTACATGCATACTATAATTTCAATCCACCATTGATATGCGTGCGTTGACACACAAATACACTTAACACACGCTTATACATACACTCGCATTCAATCTGCCCTTTGTGACACGAACATACACCCGCATGCACATGCATGTCAGCATGCAGTCACTCATAGAAAAGCCTACAAGTATAAGATCTGCATATCTCTACCACACACAGTCATGCACATGGGTATAACCTTTCATTGACAGTTATTGTATCTAGCTGAATTATTTGTGTGTACATGTGAATAGAATTGATTGAACCATAGATACATGCATGATCGAACAGATGGTAAGCCAATGCTGATTGGTTCCTTTAATCAAATAACTGCACCCCCCCCCCCCCCCCCCTCACTTGAAAACCTGCGTACAGGCCTGCCCTGATCATTGGTAATGGAAGCATTATCATCAACCTCAGGTTCACCTTCTTGCAATGAATGTGAGAACACAACATGCATGCAATATACATGAATGAGAAAATGAATATTTACATACACCTGTGACTTCTAGTGGTGAGGAATAAAATAGGCAGGCGTTCATCAAAATCAAGCCACGTCTGTGGGTAAGAGTAGACTATCTTCGTATTTGGACACCTACATACCTCACGAGGTGCATCCTGCGGTGTTGTGCGACTGCTAGCAAAAGATGTGTGAGACGGTCTCAACAAATGTCGGTCGAGATTGAACTGGGTGTAAATGTATCATCGTACACGTGGCAGCAATACAGAAACTAACGGAGATAATGTGCATTAAATTCAACATACAGTTATCTCCTTGATCCGCTTACGTTTCGATCACCAATATACGCTTTCCCACCACGATTTCGTTTGAAACATGTAGCCATTTTAGTGTGGGTTTGTTTGGCGTGCTTAATACCGTAAATCAGTTATTTTATTTCAAGCGGGAATTAAATACCAGTTTTATACACGAGGGTAAACGGGTCTGCGCACGAGTGATGTACAGCCTGGGCACGAGCAGGGTCAATGCGCGAGCGAATCAAATCAGTGGCGTATCCAGAGAGGGTGCTCCGGGTGCTTGAGCACCCCCCTCGGCCTTAGGTGGTAAAAATATACATTGTATTATTAATGATTAGTCACCGCGCATGTAGATATTTTCTGTGTGCCCAAAGGTATCGGACCTGAAGCGGAATGCCCCCCCCCCCCCCTCCCCCCCCCAGCCACTTTTCGTATATCGGACCTGAAGCCCCCCCCCCCCCCCCCGACCTTAAGCACCCCTCTCGCTGAAATCCTGGATATGCCACTGAATCAATCCTGTAATCATGAAAGGCCCAAACTGTTAAAACATCTGGTTGAGATTGAAATAAGTGTCATTATCAGGTTGATACGTACCACCCGGTTTGAATCAGATTGGTAATTTCTGGCATGCGGGTGTGTGCCATATAATGACATTCATAGTGCATGTACTAGCGATACGCCCCCTTGCACGACACGTGTATAATATATACATAGTTCTTTTTTCATTTCTGTTCTGCACAATATCTGAGGGATGGCTATGGACGGCCAGGACATTCAATTCGCTGATACGCTGCCTCCCCTGGAGTATGTAAAAGCGCCTACATGGACGTTTGAACAACAGGTGCAGGAACTGACGAGAAGAATGATGGTGGTTAATATAACGCTCAAGAAACAGCTCTCCTTTTCACCACGCCCAACGGACGTGATTGTCGCAACCTCGCCAAAATCGGGGACGACTTGGGTGTCCCACATTTGCCACCAGATTCGAACCAAGGGCGTGGAACCAGACTTCGAGAATCAAATACCTGACGTCATCGCTATGCTGGACTTCTGTGGACGTCCCGAGCTTAACATCGATCCGAATACAATGGTTCAACCAGCAGAGCCCAGGATTTATTACACGCATCATACGTATGAGACAATCCCAAAGGGAGGTAAACTTATATATTGTTTTCGAGACCAGAAGTATGCGTTTTTCTCCTTCTATCCGTTCATTGATTCCGTCTGGGCGCTGAAAGGGAGGGTTTCTTTATCAGTGTTTAGCGAGCTCTTTACCAACCTGCACTGGACAGCTGATAACCTGCGCGGTCTGCTGGGGTGGTGGGAACATCGTCACGACGAAGACGTACTCTTCTTGTTCTTCGACGACCTAAAGGAAGACCATACGAGGTGTGTGAGGCGAATTGCCAAGTTCATTGGTGTGGAATGTGATGAAGAAACTGTTGCTCATGTTGTACACACCACAACGCACGCCGAGATGGCCAGGCATAGCTCCAAGTTTGATTTCCACAACTTAGTTCCATTCTGGGCAAAGATGCATGGAGATGACCCACCATCTGAGTTCAATGGTAGGGTGCGCAAGGATGGGGGGAGGTCAGGTGATGGTCAGAAGCTCTCACGTGAGATGCAGGAACGCATTGATCAAGAGTGGTACGACATAATCACTGCTAAATTAGGCTTCCGTGATCTCAAAGAGATGAGAGCCACGTGGAAAAAAGAAATAGATATGCTTTGAACTGTACGAATTATAAAATAGTAACAGCGTGCTTTTGTAACTGACTATAACAAATCTAGGTATATAGCTAGTATTTCATATTCAGATGCTCTCTGTCGTGATGATAAGCGGATTCAACTACCGTAATAGTTTGGTTTGAAGTCAATTAGGGACGTAAAACTAACGGGTGTGTAGCGCTATAGACCTTACTCGACCGCAAATATGAATATATTATCGTGTGACATGCATGTGACATATATTGGAAAGGCGTCGCCGTTAATGAGATACACGAACTGTCGGATTCGTTTAAGCAGCTTAATACGGTGGGAAAGTTACGCTATGAAGAGAAGCTTGGTATGCTAGGGGTAACCACAGACCCATACAGTACTTCAAGACATGTTTGGCTGGCCCACAAAGTGTTTTCTTCGAGGCATATCACAAGGGCTGTGTAAATCATGACAGCTCAAACTCCGCAATTGAGGCGCAGAATCTCAACAACCCTACACCGTGTTAACATGCTTTATGTCTCAATACATCCACCAGACACCACTATACGTGGATTCTGCTTGGCGCTACCGTTTCGTATTCTATCTTTACACAAAATGGCTCACAGTAGAAGTCATTAAATTACCTTGTCTTGATTATGATACAAGTAAATAAAAACATTCTCTAGGAGAAAGTTGGTGGGATATAGGATTTGATGGCAATTGGTGGTGTAAAAAGCAAGGAAACAAGGTCTTATCAGAAGGGAAAATGTAATAGTCCTATATTCAGCACATTTCTAGGGCATGTGTTGTTTCTGTGCTAAATAAAGGACTATTACATTTTCCCTTCTGACAAGACCTTGTTTCCTTGCTTTTTACACCACCAATTGCCATCAAATCCTATATCCCACCAACTTTCTCCTAGAGAATGTTTTTATTTACTTGTTTCATTGATTTTTTTCTATGTACAACGGGTTGTGTGACGTCATGTGTGTGCCATTTGCTAAGACATGTAGAACTATGAACGAAGCTAAGCGATCCGATATCAGAACTAAAGTTTTAGTTAAAGGCGGGATACGTGTTAGAATCATTCGTGAAATCTTTCCTTGCTGTACTTAGACCGAACATTATCATTAGCGCATTTGGCATAATTATTTAATAACATTAACATTAGAAGTTATACATATATAATGTCCGAATAATGGTTCACATTACGGTCTCGTCCATCACCACCTCTTCCATGTCGCCCTCTTCCTTCTCTTACATATCCTAGTTCTCTATCTCTCCCATCTCATCCTCTTCCACCTCGTCCTCTATCTCCTCGTCCTCGTTGTCTGCCATCTTGGCCTCGTCCTGGATGTGGCGAAGGTGGTGTTGGATGTGGCGAAGGTGGTGCTGGACGTGGGGAAGGTGGTGTTGGATGTGGCGAAGGTGGTGCTGGATGTGGGGAAGGTGGTGCTGGATGTGGCGAAGGTGGTGCTGGATGTGGCGAAGGTGGTGCTGGATGTGGCGAAGGTGGTGCTGGACGTGGCGAAGGGGTGTTGGATGTGGCGAAGGTGGTGCTGGGCATGGGGAAGGTGGTGCTGGATGTGGCGAAGGTGGTGCTGGATGTGGCGAAGGTGGTGCAGTCAGTGCTTATGATAAGAATATAACATTGACCTGACATTTGTGTCAGATCATGGCAATATTGGTCGGACAGTTTATATTTTTGGTAGGACATATGTTTAATGTATGATGAATGATATTTATTAAATGTTACATCAAATACAATCATCAAATCCATTTACAAGTATATCTTTAGCCCTAATCAGCTAATAAACAGTCCCAATCATTAATGTCCAAAGTGTAGGATTTTTGGTGCATCAAAGATGATGCGTGCTCTTTAAAAGCTGATACTTTCAGATTTGTGCAGCCATCAATAAAAGCACGACTGAAGTTTCGCATTCCGATTAGCTTCGATTCGAACCTAGTACAAATTTTGCATTTTAAAGTGGCTACATTATCGCAATCGAGTCGCTCATACGTAAGCCATGTTGCCGTCGCTAGTTCCTTTTCATTTTCAGCTATCCACTTATGAGCCGTATGAATCGAAAGATTTCGTCCCTTTTTTGCCGCTGGAACACCTTCAACGCCATCTGCCATCCTTTTTCCAGACATCTTGACCACGCATGCACACAATTGATCGGTCAAATTTCATAACTGATTGGAAAATGTCCGACCGTTATCATAAGCATTGGGTACTGGATGTGGCGAAGGTGGTGCTGGACGTGGGGAAGGTGGTGTTGGATGTGGCGAAGGTGGTGCTGGATGTGGCGAAGGTGGTGCTGGATGTGGCGAAGGTGGTGCTGGACGTGGGGAAGGTGGTGCTGGACGTGGCAAAGGTGGTGCTGGACGTGGCAAAGGTGGTGCTGGATGTGGCGAAGGTGGTGTTGGAAGTGGGGAAGGTGGTGCTGGACGTGGGGAAGGTGGTGCTGGATGTGGGGAAGGTGGTGCTGGACATGGGGAAGGTGGTGCTGGACGGGGTCCAGCACTGCCATCATCTTCGCCATCTCCCCATCACCACTGCCTTCTAAAATCCACTCTATTTCCATTACTTCGTCTCTTGTGATGACGTGCTCCATATGCTGCGATGTGAGCATGTGCAGAACTGGTACACACCTTTTGTGCTAACCATGGGTGCGTCTTGCAAAAGGCATCATTTAACTGAACTAGTAAAGTGCTATTATTAAGAATAGCCTTTTCGAGGCCACCCTTATACTCGCTTAGTACGATATCCTTTGGTTCGTACAGAGAGTAGCTACAGTGAAAAAGGAAGTGCGTACATGCAACATTATGTATGTGCTAAACTATATACACCAAGGCTTGAAAGTTAAACTCTTACATGCAACTAAAATAGTTTCATGCCATGAAATCCTATGTAAACTGAAGCCATTCTGATTCAATGCACAGATGATATCAGCAACCGCTACATTGTGTCACATTGCACTAGAAAGTTCAAACAATAACTGCATGCATCTCATAGGTCTGGAATGGAACTAAAGTCTCTTCCAACATTACATAACGACACTGACAAAAGGCAACGCTGACGCAACGTTTCAGCTAATGTCATATGCAAACTAAGCTTAATATCTAAGGTAAGAGTAGTGTTACTACATTTACATACCTTTGTATAACTTTGTCGGTAGTACTTTTTCGATGGCCTCGTTGGTTTTGCACGGTACTACGCTTAGCCTTCCCGTACCGCACTCTCTTCGCCAAGCGAGCACATTCAGGACTCTCCAAATAACGTTTCCTTTAGCGGACCGTTTCTTTTCTGGGTCTGCTTTATAACGTTCGCGTTCAGCGGTCTGTTTCTTTTCTGGGTCTGCATGATACCGCTCGCGTTCAGCGTCTGTTTCTTTCTGGCTCTGCTTGATACCGCTCGCGTTCAGCGGTCCGTTTCTTTTCTTGGTCTGCTTTGTAGGATGCCCGTGCCGATTCTAAAACATCGTCTCGAACTTCAAGGTATTTCGCACGTCGTTTCGCTCGTTTCTTTTTCTGACGTGAGGAAAACAACTTCACACGTTTCACGCCAAAACGACAATTGAATCACCGAAGAGTTTTTCGTTGTTCGCTTTATACATACACGGCCAATATTTTTACATTGAATCAATCCGGTACAATTAACGAGTCAATAACGAAAAATTAATATTGAATCATGAACTTTCGGCAGCGTTCGGAATCAAGACTTATGTATTCACCGAAGAATCATCGTTGCCCACAAATGATTCCCGACTGAGATCAGGCATGAATCCATAAGTATTCTATTCGTACAGCGCCGTATACACACAACGTTACAAAACGTTTGATTTGCAATAAACATTATAGCAATACAATGTGTTACGCCAGTCATGCGAGAAGCATAATGTCTTTTGTGACGCTACTTGCCGCTCCAGTGTCATTGAAACATCTTTGTTTTGTAGGGAACATGTAGAAGTGCATTGGTGAACCACAGAAACAGGCCGAATGATGGCAGCTGAAGGAATACTGCGTAGTATGCTTGTGAGAGAGTACAGAGGACAATCGAAGTCATTGCAAATAGGCTCAGTGCCTGCCATGAGGGGTTCTAGATGACGCACAATGACGTAGCATCTTGAATTACTTTCAATGCAGCATAGGATGACCCCCACTGCTGTCTGTATGCATAAAACAAAGTACATCCAAAACAAACACAAATATACCTGCTCATACATACCGATCCAGTACCATCATTGTATTGAGCAAAGTCACCAACATTGACAATGTTTCTATCAGTTCCTACTGTTGCTTTACCCCAAGAAACAAGAGTATTAAATGAGCTTAGCATGGGAGGAAGAAGCAGTGTGAACTGCGGGTGATTTTCCATTAGACTGCTGATAGATATGTTGCCCTCAATCTCCTGCACACGAACCAATACAGACCCAAGAGCAACCTTTGTTTTGCCAACCTAATAGGTGGTGTGAAAAGAACGTGTGCATTATTTAAAATTGGAGGCACAGTTAAGATGGCATGGGAGAGATCTGTAAGCTCCCCTATGCTGATCACCAGCCGCTTTAAGTGATAAAACAGTAGACTACAGTTACATAGGACTTTACTACCAACAGATACAGCAGAAAATGCAACATGTTTTAGCTGCCTGGCAGATAATCTATTGTACATGTTGGAGCGCAACACACAATAGCATACCTTACGGATAGCACCACGGAGATACGTGGGTTTCTCACATGATGCGGATGCTCCTCCTCTAAGAAAGTCATCCACTTCTGATGACTTGTACAGCTTTACAAATTCATCACCACACCTAAAGATGAATTATAGAACATTCCCAATATACAAGTTTAAGAACTTACTTTTCTAATGCATCGTAATGGCCTCCTGAACACACGAATCGTATGCTTTCTTGAATTGCAAAGCTTGTGGCAATATCTTTACTCGGAGTCGGTTTGCATAGATGTTACGACCTCTGATAGCAGCATTATAGCTCTCACATCTGGTAGAATACAATTACAAGTATAAAACACACAATTGTACTTGCAATAAAGTTACAACCTTTCTGTGTTGAATGTTGAAGCTGGTCCAAACTGTAGCATATCATCTGGCAGATGAAGGAGGATGTGAATCTTAAGCTTCGATCCTCCTGAGTTCAGGGCAGTTCCTTTCCACAGCATGTGTAAAGGCCAAGCATTGAGACTTGTACACATCAACCATCTCAGGTAAAAAGTATCACAATATACAAACTTGAACACCTGTATGTATTGAAACACACCACATAAAAACTTGCCAGTGCATTAGCAGTGGTGTACCTTAGAAAGTGCAAACCACACTTCAGTCTCACCAGGGGTTAAGTAGGGAGGGAGAACAAAGAGAGCTAATTGTGCTAAGATTTTAAAATCACGTCCCACAAATGACTTGAAATACTTAGCTACGTTTCTAGATAGTTTCATATCAAATCCAGAGAATGAAAACGATGAAATTCGAGCCTGAATTTCCTTTCGTTGCACTGTAGTAAGACGACCCATCAAATCTCTAAAAAGATATTTATATGGACCCAGAAGTAAGGTGTGTAACACTTCCACTGGTGTACACCTATTGATTAACACAGTAAATCCAGTTAATTATTATGGATGATTACATACCTATGCAGATCGATGAAGAGTTCCAAAAGTGGATTTGGTTTAGCACTTACTCCAAACTCTTTCTGCAGCTGCTTCATTTCCTTTTGAGTCCTTGCAGACTGTATGCGAGCAATTTGACACAGCGTGTCAGGCTTATTCCTGAGACAGCCAATGCTGTGCAAGCCAGTAGTTACATCAGCCTTGATACAAGATTCATTTTTGAAATTCATAATACACCAACATAACTTACCATGCAAATCCGACAATACTTGCTTGTTGTTGCTCCAAGATGACTGCACACCTCTGCTCCACGAGGATTGTCACATATAATATTTAATATTGGAGCCACTACAATGACATTGCGTTGCAAAAAGGCATCATATGCAATGATACCCTCATTCTCTAGAGCAGTGAACTCTTGCACTAAAGGGACAGCCATATCAAGCACAGGAACTTTGTTCAATGCACAGATGAAGTGGATGTTCTGGAGGTTGCCATTTTCCTTTTTCGAAAGACCCTCAAGTCGAAAGTTCCAGGAGTCAAACTTGTTCCATTGTTTAGACTTATTTCCACTAGTGTCATCCGTGAATAAAGTGATAGGGACCATGACAACAGGAATTCCTCCCCACTGCATTGACTTTATCTTCATAGGATGTGGTGAAAATAAACTGGTATATTCCTAGAAGAAAAAATAGTAACACTTGCATCACAATTAAGAAACTTACATTTTCAGTAAGTTGCACAAAATGACCTTCATGACACTTCAGTACATGTAGAGCCTGAGCTTGTACATCAAGCACAGCTTCTATACAACATACTGGTATCGAAAGGGTTTCACCAATAACATAACTTTTTGCAGATAACTGTGGATGATGATCCAATTTGCATACACGACAATGAATGGCATCTTGACCCTCCTGTACATTGGATGGATGTATATAAATATTCACGTACGTTGATGTTTTTATTTTATCCTACCTGGCAAATGAATTGAACAACACAACCCATACACGAAGAGCCCGAGCTTTGATACTGAATAAGATCACCAATAAATACATTTCCACAAGATGTTGTACTCATTGGTGAGAAAAAACCGTCTATCAGTTCTCCAGTGTAACCCATGAAACACTTCCCTGTAATATTATAAATGGACACCAATTCATAAAATCTCCCATGCATGTAAACATTTGCACATGCACGCACGCACGCACGCACACACACACACACACACACACACACACACACACACACACATACACTTACTTGAATTCCCCTTTTGGTATGACTGGATACCGAACAAGGTTGTGGGAAATTTCAGGATTACCTAAACACATTTTTAAAGTGTTTGAGACTGGGTTGATATAAAAAGGAATTCCGGTCCTTGTAAAGTGCTGCACAAAAACAGTAGTCATTACCGCAATTTGAAGCATATAACATACCATCTTTGGTGCATAGTATCCATGTAGCCGATACTTGACAAGCAGTGACAAACTTGGAAGAGACGGACAAGCAACACGCAATGTATGTTGAATAAATTTCAAGTTCTTATGCCCCTAGTAGTATAGGAATTATCAACATTGTCTATTTCACATAACCTATTAACATACCATTGGACGTGGACTATGCACAATAAGGTATGCCATTGCAAGCAACTTTGATCCAAAAGGCTTGTAAAGATTTGCATCTAAGGTTGGGACTAAACGATTTGGAATTTATAACATAAACAAAGAGTATTAAAATGTACTTCTACCTATAGAAGTGTCTGCTTCAAGTTCCTCCTCGCTACGATCCGGGTTAGTAACTGGAACGTTTGCGGCGTCATTAGATCCGTCAATATCAGACTGCTCGCTACCTAAAAGTGAAGTTATCACCAGTTAAGCTACTACACCTCTTACCACTGGCATCGCTAGAGAGTTGCAATGTAGTACTAGCTGTACTGTCTTGGATGAGTTCAGCATCACTGCTTATCGCCAATTCCTGATCAAACAGGGCTGCACTTGGTTCGTCCTCCCCAGTTACACACAGAGCGTATCTCTGATGGCTTAAAGTTTTCAAATGCCGTTCATATCTACTTTTGAAATGAAAATTCTATCGGCAAGGAGCACAATAAAAACCCGCCATGATTCTCTGTCTCAGTCACGCTTCCTCACGTGACGTGTTCATTGCACGAAGTGTCGAAATGTTGACCGAAATTCGGTCACGCACGACCTCCCTCCAGAAGGACCAGCAGTACAGGTGGAGATGCAGGATTTTCTGCCTCACCATTACCCATTGCAAGGAGTCTGTCACCAAGACTACCAGATTCCATGATTGGCACCGCAAGGAGTCTGTCACCAAGACTACCAGATTCCATGATTGGCACCGCATATCAGGATGATTCAACTGCACAGCTCTCAAGTACCTCGGCCATCCCATCTGTGTCAAATGCACAGGTGGATCTAAATATCCAGGTTCCATTGCAACAGGTGAAAGCCTGTTTTAAAACATTAACAGATCATGTTGACAAGAAGTTTGAAGCAATGCAAAAACAGTTAGGCAGTGTTGAGACTGCCTTAAAAGACCTCAGCGAGGAGATGAAAAAAAAATTCATCTCAAAGCTTTACAATAAAAGGAAGTACTTATGAGGTACAGCCCGTCATTAACATTAGGTATTTACTGTTTGGTGTTTGTAGTCACCTCTGAAGGTCGAAGTATCAAAGCTGTTTTGTCACTCACTCTTACGTGATCCTGGTGATGAAAGCATCAGAGTTAAGTATGCATGTGAATAATACTAATAAATGGTTTTTATTTATGTATTCACAACAATAGATGGCAGTCACTAAAGTGTTGACAATTAGAGTTATTAAAGATGAGAAGTACAAATTTGATGAAGCACTTCGCTTTTTCAAGTCAAGGTTGACAGATGCCAGAACCGATGAGCGGAGAAAGGTTTGATAACATAAATTAATTTGCTATTGCATCACATGGAATGATTTTTAACATTTTTGTCCACAGTGTTTAGGAAAGCACCCATTTCCTAGATGCAAGTTTATGGCTACAAAGGAGCTCGCCAAAAGCATTATCCAGTCCATGGGTGGGCTGGATGATGTGAATGATGTTGAGGCATACTGCCAGAATCTAGCACTTTTTGTAATGTTTAGCTCCTTGTATTGCTTATGTTTAATTTCTATTCCTTGCAGCGGAAATTCATACGCCATTGCAGTAGTGAGAATCAGGTGAACCATTCTGAATACCGTCACTGGGTGGATTCATATTACTCATCCCCTGATGAAGACGAATGGCAAGAATTGATGCAAGAAGATGCTGCATTTGATTACCAGTCATTGGGTCATGGAATGGGCATCCAATAACGATGTAAAACTTTTTAGTCATCATAACTTCCTTCATACAGCAAATCATTTCATTATTCTTCACTCATCACTGACTGAGCTCATGCAGTTGATTTTATTTTGGTATACGAATGTTGCTTCATGATTATTTTATCCTATATGTGCATCCAATTAATGCTCCTACACAGCGCGCATTAGTACACATAGTAGGAAAGGAACAGGGGTCTGTGTAACAGCAGTGATCGATGTTTCTATAAACATCGTAACAGTATGACGCTCGGGCTGAATCAAGGTTACATTAGCAATCATTCGTGATTCACTTTCTTTTATCAACGACGTTGCGGGAGTGAATATTTTCAAGCGTGAGTCATGTAGGTAGAAAATTGGCCGTTAAACATCGTTATAGATTCAAACCACTCCTTCGCGGGCTGAATCAGGTCAAATTCGCAATCATTCGTGATTCACTTCTTATTTCACGGACGTTGCGGAAGTGAAAATTTTTCAAGCGTGAATCATATAGGTAGAAAACTGGTGGTGTACACTGTACCGTGCATTTATTTTTTAGATATCTAATTATACGTCTTACATAAGACGTATAATTAGATATACGTCTTACATAAGCCGTATAGTCGTATAGTCGATTGTTTACCAATATATATTTGATCCGTAAAGGACCTCTTCCAGCCTATTCTGAATCTATTGGTGAAAATTACATCGTTTAAAAGTGTTCCTATCCCGAGTTGTGCATTGCCAAGGAGAAGAAGAAGGAGACCCGCCCATTGTTCCGGGACTGGGTACGAGGACGGACAGTACTCTACAACCACGCGGTTCTACGACATGAAACAAAAACGAAACTGCTCATTTTTTACTTATAGATCGATTGCTAAAACAAGCTAAACGATCCGATCATCGGGAGTCTTGTTACAGACGGGTCGCGTATTTTTAATTATATTCATAGCCGGGGTCAAATCCTATATGGAAGTTTCTAACGAAACTTCCGATAAACGACAAAATACGAGTGAAGTCAAATCAGTCCTATTACACCCACGGTATGATAGAGAGCTTATTTATGTCGCTGGTGTGCCTTTTTCCCTTTTTCACGGAGGGCCAGATGGATTACAAGTTTGTTTTCAATACATGGACGGCAAACTAATACCTCGTACCACTCGGTTACCAGATCGATAAAAAAAAACGGAAACAACCTTGCATGAAAGTTTTTGGCATTGAAAAGTGATCGCTGATAGTTTCTGAACTCACTTGTTGCCTTTAGAGAACTTCGTGTCGCGTGATGTAAATGAACCAATGTTGGACGTGTCGCGTGATGTAATTGAACCAATATTGGACGAGCGTGTGACATCATATTGCGGTCGAATAAGGTCTATAGAGTAACAAGCTGCCTGTTGATGCCAGTCGGCTTTTTACCGCCAAATTATTCATTACGTAACGGTTACTCTCAGTTTCCGAGAAAGGCACATGTTTATATTGCTGACAGATCATAGTTGGGCGTAGCCCGACCTTCGCGTATTGGCGGAAGGTCGGGTATCTGGATTTGTACCCATCTGATAGTGCTGTGGGCTATTAACACCTGATTAGTCTGACCGTTGATTGAGTGTTAATTACGCGTTGGTCGCGTGGCAGGCTATGAATCTGTTTTTAAATAATTTGTGAGACTACGTCCTGCTGGATCTCTTAGACTATTATCTGTCGGTGAACATTCGTCCCATGAGAACGACTACACCTGATGTAGCGGTATGTGACTAGTATAGTACGTAGTAAAAGAAAGTTATGGTTGTCATTATAGATCCGAGTTGGTTACAAACGAAAAGCCAAAACCTATGTATTAACTCCAAAACGAAAGCGCATAGGCAAGGCAATTGCTCGAAAAAGCAAAAAAAAAAAAAAAAATGCTTCAGAGCATTAAAGGACCCGAAGATAAAGAACTATGTAGTGGAGATGATTGGGAGAGAACTGGCCAAAGAAGTGAAAGTCATTGCTTCTGATGGAGCCCACTCCATTCTGCAAAGCCAAAATCCATCACACTTAGAGTTCTCATGGGACATGCTACTGAATGAGGTCTCACAGTTTGCACCTGTACTGAAAAGTTTGCTGTTCTCAGCCACACACACCAGGGTTCCCGCAGCAATACTGATGCCATAGTCGGGATGTGTGTAGCTATGCTTGTCAATCATCGAAACCCGAAGATGAATTTGGTGCAAAAAATTAATTCACTACTTCTTTATGCTGCTCATACTTCCAAGCAGGTATGTTGATAAAAATCATGGCATCATTGTATACATATAATCATGTGCATGATTCTTTAATACATGCATGTAGGTCTACCAGCGATTTAAACAGCTAAACCTAACTGTATCATATTCATCTTTGATCCGCTTGCTGGAAAATAGTGGTAAAGACTTCGATGTGGAAGTCCGAGAATGGAGGAATCGAATTGTCTCCACATTGAACAGTTCCAATGAGATTGTAAGTGCTTAATGCTATTTCATATTTTGAAATGTATTACCATTTTCAGACTATGCAGAAAGCCCCATGGTTTTCATCAGAGGACAGTGATGTCCAATCATCATCTGACACAGACACAGACTCTGATGGAGGTGCAGATTCAGACTCTACATGGAGGAGCTACTCACCTGTCACCTCTGACGATGAGTATGAGGACATGCTTAGTGATCAAGAGGATGCCAATGAGTCTGAGAGCAGTGATGATGAAGAAGAGATGGCTGCTGAACCAATGCAGTACGACACAGGCAACACACAATCAACTTGTCAAGTGCAACAGCCAGCAAATGTACCCCTTCTATCAAGCTCTACCCCCTCAAAGCATCTTGAGGAAGAAGGTAAATGAAATGGAATTCAGTTCGGTTCCCTATTTAGTTGTGTGTGCTAGTGAATATATACTGTGTGTTGGTACTTTATATTTAATGTACTTACAACTAGCCTGTAACAATGTCTTATTTGGAATAGGTCATCTAACTATGTATCATCTACGTGGAGACAACCTAGATAAGGGAATAAAGCAGCAGTACATGAGGATTGATAGTGAAAAGCCTGCAAGTATCCACTATTTCCATTCTTTTGCTGTTGCTGATCGCATTGACTTCAGTAATCTAAGTGAACAGCTTATTCTTACTGAGCAAAGGGATGCTGAACTAGTAGCAAAATCCCTCCTACCCACCCCAGAGGATGATATGGCTTTTCGCACCAACATCTGCATTTTGATGTCTCGAATACTGTACCAAAACATGGAGTACTTCAAGCACTCTTTTGATGTTGTCATTGACTGGCATATCAAACATGAATTTTATGACGAAATGTCCACAAAGTCAACTGTGGTGAGTTCACATTCTATAAGAGGTGGTGCTGCATTTGTGAGGATTGTTAGACAATAGACATTATTTTATATTTATTAACTTCTGTGTATTGGTGAAATCTATGAACACATTCAAATCCAGCATCCACTTGGGATTCAACTCAGAGATGAAAATAAAACAGAAGATATGGTTATCATTATGAAAGAAATGCAGGAATATGTCCCAATGGTGGAAACAGTCGAGAATGTATATGTGCCAAGTCTGGACAAAACTGTCCAAGTAACGAAAACCCGTGCACATCTGATAGAGTTTGCTGGGGACCAGAAGACAGCAGCTAGAGAAAGAGGTGCGCAAAAAGCAAAAGTGTGTGCAGTATCACATACTAACAGGCTTGCTGGATTGGTCCCTGTTGTTGCTGATTGGCACACAAAAGTCAAGCTTCTTGAGGTAATGATTATTCATCATAATACATGTATGTGTGCATGTATATATCCCTGTATGTAGGTGATTTGGAAGTTCTTTTACTTCACTTGTTCAGGAGGAGACCACGGTACACTGTATCAACTAAGAAACAAGCTGAACCGTACAAATGTTGTAAAAGTCCCTAAGAAAGATGTAAATGCATGTGAAGATTTCGTTGAGATCATCACTTCCAGTCTAGTCATTGCTACTGCTATGACCACCTTACGAAGTCAGTGAATGATTTCCCTTCTGATGGTGTCTTACCTGGGGCCGAAACTGTTTGGATGCTGTCCGACAATGAGAGACGAGGATATTTAAATGAGCTTTGTGGACAGTTATATGATAGTTTTGTACACATAAGTTACAATGACAGCGGGAAAAAGCCAGCAAGACATGACAAAGTTTTTGAATACTCTGTACAGTTATTGCGTCTCTGTTGCATTTACATGGAGTTTTCAGATGCAATTAGAGAAGGTGATGGTGTGCATGTCCTTCGGTGCTGGAAATACATGTTACCAATTATCTCAGCTTCTGGTAACAAAAACTATGCTTGTGAAGCTGCAAACTTCCTTCTTCAGCACACTTATGTGCTTTCCCCTCGACTCTCAGCACAGCTTTTGTGGAGTCGTTTTGTAAATGTACATGGGAAACCAGGAGAAAACATTTCAGTCGACCTGCATATGGAACATTTGAACAAAATCGCAAAAGGTGCCATTCGCTTTATGGGTTCATGTAAATCATGGAAGGGGATCCAAAGAATTGGCCGGGCCATAGGCACTCTATCTCCAGTTTTGGAAAATTTTGATTTGGTAAATAATGTGACCATCAACAGTAGCAGACAGTACAGAAAAAGCCAAAGGCAGTAAATGACATTCTAGTTATAGTCAATGAGCTTGTCAAATCTAAATGTTTTGCTGCGCAAGTAGAAGGAAGAAAGCACTTTGCATTTCCCAAACCAAAACTGAAATGTGCTTAATGCCAAAGACCCCCAAGAACTATTGGAATGGCTTGTTGGAAAATTGCCCAGATCTTTGTAAATGTGTGTATTTCTTAATTTTGTTATTATGTGTAACAACATATTTGTATACACTACAATTTACTCACAAATAATCAACTTTAAAATAAAACAAAAGGCTGCAGGTTTGCTTTACACAATCCACATACAGAAGAATTTGCACAGTAATCACAGCATAGGCAATTTATGCCTCTAGTCGTTCCCAACTGTTTTTGTCTCACTCAGGCAGTGAGTTTATGCGGGATAGTTAAAAGAACACTGCTCAGTTCCAGACGACGTCGCCGGCAGTATTCAAAACGGCACGCGTAAGGCTATTCGCTACGCACTCGCATCATTCTCTAGTCGTGTAATAAAGCTTTCCTATTTGCCATCATCTTGCTAAAATCATCGTCTTATATCTGCCACGCCCACTCGGCTACGATTGCAATGATTTCGGTCTCACACAACTTTCAGCTCACACATAGTACATGAACTCATGCTGGCTCCCACTTGTGCACACACTTGCATTGTTGCGTACATGGCCCTGTACACTATCGTATGTCATATTTTCTTATACACAAACACACACACACACACACACACACACACACACACACGCACACACACACACACTCATGTATAGCGTACTTGCACATACATGTGGCAAACAATACACCTGTCTGATGATGGTACAAACACTCTCACTCACAAACATTGTCACATGCACATGTATTCTGTGCATGCTTGTACAGACCACTGATTCTATGTAAATTTGTGTACCAAGCTTTCTGTACATGTATCGTGTGTCCAAGGATTGAATACATTTTGTCCCCGTCTGGTGCTCTAAATGTACATAAACATTGCACACTTGCATAACACACACATCACTGTATAAATGTGGCAATACACACGCAAAAACGCTCACACACAACATATAGATACACAGACACACACATGACATACACACACAAACACACACACATACGGACACGGACACACTCACAGACACAGGCACAGGCACATGGGTACACATGAAATACACATAGACACACACACAACACACACACAGACACACACACAGACACACACACAGACACACACAGACACACACACAGACACACACTCAGACACACACATAGGCACACACACAACACACACAGACACACACAGACACACACACAGACACATACACAGACGCACATACACAGACACACACACAGACACACACACAACACACACATAGACACACACACAACACACACAGACACACACAGACACACACAGACACATACACAGACGCACATGCACAGACACACACACAGACACATACACACAGACACATGCAGGCATGCACAGACCCACACAACACACACACTCACACGACAGACACATACACAGACACACACAGACATGCACAGAGACACATACAGACACACACATGTGTCACGGACTTAGGTCTTCTCTTGACGAGCTCCGCAAGGCTTGCGCACTGAAAATAGCCGAAGTTATAGTCAATAGCTTAATACATGATAACAGGCATCATGGCATAGCATAGCATAGCCTTTAAATACTACTACAAACATGAAATCAGTAGCACCAGGCCTAACTAGGGTTCAATTACAGACAATAGTTTATGGGCTAGATATACAAGCCAAGTTCACTCTCGCGGATGTAATATCTAATAAACACGTCCGATTCCCCGGGCTCCGCTGAGTTCACAATCCCTCACATCCCTCTCTTCTTCTCCTGCAGCAATGTCACTTGCTGCGTCTTCAGGCCACGTCGACCTAGACAGAGCGTCAGCATTCCCGTTAGAAGCTCCCGTTCTGTGAGCAACAGAAAAATTGTATGGCTGCAACGAAAGACTCCAGCGAGTAAGGCGAGAATTGTGATCTTTAAGCTTATCCATCCACACTAGCGATCTGTGGTCCGTTTCCACGATGAAAGGGCGCCCGAGAAGGTAGGTCCTGAACGCCTCCATGCCCAGTTTGATGGCAAGACACTCCTTCTCGATGGTAGAATATCGTTCTTCGCGCGGCAGCAGCTTTTTGCTGAAGTAGGCGATAGGATTTTCTCCACCAGCTGCATCCCTTTGACTCAGCACAGCTCCAATCCCCCTATTGGATGCATCAGTTTGCAATACAAACTCTTTATTAAAATCGGGGCTGCGTAAGACAGGGTAGCAACATAGCTGCGTCTTCAGTTGACGAAAGGCTCTGTCACATTCCGCAGAACATGACTTACGTGGTCACTCCAAGACGTACTGAATATAATCAAGTCATCCAGGTAGGCTGCAGCGAAGCTTTCACACCCTTTCACGATCCTGTCCATTAGACGCTGAAAGGTCGCCGGTGCCCCCTGTAATCCGAACGGCATGACTGTAAATTCGTACAATCCAAATGGCGTTGCAAATGCCGTCTTGTGACGCGCCTCCTCCGCGACTGTTACTTGCCAGTACCCTCGAGTTAGGTCTAGAGTAGAAATAAATCTTGCTTCTCCCAGTCTGTCAATGAGGTCATCAATGCGGGGCATTGGGTACGCGTCTGATTCGGAAACACTGTTCAGTCTTCGATAATCCACGCACAGCCTCAACGACCCGACCTTCTTCTTCACGAGGACGACTGGAGAACTCCATTCACTATTTGAAGGTGTGATTATCCCTCCTTCTAGCATCTCCTGGATCTCCATTTCAACTTTTTCCCTATAAGCATGGGGAATGCGGTATGGAGGTAACCTTACAGACCTTGCCGACCCCGTTTCAATGCGATGTTCCGTCCAGTTTGTTTTCCCGGGTGAGTTACTCATCACTGCTGACAATTCGCAAAGCAAAGCATCCAACTCATCTCTTTGTGCCTTTGTCAGATGTGGTCCAAATTGTGGACTATCTTCTGCTCCAGTGCCCGCTCTTGAGCCATTCCATACTGGTATCTCGTCATCTTCATCCACATCCAAGTTTTCAGACCAGTAACTCGTGCAGACTGCACTGCTGTTGGAAAGGAACTCCCGCAACATATTAATATGGAATACCCTCTTCCTCTTCCGCCGATTGTGCATGTCAATTAGGTAGTTAACCTTTCCAACCTGTTTCACCACCTTATAGGGCCCCTGCCACTGTGCTGTCAGCGCACTTGATGACGTAGGTAACAAAACCAATACCATGGCACCTTCGTTGAGAGTCCTCATCCGCGCATTCTGGTCATACCAGCTCTTCTGTGAGGCTTGCGCCTTCTCGAGGCTCTCTCGAACGATCGTTGTCATCTCCGCCATCTTCTCCCGGATAGACATTATGTGTGACACCACATTTTCGCTGCTCTTTTCCTTAGCCACCCAGGACTCTTGCAGCACATCTAAAGGTCCTCGGACTTCCCTGCCATAGAGTAACTCAAATGGAGAGAAACCTGTGGAGCTCTGAGGAACCTCACGATAAGCGAAAAGCACATATGGAATCAACTTATCCCAGGCTTCTCCCTCTTGTGTGGCAACCTTCCTTAGCATGGACTTCAGCGTCTGATTAAAGCGCTCGACCAACCCATCCGTCTGCGGATGGTAAGGGCTGGTACGAATGGGACGAATGTGCAGCAGCCTGTACAGTTCAGCTAGTAGTTGGCTGGTAAAGTTGGACCCCTGATCAGTCAGAATTTCTCGGGGGATACCCACTCTTGTAAACATCTTTACCAGTTCCTCTGCCACTGCTTCCGCGTCCACCGCCCACATTGGCATTGCCTCCGGGTATCTTGTGGCGTAGTCACAAACTACTAGTATGTACCGATTACCTGAGCTACTCCTGGGCAACGGGCCAACAATATCCATTGCGATTCTCTGGAATGGCTCCTCCACAATTGGTAGCGGTATTAGGGGTGCGTGTTGAGGCTTGACCCGGGACGTCTTCTGCCTTTTACAGAAATCTGCTACGTCCTTACGCAGGGTCGGCCAGTAGAATCTCTGTAGTACCCGATCAGTGGTCTTATTTTTGCCTAAATGTCCTGCCAATGGAATGCTGTGAGCAAGCTCCATAACAACACTTCGACACTGACTAGGTAGCACTAGCTGATCCCTTGCATATGGTTCAGAATCTCCTCCCAACAGCATCACCACCACACGGTACATAAGCCCATCCTTTATTACAAAACTAACCCCGCTTGTACTCTCCTTTTTGTCCACAGCCTTCCGTACGACTCCAAGCGTAGGATCTGTTTCTTGGAGAATTCTCAGCTCCTCCGCAGATATATCCTGTGTATTCTGCATGCATACAGGTGGGTCTGAGCATACCTTTGCTCTGTGTATCCGCCTTCCTTCCCGCTTCTGGCTTCTGCTTTGCACCAATTTTTCTCTCCCACCATGAAATATGGTGTCGTCCAGCTCCTCCCCCAAATTCCATGTCTCCTCTTGTGGCTCGTCCAGCAAGATAGGATTTGGTCGCACACCAGACCGAAGCTCCTTCACTAGGCTGTCTCTCTCGGCCTTTGCCTCCTTTTTGGCCTGTGCTCGAGTTGTAGCCATAAATACTTCTGCCCGTTCAGAAGCTTGGCTCAGTAACATTCCAAGTTCTGGAACATCTGTCCTTAAAAGAACGTCCATAGGAAGAGTGTCAGACACTGCTGCTACAGTGTCTATCGTGTAGCCGTCTAGTTCTACACAAATATCAGCCATGGGATACATGGCCGTGTCCCCATTAGCACATCTAACCACAGCAGATTCTCCCTCCCGAATCTGCCCATCGGAAACCAGGTCGCTATGGACCATAGTCCTGGAACATCCGGTATCCAGCATAATACCCTCTACTCTGCGACCGTTAACAGTCCCGGAGCGTTGAAGTCCATTTCTCCAACCTACATGTGCACAAACTAGAACATTATTAGGGCAATGCCTCGATATGTGTCCCTTCTTGCCACAATTGAAGCATGTTACCCCCTCCCGATCCAGTGTCTCCTTTCGGCCCGAAGTATATTTTCCCCTCTCGCTCGGTACCGTCGAAGGCAGCCCGCTCCTTCTTTCGCTGTCTCGCTGACCTCTTGGCCATGGCTTCATACCCGTGTTTTCTCGTCGACTCTCCCGCTTTACCTCCGGGTCTCGTTCCTGTTTTCGGGCCCGCACATAGTTGTCAGCCATATCGGCAGCCTCTGTTGACGTTTTGGGTTTCCGTTCTGACACCCAAATTTTCAGGTCCCTTGGTAGCGCATTTAATAGCTGCTCACGGACCATCAGGTCCCGAACCTCCGCAACGGTTTTGCAGTCTTTTGTCCATTTCTGCAAAAGGTCATCTAACCTTACCGCAAGCTCACTTACCGTTTCGTCTTCTTTCTTCACCGTCTCTCTGAACCTCTGTCGGTACGTTTCATCCGAAATATCGTAGCGGCGTAGGATGGCCTCCTTCAACAACTGATAGGTTCCAGCATCCTCTGCCCTCATGGCAGCGTAGGCCTGCTGTGCCTTGCCTGTCAGTTGTGGAGCCAGCTTTACCGCCCACCGGTTCTCCTTCACCTCGTACGCCCGCATTACTCTCTCGAACGTAACCAGGTACGACTCAATGTCGTCCTGCACTGTCAATTTCACAAGTTTAGCCTCACCTTCTTTGGACCCTTGCGAAACATTTGTTCTCGTCTCCTCCACTTGCCGAGACTCTCCAACGAGCCTCGTGAGCATTTCCATTTGCTCGCGCATCAGAGCTTTCTCTTCTTCTGCCACTCGCTGTTGCCTCAGCCTCTCTTCTTCTACCACTCGCTGTTGCCTCTGCCTCTCTTCCTCGAACTGAGCATCTCGAGACTTCCGATCCTCGAGCAGCACTCGCATCAACCCCTCTATACGTTCTTCGCTCATTTTCTCTGGTTGTACGCTCCCGCTTTCCTTGTAGCTACGTCCCGACCTAGTTGACATACACCGCACGGATAACCTTACTCTCAGGTCTCGCCGTCTGGGTCTCGCCGATCAACTGTCGCTGCGATAGATCCCGCCGCTGCCACCAAATGTCACGGCTATAGGTCTTCTCTTGACGAGCTCCGCAAGGCTTGCGCACTGAAAATAGCCGAAGTTATAGTCAATAGCTTAATACATGATAACAGGCATCATGGCATAGCATAGCATAGCCTTTAAATACTACTACAAACATGAAATCAGTAGCACCAGGCCTAACTAGGGTTCAATTACAGACAATAGTTTATGGGCTAGCTATACAAGCCAAGTTCACTCTCGCGGATGTAATATCTAATAAACACGTCCGATTCCCCGGGCTCCGCTGAGTTCACAATCCCTCACAACATGAAATACACAGACACACACGACATACACACAGACACGCACAGACACACACACACACACACGACATACACACAGACACGCACAGACACACATGGACACAGACTCACACACATGAAATTCACAGACACACACATGCACAGACACACGACAGACAGACACACATGACAGACAGACACACAGACGCAGGCACACATGAAAACACAAGCATACACACACACATGCACAGACACACACGCACACACAAGATACACACATGCCATACACACACAACAGACACACAGACACACAAGCACACAAAGACACACGCACGAAATACACAAACACACCTACAGACACACACATGAAATACACAGACACGCACACAGACACGCAGACATACATGCGTACAGACTCATACAAAAAAATACATATAGACACACACACGACATACACAAAGACATACACATACACAGACACACATGTAGCTACATGTACCTACATGTATGTACCGTCTCTAAAGTGAGAGCTCTATGTCATGTACATGCATCATACACCCAAAGAATTGGTCCTCAGCTTGTCATCGAAAAGTTATTGTCGGCTATCATTCCTTGATGAGATTTTTAAATTTATACAGTTGGCCAAACAACTGTGGTGTGTGTGTGGAGGGTCCCTGCAGCAACATGATAAGACTTTAAGTTCTTACACACTCTATGTATGCATGCCTACAACTTAGTCTCCCTCCCCCGGCCTCTCCCCCCTCGCACACTCTAATCGTATGCCCCAACGCATGTACGGTGCCCCAATGTATGCCTGTTGCCAGACTTGGCCTAATACATCATACCATGCCTTCCCTTATCCGAACGCCCTTCTCCAAAAGCCTTGTCAATGTGTGGGTGCGTGGTATGCTGAGTGGATATGTGTACACATACCATCAGTTGCTTTACAACCACTGGGGTTTTAAGATCACTGCAATTATGAAATGTGGCACTGTGATCATTATGCAGGCTGTCTACTGTTTGATTGTCAGTGTGAAAAAAAAAATCATTGTGAGCTTGAGTACAAAGTACAGGTGGTTAGTTAATCTCCTCCGTAAAACAGTAGGTGTCATCACTCACCAAAATCATCTTAATTGTTTGTTGGGTTCTGCCATCATGTCCATCTTGGAGTGAGGGTAGAGTCAGGCAGTGGTCGACCTCCAGATTACATGTACATCAAGGGTTAGATTGGTGGTTTTGTACTACATAAACATTATCACTGGTGCAGACCTTACGAAGAAAGCTCAATTTTATAATTAATGCTGTATGAATGCTCATTCCGTGCTAATGCATACATGTACTCCCTAATGCTGTAGCATATCGCTAACTGAGTTCCCTCAACCCCTGTCATGCATCTATACTAATTGACGGATAACAGTTTTGCCCAAAAGGGGTCAGGCGGCAACCTGGTGACAGGGTGTACCCATCAGGCCAAATCTGGGACCAAGGTAGCGCTGGCTTGCCTTGGGTGCGACCAGACGTGCCACTACCATGACGTGGTCATGGTGAGTGGTAGGCCCTCCCCGCTGACCGACCTGGGACCAAGGTAGCGCTGGCTTGCCTTGGGTGCGACCAGGTGTGCCACACCATGACGCGGTCATGGGTTTGACGTGGTTGGTCAGGGTAGAAGCCCGAAGGGTGCCGCCTGCCATTGATGTATGACATGAAAATCAGTGTACAAGGTACAATCAATGCACAAGCGGAGTGGTGGGTGGGTCAGCAATATTCAGGTCGTCAATAGGCAGGCTATGAGACTGAATGGCTGCTTTCCCAAGAACACCATTTATATATATACATACAATACCTGGAACCAGACAGAGACAATCTAATTTGGGGATAGGTTGTTTAGAGGGGAGGGTTGCAGACAGAGAGGCAGGCTTGACCTGCTAACCCTAGACAAAGCCCCCTTTTCAACATACTATATGCTTCCCATGCCCTATCAAAGCTGGAAGGGGTGGTGCACAACCATTCGCCCTTCATCAAAACATTAAACATTGTTTACTCCCTAAACAAAATCACTTAATGCTGTATGAATGCTCATTCCGTGCTAATGCATACATGTACTCCCTAATGCTGTAGCATATCGCTAACTGAGTTCCCTCAACCCCTGTCATGCATCTATACTAATTGACGGATAACAGTTTTGCCCAAAAGGGGTCAGGCGGCAACCTGGTGACAGGGTGTACCCATCAGGCCAAATCTGGGACCAAGGTAGCGCTGGCTTGCCTTGGGTGCGACCAGACGTGCCACTACCATGACGTGGTCATGGTGAGTGGTAGGCCCTCCCCGCTGACCGACCTGGGACCAAGGTAGCGCTGGCTTGCCTTGGGTGCGACCAGGTGTGCCACACCATGACGCGGTCATGGGTTTGACGTGGTTGGTCAGGGTAGAAGCCCGAAGGGTGCCGCCCAAGTGTAACCCCCAAATGGATTGGTTAGGTGTGGTTCCAGGTGGTAGGTACAAATGGAATACGAGGGGTAAAGTGTGTGTGGAAAGGAGTCAGGGGGCTAAGGCCAAACTTGCAGTGTCAGTAAGAAGTGGCAGAAGGTGCTGGTGCAGTGGTTGCTCTGATCCAAACGCCACGGTTCGGTTCCAGGTGCAGGAGCATGCTGGGTGGCGGCCCATACCCGTAGCGTGCCATTGCGACAGCGTCCTGGGTATTACCATGGGGGAGGTCCAATACTTGCTTTCGTGGGTGTGAGACAAGCTTGTGGAAGCAAGGTCGTCGCCGTATGTCGCGCAGCTCGACCAGCTTGAGCAGCTTGTACGTGGGAACCGCACTGAGTAGGGATCAAACCTGCTCCCATGGCAACTGGAGATGGAGGTATTCTTCCCCTGAAAGTGATGTCTCATAGTCGACCAGGCTCTACAGCAAATCGGAATCATCCGCCACGTAGGTAGGCCATGTCGTGAGATATGCGCAGCATTGACGAGGCCAGTTGGCCCCTTCTGCAGGTGTTGTTGAAGCAGGTGTTGATGTACCAGGGCTGACTTGTTACCCATGAAGCTGAGGTGGACGTTCCTGAGCCGTAGATGGGGAGCGCGAAAGAGAATATTGTTTTTGAAGGACAAATGAGGTATTCCAGTATGGCACCTGCTGGCAGTGATTGACTGATGTAGGTCTGCATGACCATGCATGGAGCTCCCCATGCGGTGGTGGTGCCCCTGAGCAGCCTAGCTGGGGAATCTTTGGTCTTCTAGAAGGCTGAAGCTCGGGAATCCAAATGACAAATCTGGGGATAGGCCAGGGCAGCCCGATCCGCCTCCAATAACCTTATAGCGTCTGGACCGTGATGGCCTTGGTTAGAGGCCGTCACCTAGGCCAGAGGTGTGCCGGATCCTGCGAGTGTCATCTGCCCTAGATGGTCAGAGTGGACTGGATGATGTTGGCCAGGAGTGCCCTGCTGGGGCCAAGAGTGACACTGCAGTGACGTCGCCTCCAGTGGCTGCTGGAGGGGCATGAGGGGCTGCTGAAGGGCGAGGTGACTTGAGGTGAGAAGGGGGCTGCCACCCGTAGACAGCGTGCACTCGACCGCCTTAGACCTGCCCTTAGCACGGCTCCGGCATATGCTTGCCATTGCGACGGCGCTTTAGGCACAACCATGGGAAGACTAGAGGGTCAGATACTCGCTTACATGGAATGCGGCAAGTGAGAGGCCTGCTTATGCATGGAAGCAAGGTTGATCACCGTGTCGTACAGCTCGACCAGCTCAGGCAGCCAGCTCATGGAAACTGCAGAGTGTTGAAGGGAGGTGACTTGAGGGTGAGAAGGGGGGTTGCCACGGGCCGCCTCCAATAACCTTATAGCGTCTGGACCGGGATGGCCTTGGTTAGAGGCCGTCACCTAGGCCAAAGTCATCTGCCCTAGATGGTCAGAGTGGACTGGATGATGTTGGCCAGGAGTGCCCTGCTGGGGCCAAGAGTGACACTACAGTGACGTCGCCTCCAGTGGCTGCTGGAGGGGCATGAGGGGCTGCTGAAGGGGGAGGTGACTTGAGGGGGAGAAGGGGGCTGCCACGGTTCGGCTCGTGGTTTGCCCCGTAGACAGCGTGCACTCGACCGCCTTAGACCTGCCCTTAGCACAGCTCCGGCATATGCTTGCCATTGCGACGGCGCTTTAGGCACAACCATGGGAAGACTAGAGGGTCAGGTACTCGCTTACATGGAGTGCGGCAAGTGAGAGGCCTGCTTATGCGTGGAAGCAAGGTTGATCACCGTATCGTACAGCTCGACCAGCTCAGGCAGCCAGCTCATGGAAACCGCAGAGTGTCGAAGGGACCGGGATCAAATGTACTGCTTCCAAAAACCCCTCCACTGCCGGGGCCCGCATGATTGAGCACTTGTATATGTCTGTAGTAGCAGTCTGTCCTGTGGCGCCCTCGGAGGTTAAGTGGCAGTAGACTGCCTCGCTAGATGCACAGAGCTCGACCTGTACAAGTGGCTGCTGTAGCTGGGGCACCTGAGTGGTTTGTCGTACTGCAGTCTCATCGGTAGAGACCAGAATAACTGGAGTGCAGTATGGGCCTATCCAGAGAGGACATATACGTTCTATGCCTCCAATCAGCTGGCAGATCTGAGACTTGGCACATCCTCCAAGGTGCTATGGATCGTTGGTGGCAAACAGTGCATGGTGAAAGAACCCCCACACAGTGGGTTTTTATCTCGGCGATGCCTCTTCGAATGACGAGCGGCTGATGCGCTGGACGACGATGAGGAACTGCTGGATATGGAGTTGCCGTAGTTGTAGCCAACTTGTGCTGCTCGACCGCCTCGGATATATGCCATCGAAGGCACCCCGTCCCCGGCCGCTTGGAAGCGAGGTTGATCGCCGTATCGCGCAGCTCGAACAGCTCGGGCAGTTCTTCGTGGAAACCGCCTAGTGTCGAGGGGACAGGGATACAACCTTCTCTGACAGCAGCCAAGGGAGTCCTGCATGGCTTGTTGGAGCTCATGCATGCATGTAGCCACTGGAGGGGTGCAGGGACAGGTGTTGGCAGGGTCAGCCAGGGTGAGCCCCTCCGCAGCCTGTGACAGAGGTCCGATGGCACCTTCCAGCATTGAAACGGTGGCACACCTCCTTGCCAGCTGCATCGGACTTAACCATTGTGGGAGGAGTTGCTGCATGGCACCAGTACCTCCTGGAGGAGCAGGGGCGCTTTGACGAGGGAAGGGGCTGGTCTGCTGCCTGCATGGCTCGAAACGGAGGTTTAGTCACACATCACACCAGCAGGCCCTCCTTCAGGTTGTCCCAGCGTAGGGTCTGGTCTTTTGGTGCATCTGAAGAGCTTGTCGTACTTCAGGGCAGCAATCGGACCAAAGGTGGAGAACAGCTGGCAGATGGTGGACTGATACTGGAGCATGGCTAGTTAGCAGTGCAGTGTCTGGGAACATCTGGACCCTAAAAGCCGCGAATGTGTTCCATGCCTCCAACCAGCTCGGTAGATCGGAAACCAGGCGCTGGGTCTATTTGCCCTTGCCAATCGGAGCTGGCAGCGATTGATCGTCTAGGGGAGGGAGGAGATTAAATCAAAGGCAATGTATTTTTACCTTTGCGTATTCTCCGCACGCTTCCTTCCTCGGTGGAGCGTTGATGAAGGTAAGGGAGCCCCCAGTGGGTTGTGATCCTGATGATGCCTCTTCGAATGACGCCGCTTTTTGTGCCGTCTGCAGGAGCGGCTTCTGGAAGGCGACGAGTCACTGCTGGAAGAGTTACTGCCTCGGTTCCGCTCGTTGTGTCCGAGCAAGAGAGCGGCTAGCCGTGGACTTTGAGTCGACTGCCTTGGATTTGCCTTTGGCATGGCACCGGATCTGTCGGCTGCGAGCTAGACCGTGACACATGCCGCCGCGACCGCGCCCTGCGTGCAACCACAGGGGGAGGGTCTGATGCTTGCTTGCGTCGGGAATGGCGAGTCGTGGAAGCGAGGTTAATCGCCGTATCGCGCACCTCGAGCAGCTCAGGCGGCTCGTAGGAACCGCTGAGTGTCAAGGGGGAAGGGATCGAACCTGTTCCGACGGCAGCCGAAGAAGGAGGAGCTTCTTCAAGGTTTCTCCGACTCCAAAAACTCTCACTGGAATCGTCAGATGCGGCGGTAGGCATTATAACGGGGTGAACATTGGCGAGGCCAGATGTACGTATATACCCTGCTGGAGGCTGTCCTCATGTTGAAGCGGGCGCTCCACAAGGGCCGATTTTTTGCCCGTGGTTGACAGTTGAGCATTATGTGGACGTGGCCGAAGGCGGAGGACCTCGCAAGCTTAAGTGAGGCGCGAAATGATTTCCTTCCGAGAAGACATTCAGCAATATTCAGGTCGTCAATAGGCAGGCTATGAGACTGAATGGCTGCTTTCCCAAGAACACCATTTATATATATACATACAATACCTGGAACCAGACAGAGACAATCTAATTTGGGGATAGGTTGTTTAGAGGGGAGGGTTGCAGACAGAGAGGCAGGCTTGACCTGCTAACCCTAGACAAAGCCCCCTTTTCAACATACTATATGCTTCCCATGCCCTATCAAAGCTGGAAGGGGTGGTGCACAACCATTCGCCCTTCATCAAAACATTAAACATTGTTTACTCCCTAAACAAAATCACTTAAAAAAAACAAAAACATATCTCTTGAGGCCTGGAAAATGCGTTGAGTTTTTAATTGTCATTAATTGGCTTGTCCAGACGCTAATCCAGCTGGGTCGCTGTCAACTGAGCGCTCCATCTATGCCCAAAGTCAAAACTGGTGTTCAAAACATGTATATGAAGTGTACATGTACATCGCCAAGAATTTCTGTCATGAAGGAGCGACTGTCTCACCTTTTATTTTGTTCAGGTGGAGAGTTCTTATCTAGCCACAACTGCACCCGTGGTAAGTTTACATAATGCTACACTTGGCCACTGCAATTCAGGAACATTCTTGTGGGTTGCCTCAGAAGACGAAGTGGATAATTTTTCTAAAAAAAACCCATCCAACTCTGACGAGACTGGACCCGGGGAGCGCACGAGGGAAGGAGATCATCATTTGAAGGTCTGACGCAGAGTACTGTCTGAGGCTTTATAGTTTTAAGAGTGTGCTGTGGGTGTTCACAAGTGATGTGCATTTGTGTTTGACTGTTGGAGGTACTGTGGTTAGGAGAGGAGAGAGGCCATTGAGAAGACACCTTGGAGAAATAACTAAGCCTAGTAGGGGAGAGGCTGTTTGAGAACTGAGCTTTATGCTGTAGAACTCCAGATTACATCAGCAGTGGTCAAGGTGGTTTTAGTGTTTCGTAAACTTTACCACATGTGCAAACTTACAATTCTGTTCGATAACGATATATGTTATATGCTAAATGTTTCGCTTGAGAGCCTGGAAACTGTAAAATGGTTGGTTGTGGATGATTTGTGCAAATCCAGCCAGGTGTGCTGTGCTGTTAATTCTGTCAATTGAGCGTTCCATCTGTGACAAAGTAAAAACTGTTGAAAAACATGTATGTGTAAATACCTAGTAAGAATGGCAAAAATTGCGCCATTCCTGCCATGAAGGAGCAATTGTATTTGGAGTTTTTACAACTGTAAGGTCTGCACTTATGGTAAGTTTACACAACGCAACCTGAGCCCATATAAAAAACAATTCAACCTTTCTGTGAACTGTTGCTGTAAGAGTAAAAAAGTCCAGCGAGCTCCTGCGTGTGTAATCATAGATAGCAACAGTGGCGAGGTGGCTTGTCTCACTGGGGAGGGGCAGATACACTGATTTCCGCCCCCCCCCCCCCCCCCCCCCCCCCAACACACACGCTGCCTTTCTGTCAGAATTTCGTATCTCGTTAAGCACTATAACATATAAAGTCGGACACAGCTCTAAGCGTAGCGAAGATATGCAGCTGCGTCCGTTGGGCCTGGGGCTGAGACTACAATATACATAGAACTATTATAATGCATGGAATGGTTTAACAATGAAAACAATATTTCACGCGCAGTATGAGTCATCCAACTCACGGGCACTACTGATACGATCAGGATCAGTCACTTAGGACTCATAGGACATGTTTGTATTAATAAAATTGTATATACATGTACCAAATAATTAGCTGTTTGCATTTATAACTGAGTATATATGTATTTTACTGTGTAAATATTATAAATATGTACGTCGTGTACATATTTACGTACATATATCTACACCTTCCATCTAACACACACAATGAATGAATAATGTGCATGTGCATGCTGCATGTATTTCAAAGCAGACTCTAGACAACTCTGCTGAGCTTTGAGCAATCTGTTGTATAATGGCTTCATGTGGCAAGGTAAGCGAGATCTTTCTTTCCACAGACATTAATAACAATCCCTCGAGTCATACACGCTTCAATACCGACGTTCAGCGGCACATGAGCTAATAGGATAAGTGCATATAATGCCATTAACTATGCACAATTCTGGGAAAGCCTCCTTAAGGTGGTATGTTTCATTACACAGAATGTGTAACGCTGTTGTGAAAGTCGATGCATTATTGCTGCTCAGACTCGATTCGTCATTTTCTTCAATATCTTCAACATTTTCATTTTCTTCAGCTTCAATCGCATCATGCATCTTCACATTCCGATAAATTGATTGGGGGAGTGCAAAACAATTGGCTGTATACTCTTGAAAAACACAACAGCTCCTCAGCACATTTGATGAAATCAAGATGGTATCTCTCACAAAATGGAGTAACTGTAGGAATATCGTCACAAATAATTTTACAAGTCTTCACAGTTGCTGGGATGAAATACTGATAACATCTCATAAACGCAGTGCTCTATTATTCTCAAACCTGTCTCGTAGTGAACTAAGAATTTTGTCAATAACGACATATAGAGTGTTGCGTTTCCAAACCTCCTCAGGTGTCTGCATGCAATGAATGCTCCTCTGAAGGCCCTCGTGCTCGTTTAGAGTGTAGTCGTGAAACGCGCAACTCAAATGTGCCCAAATCAGAAACAGCTGCATCGATTTCGCTAAGATATCGAAAGATCCATTGTGCATTCATCAAGTGATGATATAATGAAGTCAATAATGTTCAATGCTTTGGAAAGATCAACATCTATTCTGAAGTTAGCGGCTAAGTGGCCCAGTTGGAGCAAATACCTCACGAAATAGGAACGCTGTTGCTAAAAACTGCTTGGTCTGAATAGATGACAGCAATCCGGCTGCATCCGATCTTGCCTGAATCCAGCTAGTTTCAGGCTTCTAATACACGTTCCAGAAAGGTTCTTAAGCAGAGTTCCCTTGAAAACCATCGAACAGTATTTAGCCTTTTTAAAGATCGAAGAGGCAGTCCTTCAGATCTCTGAATGTCCTCAAACACAGCAAGAGCCTTTTGAGATTTACTGAATAATAAATACATTGTTTTCAGGTTACCGAATAATGTCACGACATCTATTATTGCAACTGCTGCTGAATCTGCCATAACTAGATTTAGTGCATGAGCGTAGCATTGAATGTATACAATACTTGTATTGATTCATTTCTGAATAAGTGCCTGTAAACATTGTAGCATCCGCTCGTTGGGAACACCGACGTACGCTTGAGCAATAAGCTTATGAAAGGAAATATCTTTTGATTTCAACGTTGTGGTTATCAAATCATACAGATTTTTTGCAGTAGTACCTGATGCTTTTTTTGCAAGCCAAAAGATTTTCTGTGATGCAACCATTGCGATGTACAATTCTTACGCACATGCTGCTGACTTTTTCATGATGCACAATGTGTTTGCAATCAGCGCCCATGCAATGCACTCTGTAATTGCTTGGACAATTTGATCCGTTATCAGGTTTGAAATGACCTGTATAACTGAATGTCACTGCTAAGAAATGTGAGGAGTGATCCTCGTCCTCTAGCTCCTTTTTGCTGCTATTTGACTATTTCCAGATGTTGCTTTAATGGAATATCGTAGTTGGAGATCACTTTTAGTAATTCCAGAAAGATTCCCAAGTTCTCTGAATATTCAGTCAAAGACTCCTTGTGCCCTCTCATAGGCAGACCTTGGTGACCCAGAAACATAATGGCGTCCACAATGCATTAAACTTGTATTGCTCCCAACTAGAGTGTGTAACCGGTTATCAGGTTATTCGGATATTCGCAAAAACCTATCAGTTCGAATAGCAACTTAGCATTACTCGGAAAAATCGATTAGTGAATTTTATCTATTCGAAATAACCGGTTTATGTTCTCCATTTGGAGGTACTTAGGTATTTGTCGTTAGCATCGACAATTCGCCCATTATTCGAGTACCTTTTTATACCGATATCCGGATATGATTTTCAATTGAGTATTTCATAATTAGAGTTCTATATATAACTACGTCACTGTTGTTTTTACTATTTATATATACATGCAATGTGGGGACGACATCGGAAGCAATCAATAATTGAGTAAATAGATAGCAATATAATACAAAATATTTAATGTGTATCAATTGGGGATACAAAATTGCAGCGTGTACTAGCTCAATGCGTTTATAGTCATCTTCAAGTAAGTAACTAAGCTCATTAGTATATGCCACGAGTTGTGTTTATATAGCAGCAATAAATTTATGTACCAGTACTAGTATTGCATTGTTTTATTGTATACAGTGGTATACGAAGTGAACATATCTGAGTATTGCACTAGAGAGTGAAATAGAATGACAGACTTCTCACCCACTTCAAGTAAGTATGCACGCTCTGTTTGAGTATGTGTAGGAGTTTGAGAGCATTACGCAATTGTACTAATGGGAAATTTCATATGCATTCAGCAAGAACATGAATGGAGTGTTGTGGGATGATTGTAAGTGGAGTACGTGATTGTAGGGTGGTTTATAATGGTGATGTCTGGTCTCAGTGGTTAGTGTCTGATCGTTAGGTTTGCATTGCTATTGATATGTACAAGTGCATGGTAAAGACATAATTTATTCAACTCTATTTGGCAAACACATGCTACTGTACCTTTGTGTCTCTGTGTTTTCAACTGACATGCATAGCTCTAGTTAGGGTGCTGGACCAGGTGGATTTCTGTGCAGTCATAAATTATCTTCTCAGTGTGCACTCCACAAGCACCATAACCTGAATAACCTAGGTATTCGGCAGGAAATTTGGCAAAACCTATATTCGGAAAAATCGATTTTGTTTTTAAAACTATTCGGAAAAATTAGATCCACAAAAACCTGAAAAATCGATTAGTGTTTTAAAAGTATTCAGAAAAATTGATTTTCATTATGCAGGGGAGGTTACACACCCTACTCCCAACTTCAGCCTTTCTGCGAGTCAGCTCTACTTCAGCTTGTTGGTTTAACGAATGCTCGATCGTCCTTTGTTGTAAAATTGTGGTTTGCGCAACTATTGAATTCCTATGTGAGGTACAAGCTTCGTGTTGCAGTGCCGAACCATGTTGCTTTTTCCACGAACGAAAACCAACCAGAGTAAAAGCAAATCCTTGATTAGGTCGTAAGTGTTGTTCTCTCTAGGCAGCGTCACTGAACAGAATACATGTACACAAAAAAGGGCATCCTTTGATGGTGGGTACGATACCCATGCATTGTCCGCTTTTGGTACCATCGGCATAGTTAAAAACTTGTGGTGAACCATGTCTGGAATGTGGCTCAGTGCCTTTTAGTGGAAATACATGTAAGAACATTTTTTAACTGGCTAATTCGGTCCATTCTTAATAATGTACTCCTCTGGCGTGCCATGCACTAATTTAGCTGGATCTATAACCCCAGTAATTTTTTCTGCAATCTCTTGAAGCTCTACAGGTAACAACATTTTTCTTCAGATTGTTTGCACATTACTGATGATTGTTCTTTGGAACCGCATGTCGACAGTGGGAGTTATGGCGGGCTTTTCTACGCAGCATATGTAGAAATCAGCGGTCACCAGGAAAGTGATGGTAATCAAAAAGACATCCTATAGCATGCGTTCCATTGCTAGTACATAGTGGTAGTGTGGTTTGAATATGTGTTGAATTTATAAGTGCTAATGGTTCGGATGTATTCAAAACAAAGTTAGACTTACACCTATTTAAATGTATGAAAAATGGTTCCTCTTTTAATTTCTTATAAATATAACTGAATGTTGTCCGAGGTTACCAGGCAATAGAGTCTATATAAAAATCACCGAGCTTTTTCATGTATACTGATAGAACTTACGTATACGCGTTGAAACATATACAACCACTTTGAAAGTAAT
>JABACO010000012.1:5798747-6061247 GCA_013339895.1 Ephydatia muelleri | reverse complement strand
TTCGGCGTACCTCGAGCGGGTGGAGCTTTACTTCGGAGCCAACGATATCGCAAATGAAAAAAAGGTGACTATCTTGTTGAGTGTGATTGGCGCGAAGACGTACGCAGTGCTAAGGAGTCTAGTGGCACCGGACCAACCAAAGGATAAGTCCTTTGCAGAACTGAAAGCTCTATTAAAAGCGCACTATGATCCGAAGCCATTAGTCATAGCAGAGAGGTTTCGGTTTTATAGAAGAGATCAGACAGCGGAAGAGTTCATATCTGAGTTCCTGGTAGAATTGAGAAGGCTGGCTGCACATTGTGAATTTGGACAGTTCTTGGATGAGGCCTTGCGGGATAGATTGGTATGTGGTCTAAGAAATGACGCCATTCAGAAGCGGTTGCTGTCAGAAGCAGATGTGACATTGGCCAAAGCAGTCCAAATAGCTTCTAGTATGGAGTCAGCGGAGAAACAGTCTCTACAGTTGAACGTGACAAAGCCAGGAGCTATATGCCAGGTGCGTGTATCATGTAATCGTTGTAATTCCACAGACCATTCAGTTTAGGAGTGTCGAATTAAGGACTCAGTGGTGTGTTTTCGGTGTAAAAAAAAGGGACACATTGTAAGAGCCTGCCGGGAGAAGGGGCCGTCAGCCATGGCAGTGGGTAGAGACGAAAGAAAGGCAAAAACAGGTTCCCTGAGCACAAAATGGGTAGATACTGAAGAAGCAGAGGAGGTGGGAGTACAGACAGTGTATGTGGTAAATGGCGATGGCCCATTTGGAGAGCCCATTGCAGTTTCACTACAGGTAAATGGGGTGATTCTACCGATGGAGATTGATACTGGGGCAGCGGTCTCTATAATTCCAGAAAGGGTTCGCCAAGAGCTATTTCCATATTTGAAGCCACAGAACACCAGGGTACGACTGCGTACTTATACGGCAGAGCAGATAACAGTCTTGGGTACTATTTCGGTGCAAGTCAAGTATAAGAACCAAACTAGGACTCTGTCATTATTTGTAGTGAATACAGATGGACCTACCTTATTAGGCCGAGATTGGATGAGACAGTTAAAGCTGGATTGGTCAATGGTGAATCATGTATTGATGGAAAAGAATGGGCGATTGGAAGCTCTTATGAGGAAGTATGAAGAGTTGTTTAAGCCAGCAATGGGGGCTATTCAAGGGGTCAAGGCGAAGCTGACAGTCAAGGCTGATGCTCATCCCAAGTTCTGCAAAGCCAGATCGGTACCATTTTCAATTAAACAACGTGTTGGAGAGGAATTGGATCGGTTGGAGAAAGAAGGAATTGTGGAAAGAGTAATGCACAGTGATTGGGCTACTCCTATAGTGCCAGTTCCCAAGAAGGACGGAACGTTTCGAATTTGTGGGGACTATAAGGTGACAGTCAACCCGGCACTGGAAGTGGATCAGTATCCACTTCCAAAACCAGAAGATATATTTGCTTCACTAGCTGGAGGGACCGCATTTTCTAAAATAGACTTGTCACAGGCCTATCAGCAGTTGCTGCTGGATAAGGAATCTCAACAGTATTTGACAGTCAACACACATCAAGGCTTATACCGATATAAGCGCCTTACCTTGGAGTTGCTTCAGCACCCGCTATATTTCAAAGAGTAATGGATACTATGCTTCAAGGAATTCCAAATGTTGTGTGTTACTTGGATGACATCTTGGTGACTGGAGCCACCATTGAAGCTCACCTTGACAACTTGGAGGCAGTGTTGCATCGGCTTCAACAACATGGAGTGCGGATGAACAAGGAGAAAAGTGTGTTCCTGGCTAAGAAGGTCACGTATTTAGGACACGTAATTGATGCAGAAGGATTGCACAAGTCACCCACCTTAACAGAAGCCATAGTGCAGGCACCCCCTCCACAGAATACCCAGGAACTAAGATCGTTTTTAGGAATGCTCAATTATTACGGAAAGTTCATTCCTAACTTGGCTACCTTACTGCATCCGTTAAATGGATTGCTGCGGTCGGGAGTGAAATGGCAGCGGTCAGCCCAGTGTCGTCAAGCATTTGAGAAGGCCAAAGAGGCCTTACAAGCATCTAGTGTGTTGGTGCACTATGACACAGATTTTCCTCTAGTGTTGGCTGCGGATGCTTCTAGCTACGGAGTAGGAGCAGTGATCTCACATAGGTTACCCAGTGGAGAAGAAAAGCCAATAGCCTTTGCATCTCGTACACTAACCAGATCTGAAGAGAACTATGCTCAACTGGAGAAGGAGGCACTGGCCTTGGTGTTTGGAGTAAAAAAATTTCATCAGTTTCTGTATGGTCGCCAGTTCACTTTGTTGACTGACCATAAACCACTGACTACTATATTGGGTTCACACATAGGGATTCCTCCCCTAGCGGCTGCTAGGATGCAACGTTGGGCCCTGCTACTGTCAGCGTACCAATATGACATACGGTATAGACAGTCAGAGTGTCACGGAAATGCAGATGCTCTATCTAGGCTACCTATTGTTGGTGCTCCCATGGAAGAGGAAGGCACTAGGGATGTGGAGGTGTACAATATGACTCAGTTAGAAACATTGCCTGTTACATATCAACAGTTGAAAACAGCTACTAATCATGACCCGGTTCTTGGTCAGGTGGTGCAGTGTATTAGGAATGGTTGGCCGCCAGTTGCAGTTTCGGATGAGCTCAAGCCGTATGAGGCTAGAAAATTGGAGTTAACACTACAGGATGACTGTGTATTGTGGGGAACACGAGTGGTTATACCGAAGAGACTGCAAGCCCCTATTCTGGAGGAACTACACAAGGATCATGCTGGCATCTGTCGTATTAAAGCTCTGGCACGGAGTTATGTTTGGTGGCCAGGGTTGGATCGTGAGGTGGAGCAGCTGGTAGCATCATGTTTGCCATGTCAGAGCGTTAAAAATGCACCAAGTGTAGCTCCGTTACACCCCTGGCTGTGGCCGGCTAAACCATGGCAACGTATTCATGTTGACTTTGCTGGTCCAGTTGAGAAGCGCATGTTGATGGTGGTTGTAGATGCTCATTCTAAGTGGCCGGAAGTAATTGAGATGACTTCGACCACTTCAGAATTGACTATTCAAGCTTTAAGAGGCTTGTTTGCTGTACATGGATTGCCTGATCAGTTGGTCTCGGATAATGGGCCACAGTTTGTGTCGAAGGAGTTCCAACGGTTTATGAAGGAGAATGGTGTTCAACACACACGGTGTGCGCCGTATCATCCCTCATCAAATGGCCTTGCTGAACGATTTGTGCAGACTTTGAAGAATGCACTGAGGCGCACCAAAGATATCGGGAGAACTTTTCAACATCGCTTGGCTGGTTTCCTGTTAGCCTATCGCACTACACCGCATGCAACGACTAATGTGGCTCCATGTGAGCTATTGATGAACAGAAAAATTCGCACTCGATTGGATTTACTGCACCCTGATATAGAATCTCGAGTGGCAAAGAATGTGTCGCGGCAAAAAGCCATGCATGATTTGCATGCAAAGGCAAGAGAATTTTTAGTGGGCCAGCGGGTGATGTTACGTAATTTGCGGGATGGTCCAAAGTGGGTCCCTGGTGTGGTGATTGGACGACAAGGACCAATGTCTTATGTTGTGCAAAATACTGGTGGGGAAGTGTGGAAACGTCATGTTGACCAGATTGGAGAAGTGGGGAATTCTGGAAGTGTGCTGAGTGGAGAGGAGTTAACGCCCACTGTGGAACAACCTACCGAAGAATCATTGCCTGAAACAGAGAGCACCAGAGAGCACAGGATGATATCTGAAATGGACGGTATCAGCGAAAACCCGGTCCCTAATGTTGTCAGTCTACCTCCAAGGGAGGCCCCTGCAATACTGCCACTACCCAATGAGGAGGGAGCTAATACATCACCATCACCTTCCTTGGAGCAAGAAATGTCAACACCTGACCAGGAAATACCACCCACTCGTCGATACCCACAAAGGATAAGAAAACCCCCTCAGAGATATTGAAAATCTAGGATGTGATGTTGACAATTTAGTGGGGAGGAATGTTGTAGGTATAGGATGTGAGACGCCATGTATGCGCATGCGCATTGTACGTTGGGAATGGTAGCTTCAGTGATTGTATGACCTTACTTTGATTGTGTCTAAAGATATTACACAAAGGTGGTGTAAAAAAGGAAGGGAACAACGGTAGTATGAACACACGAACAACGTAATGTATGCAACACTCTAAATATAGGACTACTCCGTTTTTCCTTATCATTAACCCTTTTCTCGTTGCTTTTGATATCACTATTGCCTCATAGTTACTATTGACCAAAGATAGTCGACCCTAATCGTATGCACATTAGGGTATTTCTAACAATACAGATACACATCTGATCCCTATAAGCTCCCACAAGAAGTACCAGTACCTGTATATACATGTAGTCCCGTGATTGCATAATGCACGCCCACATCACACCATGTACAAATGTAGTAAGAGTAGGTAGCTTTGTGTACATATACGACACACCTTTGAGTGGCCTTAACTTTTCGCTGAATGAGCATGTTCAGGACTCTGACAATATCGTTGTCTTTTAGCAGCCAGTTCCTTTTGAGGCTCTGGTTTGTAGCTTGCTTGAGGGTGATGCTGACCACCAGCTTGATGTACCCAGACCCTCATATAACTCCCTACGTAACGTATATGCCGGGAGTGCAGGAAAGTTTGGCGGCCAAGTTTTTTGGTGTCCCCAGAAGGGACACAAACTGCAACAGAATGGATACAACAGATTAGGGACGCCACAGAACAGAACATGGGTTAGGGCAGAGATAATATCTATATTATCTCTGGTTAGGGTTATGAACTATTAGCAAAGTGGAGTGTGGTTAACGACCCTATCTATACTAGTACTATACCCAAAACAACGAAAGCCACCTATATGATATTATTCTAACAACTATTAGGAAAACCATAGATACTAGAGTAATATTAAAACAACCTTTCTCGACTTTAGTCAGAGTAGTAAACGGCTCGTACGATGGTCCTTGTGTAATGAAATCCAAAAGGAGCGCACCGTCAAGAGAAGAACTGTTCACACGCCAGTAGTCTAGATTGTAGGAACGTCAGTTGAGTCAGGACGCATGCACATACGATATCTGGCCGTAACAATAACATAGTTAAATAACCGTTCATGTGACCTCTGGAAGGCAGGGGCACGAGTTACAATCTAACGCGTATGACTGACGCGCATGCGTATGGTTAGATCACTAAAATTGGCAGGATTTATGTAAAAGCAACGGCCGTTTTGCCCAGAACCCAGTTGGAGATGAGAACATCCGCAGGACGAGAATGGCTGTGATCAGAAGTGATGTTGCAACCAGCTTCCACTTGAACACTAAAATGGGCTCGCCTACATGTTTCAGCCAATATATCCCCGGCTCAACTTGTTGTGGCGAAATACCACATCTCCACCACGCTTACATGTAGTGGCATGGGGGATCCAACATCTTTTCTGGGCAGAGGGTACAATGAGAACCCTCAGCTGTGTCAAGCCCCAGCCACCACTTCAATGCTGTCTGGAATACTGGGCGGTCTAAGTGCAAACCTTGACGTTCAGATGGAATAACCGTCAACCACGAAGAAGCATGTGGAGAGGATGCTGATAAAAGGCGAGCTCTGTCAGCAATAGTCAGAGAACCCAAGAGAACATTGAATAAATGATTGTCCAACATATTGGAAAGAGCCTTCTGGGAATGAAACTTTTCAAGTAAAGAGCTGATATGGATGATGTCTGAAGGATGAACTGATGAATTGAACATATCTATCACCTGGAGAAGATGTGAATGAGAGTCGGAACCCAGGCCAGAGAAACATAATGACGCAATAAAAGCTGCCGGTGCATGGTATGACAGGGAACGCAGACCCAGACCTCCACGGCTGAGGCTCAGCTGGGCCTGTTTCCATGCAACATTGGATGAATGCACACCTGTACAAGATGTGAAACATTTTTGAACATCTTGATCAAATATCTGCAGAACAGACTGAGAGAAAGAAGGAGGTACCACACGAGCAAGATGGTCAAGCTTACAGTAAACACCACAAAGCCGGAGGAGTACAAGAGCCACCTGGGGATCAACTTGCCCAACATCCTCTATCCTCTTAAGTAGAAAACCAGCCTCAGACCTATTCCTTTCCAGGACAGCACTGCAAAAGTCAGCATCACCAATAGGTATTCCCAAGATCTCAAGATTGGGTTTGCTTGACTGTTTCATCTCAATTGGGAAATGAGCCAAACACCCACTGCTAAAGACCTCACACTTCTTGATGTTCACACGAAGGCCAAGGGGGGGACCAAGCTCCATGAGCAAGTCGAGTGTAGTTATAAATATCTTGCCGAAATTATAAAGTGAGCTGTTATTGTTATTGAGCCAAATTATGCAATTAACGTTAACGTGAAGCTTACTAAGTTTCCAAACGGGGCCAAGGAACGAGCGAGGGTATTACAAGAGTAGCGCCATATTAGGCAATTCCGCCATTGTTAATGATAATCATTGAATTAGGAGCACCAAATGACTATTATACATGTATAATCAATCCTCCAGGAACCAACGATAAAAAATATGTTTCCAACACAGTAAAACACATTGGTGCATGTATAATGGACCAGAATCTGTTGCCGCAAGTGAAAAATCCATCATGAGTCACGATTTATAGCTGGGATACTGTAATTAGGTCAAGTACTTGTCTACGGAAAGCATTATTTTACCTCCAGGAACCAAAACTTTCAATACAAAGGGTATTTTCTTTTTAGAATCTAAGACAGAGGATACTGAGCCACATGATTCCGTTGCCGCAAGTGAACTAACATTTTGGAGTAGTTAGTAATTATCAAGTACAGGTTTTTGCTGTACATTATTAATAGCCTGTATTCTTGATTATTTTATAAAAACAGATAAGGGACAATTCACAGAAAATCATATTATGTCTTTCTTAATATGCACAACAGAAATCATGTGATGGAATCTCAGAAACATAAAAATGTAACTTTTACAACTTTGGTGACCGCTCATTTCTTCTGCAATGCAAAAATAATTGTAAGTGCTCAAATCCATAGGCATTTAATTCAAAAAGGAACAGCAACTACTTGACTCGTTCTAGTTACTACTAACAAGAAACAGCACTAGCCATGCAACTATTGTCATCAGCCAACTATTGTCATCACTATGTACTGTATTATGAGCATTGGAGCTTCTTAGAAGGGTCGCAACTGCTCCAGAGACTTTTCAGCGGTGAGCTTTGTAGTTTCCATTCGTATGAAAGTTTGTCCCATTTATTTTTGTCGCCCCAGCTAAATCCGCATGGCTGAGTAATGAAGAAAACAATATTATTTACGTTCATAGTTTATAGCTACAATGTACAGGAATCAAATGCGGTTTTTATGATGCATCTTTAATAAAAGTTAAATAATTAGGGTTACCTTGCTGTGCAATGATAGTGTAACTTACATAGGAGATGCCTAGCCATCCACTACACCATTCAATATTCCTCAATTGGTAGTAGACGTAAATACTGATGCTGTTGTCGGGCCACGCATTGGATAGTGAAAGGCAGATTTCAAATGGTCCTTTCAGTAGGAGGTAACTGCCGCTAATCTTGGGAACAATTTGATATTGGAAGCTTTCTGAAAGGTTAATTCCGCCTCTCGCGATTTCCTTTCAAAATAAAATAATAATAAAAATTATATTCACGCAAAGGGAAAGTTGGAGTAAATGAACAGATCGACACTTACGATTAAAGTTACTGAGGCACCAGCAGTAGCGGTTACAGTTACCGTTGGCGTCAGCGCCGCATTGGCTGTTACACATTTTTGAATGCACGCATCGAGTAAAGCGTCAACTTGCAATTTAGTGGTGAGACTGATAGAAAAATCCAGGGTGCCGGCATATACGAATATCGAAAACCTGAGATCCAATAGTGGGTAGTCTCCACTGTTTAACAAAGGGAAAGTCCAGGATTTGCAGGTGGGGATCTCCTTGGATATGTCTTTGAGAACCTTCCCGACGATGCTGATGTAAACCCGATTACTAATGCTGCTTCCTCCAGGCTTATTGTCACTGTAGATTAAAGCTTCAAATACGGTCGCCGTTTTTCCATCTGAACCTGCGTCAGCAGGTTCAATCAGAGATAATATCTCTGGTTCAATATAGGATTGATTGAGGAGTCATGAATGTCATTAAAAATTTTCAGTTGCGTCGCGAGGGACAACGAAGAAACGGATAGCTTTTCTCTTTGCAGCAATCGAACGACAACACCAAGATCTACGTTTTGGTGCTAGTTTCATGTCATAAAACTATGCCCTTCTAGACCAACTAAGAACCTGTTTCTCGTGCCCATGCCCAAAAAAATTGTTGGTCGTCGTCGTCGTCTTCTTCTTCTTCGTCAAGTATAACTCACGCTAGGAATGGTTTTAAAGAACGGCGATAGTACCAATCGCTTCAGAATTTACCGGCGCGGTGCCCCTTAAGGTAATAAAGAAGCTACAACGAAAAAGTACTATATACGGTATGGGTATATTACTATGTTCTAAATACAGGAGTATGGATAATTTTAGGCAGTATAAATACTCCAACAGGCACAAAATTTATTTTGGTGTCAGTTTAGTCGTTACTTATTTTGGCTAGTGAAGTTGTTTTTCTAAAAATGCCTTCGCGTAATCGAAAGAAGAGAACGAAGCAACGAGCGGAATACCTCCAAAAGCAAGAAGAGAACAAGGCTAAAGCCCGAGAGCGCTACAAGGCCGACCCTGAAAAAAGAAGGCCTCTGTACGCGAGAGCTACAAGGCCGATCCTGAAAAAAAGAAGGCCTCTGTACGCGAGAGCTACAAGGCCGATCCTGAAAAAAAGAAGGCCTCTGTACGCGAGAGCTACAAGGCCGATCCTGAAAAAAGAAGGCCTCTGTACGCGAGAGCTACATCGCAAATATTGAACCTAAGCGTGCTGCTAAAAGGCAGCGATATGGAGAGGACCTCGAGGAGAACCGTGCTGCTAAAAGGCAGCGATATGGAGAGGACCTCGAGGAGAACCGTGCTGCTAAAAGGCAGCGATATGGAGAGGACCTCGAGGAGAACCGTGCTGTTAAAAGGCAGCGATATCAAGAGAGCGTCGAGGAGAACCGTGCTGCTAAAAGGCGGATATACAGGGGTAATTCAGCTACCATTAAGGCAGCTTAAATGAGTCGGTATTGGAAGGGTCGTAGAACTACCACTACCACTACCACCCAAAGGTATGTTATAGCATGCTGTATGTACCATCTAAGGGCTGCTATGCACGTGGCTCATGGCTTCCTGTCATGCACACATTAACACTCTTGTATGCCTGCATGACATATTATCAGATGTACAGTATGGCTTCCTACACGGGATGTTCCCTGGTAAAGGTCAATGTTTGTACAAAAGGTTATTTGTACATGTACATGCATCTGTGTCTGTTACATTGTAAATGTGATGTGCAATAAAGGACTATACACATGTGTGTACTACTGTAATTGCATTTTCAGAAATTTAATTAACAAGTCTGTCATGCGCATCCAACCCTTGCATGCAGCCGATTATCAGATGTACAGTAAGGCTTCCCACAAGTAAAAGTTCCCCATGTACATGTAAAGGGTACAAAAGGTAATTTGTGTCTCTCACATTGTTTTAAAGGTCCACTACACATGTGTGTACAGAAAATTGAGTTGTATGAAAATAAAATAATTCACGTTATGCGCAGTTGGTAAAATGTTTTGATACATGATAAGGCATAATGTGTGGTAAAATAAAAGTACTGCAACCCTATCTTCTCCCATATAGTTACTCCCTGTTTGAGCCCAACTCTCGCACACTAGCAGAGTATGGAGTGAGTCTTGAAAAAGCAATTCTTAGGGATAGTGAGCTTCTGAGTGATGTAAACAATGCTTTCTGCAATAGCCATCCATTGCTAGCTCAAAAGGTTGTTACAAGATCTGCCCGTGCAGCAGTAAGTAAGATTAGTGCAGATGCATTACTTGCTAAAGCAATAAGTGTACGAAGATCACAGGCAGGGTCACTGCTAAAAACTATCCGTAAGGTTAATGCAAAGAAGTTGCAAGAGAGTGATATTTTAGTCGGGCATAGGTTTCATACTGCTGGGGCTGAGCCTTACTTCTTTGATAATTCGTACACTCACAGAAAACAGCATGGAGCCATTCCAGTAGACCTCAATGGTAGGTGTGTAGTGGCAGAGGAGATAAAGGACAGGGATAAGGTCACCATGCGCCCTTTGAAATGGAAATGTACAAATGAGTGTCGCAAGCTCACTAGTGAAGAAGTAGCAATAGTGTTAAAAACAAATTCACTGTTCCAAAAGTCCATTGAAGACCTCAGAGCTGGGCTCGATGCTCTTGATTCAGGGTGTGGTCATGTTCATTATGATGTCACTTTGAAATCACATTCTGGGTTTATTGATCAGCTTGGGCATCCTATTTATTGTGAGCTTCCAGAATGCTCTAGTCCATTGCGAGTTATTAGGGCAGCTATGCCTCACTATCCTGCATTACGGACTTTCACCAGGCTACTTTACAAAGCTCGCAAATGTCACATGACTATTTTGGCTATTGATTCAGCACTTGCTAGTGGAAATATTGATGAGCTTATACCATTTATGGGCATGAAGGACAATTTGTCAGATTTGTTTAGTGAGGATGGAGTTGAGCATGCTGTAGTTAGTGAAGACCATTTATCATCTGGTCTAGGCTGCATTGAGAGAGACTTGAAAGTTACGCATGCTGACCTTATAGCTGAGCTACAATCCAAGTTCAATGACGATGCAGAATTTGCATGTTGTAGCTGTGAAAGACTGTTTCAGCGCAAACAAGTGTCTTGTGTAAACTTTAGCCTTGACAAATATGAAACAGATACCTGGCAAAGACTGAAAGCCCATGTTTTGCAGAATGGTGTCACTGAACAACTGTACATCTGCCAGTACTGCCGCCCATTTCTAAACAAAAATACTATTCCAGCAAGATGTGTTCTTAATGGGCTTGTCACTGAACTCATACCAGACGAACTAAAATCTCTAAATGCTCTCAGTAAACAACTGATTCAGAGAGCAAAGGCTTTTCAGACTATCGTGCGACTTGGGACATATTCAGGTAAAGTGCCGGCATATAACGCACTTCAAGCCTGCAGGGGTTGCATGTTTTTCTTGCCACTGCCACTAAATAAAACATGGGACACTTTATCGGAAATTGAACTTGGTGGTTAGGTCTTGTAGCTTTGCCTGACCCTCAGTTGTACATAATTGTAAATGGTGTACCAACTAAGGATAAGATTGTGTGGCAAACACTAGTGGATGTTAATGCTGTAAAATTAGCCATTCAAAAACTCAAAGAAATAAATTGGCTTTATAAAAATGTAGACGATGCATCATTAGACGAGGCAGCTAAATATATTGTTGAAGTAGTAGACCAAGCTTCTAGCATAATGTTAGAAAAAGCATCGACTGATGACGTGGCTGCTTTACAGGCGTACACTATTCGATCGCTTGACCAGCAAGGGTCAACAAAGTTGGATGTTGAGCAGTATAAGATGCAAAATGTTAAAGACAGTCCTATCGAAAGCAGACAGAGACACCTTGATGTGATGTGCTTTCCAACACTTTTTCCTTCTGGGCAGTTTGGTGAATTCCACCCTCGAGACATTCACTTGTCAGCATCAGAGTATGCTAAATCTCGGCTGCTCAACAAAGATTCTCAGTTTCGAAAAGATCCTCAATATGTTTTCTTTTTGTTATGGCAGCAAGAGATGAGGCAGATTTCTGCAGGCATTTACAATGTTCTTAAAACTACATCTAAGGGCAAAGTGCCTGTGCGTGAATTCCTTTCCAGAGTTTCAAATTCTGATGAAAGTGTAGAAGCAAATCTTTCCACAATATTTCAATCTGTGCGTGGGACTAAGCAGTACTGGTTCCATAAAAGTAGTGAATTAAAATGCATGTTGAGAGAGTATGGATCGCCCACTCTTTTCATAACTTTTAGCTGTGCAGAGTACAACTCTACCCACATAGATAGGTACCTAAGGAAGGTCAATGACCATTCTCCTAGCTATCCCATATCTAAGCTTTGCATTGAAGATCCTGTTTCAGTGTCCCGAAAATTCTCTGCAAATTTTCACCATTTATTTTACACTATTCTGCTAAAAGGATCTGTGCTTGGTGTAGTCCTACATTTCTTTTGGAAAAAAGAGTATCAGGCGCGGGGAGCCCCTCATTATCATGTATTGCTGTGGATTCAGGATGCGCCAGTGATTGGGAAGAGTGATCCAAAAGACGTTCTTGCATGGATCCAGGAACGCATCACATGTAAAATCCCAGATGCTGCCCTCAACCCTGAACTCCACGCATTGGTCACTAAATATCAAATGCATAAGTGTACTAACTATTGCAAACGCAGGCAAAAGCTCAAAAGTGGTTTCATTACTAAATGCAGGTTTAGTTTTCCACGTGACGTGACTGAGCATGCAGTGCTAAACCCAGTGGAGGAATGCCTCAAGTCGAGGAAAAAAATTTATCTCCTACCTCGAGCTGCACAGGAATGTAGAGTGAATGATTACAATCCACTACTGCTTCTGCTTTGGCAGGCCAATATGGACATTCAGTTCACTGCTGAATCTTCGTTAACCCTAGCTCATTATGTTACAGGGTACGTAACCAAAGCAGAGAAAAGTAACATGCAGGAAGTGTGGCAAGAGGTCAATTCAAACAGCAGTATCTACAGCAAGCTGTGGTCCTTTGGTGTTCGGAGCTTACGTTCCAGAGAGTGTGGCCTCTACGAAGCAAGCGACCTGTTACTTGGTGACCACCTCACCGAGAAATCAGTGACTGTGAAATGGGTTGATGCTTCAATGCCTCACAAACGAAAGCGCAGGCTTAAGACTCATAAACAGCTTGTGGAAGTTGAAAAGATGAATCCTGCTTCCACTGACATATTAGAGGGGAGCATGGTAGACATATTTTACCCTACCAGGCCAAATGAGTTGGAAAATGTGTGCTTGTATGATTTTGTACAGTGGTACAAGTATTGCGGGACAGACAAGGATGGCTCTAGGGTATACCAGAAGCTGCAAAAGCCTCTTCCTAATCACAAGCTGTTTGATCCTTCCAATGAGAACCAGAGAGAAGACTATTTCTATTCTCTCATGTTACTATTCATTCCATTTCGAAATGAATGTGATCTGATGAAAGAAGGAGAAACAGCTGAGGTAGCCTTTAATCGTCTCATCGGTAGCAATGTCAGTCTGTCAGATCACCACGAAAAACTGCAAGCATTGTTGAAAGCGCAGACTGCAGTGAAGAAAATCAATGAAGCAAGAGAGGAGGAAGGGGTCGTTGTTCCTCCTGCAGAGGAAGACGCTTATTTTGGTGGTGAAGCTAAGGCAGCAATGGAAGATGTGTTCAATTTGAACGAGGTGAACGCAGCAGAGACAGTTGAAGAGCGTGTTGCTAAGCTCAATGCAGATCAGCTGCGAATCTTCAATGATATCAATGACCATCTTTGCCACCAAAAACTGCATGAAAATGGGAAATGCTCCTGTACTAAGCTAAAGCCCTTGTGTAAATTTATTAGTGGTGTGGGTGGTACAGGGAAATCCTTCCTAATTCATACGATTCGAGCAAAGGTTAATGAACTTTGGAAGGATAACAAAGATTCCATAAGGTGTGCACTTGCAGCTCCTACGGGATTGGCTGCATTTAACATAGAGGGTGTGACTGTACATAGACTATTTCAACTACCTATAGAGCATGATTCTAGGACATCCACTTACTGGTCACTACCTAAAGAATCACTTAAAGTCATGCGGAATGGTTTCACGCATGTGAAGTTAATAATCATTGATGAGGTTAGCATGCTATCAAGCCTGACCCTAGCTTACATTCATTTGAGACTTGATGAGTTGTTTGGAAGCGATCAATGGTTTGGGTCTATGAATGTCCTGTTCTTTGGCGATTTACTGCAGCTTCCTCCAGTAAATGGTTCAATGGTGTTCCAAAACATTTCCAATAAACTTATTGCCGCAAGGCTTGGCTGTGTGACAGCTGTGAACATTTGGAGGGAATCTATAGTGTATGATGAACTGACCATTAATGAACGACAAAAACGCGACCCAGAATTTGGTCAGTTGTTAAATGAAGTGAGGGTGAATTGTATATCTGACAAAACTGTTGCATTGTTGCACAATGCTGTCATAAAATGCACAGCTTTTGAAAAGTTCCAAGAACTCTTAGGCCAAAATTTGTCCCCTGTGTGTCTGTTTGCTACAAGAAAATCTTGTGACCAATTTAATGCAGAGATGCTTTCCAAAGCCAGTTCACCAATAGTAAACATGCCCTGCATAGATGAGTTTGATGAAACAGCAGGGAAGGTGAAGTGGACTAAAAGGGCATCATCTGAACTAGAAAAGTTAAACAAAGACTGTAATATGACTGCTGGTTTAGAGGCAGAGCTAAAACTTGCAGTAGGCGTTAGGGTCATGCTAAGACGAAATATAAAAACCAGTGAAGGGTTGGTCAATGGTGCACTTGGTACTGTTACTGCCATCTCTAAGAACTGCATTCATGTTGCTTTTGATCACACTCCTAAACTGCAGTTTAAAATTGAACGTGTGCGTAGTAAGTTTCAAGTATTACGCCGTTTCTACGTGTACAGAAAGCAGTTTCCTTTAATATTGGCATTTGCAGTAACAATCCATAAGTGTCAAGGCTTATCATTAGACTGTGCAATTGTGGACCTTTCTAGTGATATATTTGCAACAGGAATGGCCTATGTTGCCATGTCGCGTGTGAGAACACTAGCTGGTCTGCATCTGTTAGCATTTGATCCTAAATCGATCAAAGTCAGCATGGAGTGTACTGAAGAAGTGAACAGGTTACGTAAACTATTTAGAAGTGACATTCCGTGCATAGAGCTGTCTGCAGTCCCTAACCCTATTAAGAGTAAACCTAAGCGAACTGGTCGGGCTTGTGACATTTTACCTCCACAACCACTACCTAGCAAAGACCAGGATAAATCCACTGTTTCTGATTCTTTGAAATCTAAGACATCACAAAGGGGTAAAGGGCAGACACCAAAACAGAGTACACCCAAGTCCTCTGTTATAGATCTTACTGTTAATGATGTAAGGGTTGAGCGGGCAGAGAGAGAAACCACATGGCCATATCTCAGATATTACCAAACAGACGAACTGTGGCAACGTCAAAAGTGTACACAACTGGGCCTTACATTTCACAGTGCAAATAATTTTGACATCGGTGGCCCCAATATAGTTTTAAATCGCCCTAACACTGAAACAATATTGAGAGCAAGGGGTGATGGCAATTGTCTCTTCAGATGTTTGTCTCAAATCATAACTGGTTCCCCAGATCAGCATTATGCAGTAAGAATGTGCATAATTACACACATGAGACACATATCGCACCTTCTAATAGGATCATATGAATTTGATGGGGGAGATGATATTGAAGCATACATAGCTAATAGAAAAATGGATCGGAATGGCAGCTATGGTACGAATAATGAAATGCTTACACTGTCTCACCTACTGATGTGTAATGTATACTCATTTAATGCTCAGGCTTCAAATTGGTCATATGTAGCGAACCCTGGTCACATTGATCCCAACATTCCTGTCATTGTAGAAAGAAAATCAATGTATATTTACTACAGAAATGGAAATCATTTTGATATTGTAACCTCACAGTTGCCATAGAGAGACCACTGTGTCTAGTTTGTGAACCATGCTGCATTTAACTTGAGTGCATTGTTTAATCTTGATTAGTGGTGGTTATACACATTGCTGACAAACGTCTGGTCACTATGCTTGTTTTGAACCAAATACTATCACTGAGTCCTTTGTCCAACTATTGGACTGTCCAACAATTGTGATTGGACTGGTCTAGCTGACAGAGCAGACCAAGGCTGTAACACAGCCATATATGGTGCATGCATGTATTTGTGTATTCTATGTATTTGTGTATGTTACAAGGCTCAGATATTCATTGATTTCTAGTGTTAGCAAGTGGCCGCAGACAGTTGAGTTGCATTGTGTACAGCAGACCACTTGAAGCCACCACATTTTGTAATGATTACTATTCTACTGCCACTTGATGTTAGAATGGGGCATGCTATACACATGTGTGTTATGCCAAAAGTAGGCTACAATGAGTGAGCGAGGGGCTCATGACACCCCCACCTTTTGAGTGGATAATACATATATCTCTGCAAACTAACATGCACATGCAGAGATATATGGGGGACCTACTCCCATGGCCAATGATATACATGTATGTAAAAATGTGTGCACAACTTATACTCTCATGTTTGCAACAATTATAGCATGGTATATACATCACAATGGACTTGCACATTGCAGATCTTGGAAACGTTTGAGTAACTGCTGTCATTTACAAAAATAAATTTCCATAAGTGATAGCTAGTTAACAGCAGAATGTATCAGATGTGCTAATTTCAACACCACTGCACCTGCATGCACCTCAGGTCATGTGATTGGATGAAATTTGACCAATAGAATTTTAGCACACCTACACACACACACACTTCACTCCTCCCACTCAGTATGTGATGTCATGCATGAATAAGCGACCAATCAGTGAATGGACGGATGAAATTGGGCCAATAGAATTATAGCACAGCTAGAACACATGGCTGTACATGTGTATAAACCAATGACCCGCAGAACAGCACATTTCTCTCTTGAAAAAATTCATCAAAGGTAAATACTATATTTTGCGAGTTGTTTCAATAATCTGTCTGCCACATAGATGGCTGAAGACAACTTAATGATAGGGATAGACTTCTTTGACGAGGATGTCCAAGATCGGGCACCGCCAGCAGAAGCCCCGCCACCGCCTGCAGCAGCGCTGGACCCACGGGCACCGCCAGCAGAAGTGCCGCCACCGCCTGCAGCAGCGCTGGACCCACGGGCACCGCCAGCAGAAGCCCCGCCACCGCCTGCAGCAGCGCTGGACCCACGGCCACCGCCAGCAGAAGTGCCGCCACCGCCCTGCAGCAGCGCTGGACCCACGGCCACCGCCAGCAGAAGTGCCGCCGCCGCCGCCTGCAGCAGCGCTGGACCCACGGGCACCGCCAGCAGAAGCCCCGCCACCGCCTGCAGCAGCGCTGGACCCACGGCCACCGCCAGCAGAAGTGCCGCCACCGCCTGCAGCAGCGCTGGACCCACGGCCACCGCCAGCAGAAGCCCCGCCACCGCCTGCAGCAGTGCTGGACCCTCCGCCACCGCCAGCAGAAGCGGGGCCACCGCCTGCAGCAGCGCTGGACCCCACCGCCACCGCCAGCAGAAGCCCCGCCACCGCCTGCAGCAGTGCTGGACCCTCCGCCACCGCCAGCAGAAGCGCGGCCACCGCCTGCAGCAGCGCTGGACCCACCGCCTGCAGCGTTACCCCCGCTGATGCTCCCCCCAATGCTGCCCCCAATGCTGCCCCCGCCTTTTTTACTGCCCCCCGCCACCCGCATGGCCTTACCCCGGGGGGGGGGAGAAGAAGAAGAGGAAGAGGCCGAGGAAGAGGAGGCGGCAAAACTATTTATTTTATCAAAAACAACTACACTTATCACTATTAATTTTATTGTTATTGTAACATTAATTTTACATACGTATTTATTAAAGTTATATAGTAACTTGTGGTCGGGGCAATGCACAAAGCGTTCGTAAGGTATAGACATTTTGTCCATTGCACATCGTTCCTCATCACATTACAGTTATGAAGCTTCGTTGACACGGAGAAAAAAAAACTTATGAAACAAGTAAATAAAAACCTTCTCTAACGAGAAAGTTGGTGGGCATATAGGATTGACAATGTTGGTGTAAAAAGCACGGAAACAAGTGTGACAGAAATGTTACTGGAAAATTGAAATAGGCCTATATTTAGCCCATTTTCTCAGGCGTGCGCTGCCTAAATGTGACTGGGCTAAATATAGGCCTATTTCAATTTTCCAGTAACATTTCTGTCACACTTGTTTCCGTGCTTTTTACACCAACATTGTCAATCCTATATGCCCACCAACTTTCTCGTTAGAGAAGGTTTTTATTTACTTGTATACGTATACGCAAGCAATCCCTTTGGCATACAACTTGAAGCTGGAAGGATTGGCGCTACCGCCGTATCCTGCGAAGGCGCCAAACGCAACATCAAGCTTGACGTCGGGTACTCCAAACGATTTAACCCACATGTAGGCTTTATTAGAAGGGTAGTTAGTGAGGTCGCTGCTACGAGTGGCAGAGTCTTCTACCAGGTCATAAAGAGAGTCACCCTTGTCATTCCACGTTGTAGTAGAAGTGTCCCGTTTATGGAGCGTCGTGCGCATGCACTCATCCATTCCGGCCCTTGGGCGCATTTGGGCCGAGTAGCATGACGTAGTAGTACACCATGGCGCGAAGCTCAGTGTGGTTCCTTGCATGATGCGTGATCGCTTCGAATAAGTTTTTCCCAACAGGAAGGGCTCCCGTCTGTTGCTTCCATTCAGCTCCCGCTGCCAGTGCACGCGTTACTGCCACGGCAAAGTCGGTGTCTTGATGATTACGGATGCCGTCAAGAAGAGCATCTTGTACTTCTTTTGATTCGACACTGTACCGAAGAGAGTAAACAGCGGCTAGACGAACCTCAGGGTTACTGTGTGCTACAAGTGGTGGAAGTGTTGTGTCCACTAAGCTCGATTCAGTGTTTCCCAAAGCATGGACAAGATGAATCAGGACGATTGTGTTATCATTTGCATCATGCACACGTTCTTGTAGGAATTGCACGATACGTTCTCGCAGTTGTGGCGATGAAGCGGCGAGCGCTCCGTAGGTAAGAATTAAAGGATCGGTGGTGTCGTTGCTTGACCTGATGAGGTTTTCGATTTCGGCCACGATTTCTGGACGAACGTTTCGAACGAACGCCAGCTGAACAGTCACTGAATTTCTTTCTTTCATATCACTCGTTTTCCTCACAGCATTTAAAAGAATCTGGAATATTGAAGCAATAGTATATTTTCAATAAAATAGCCTGTCTCTATTCTGCTATACATATGCGCCACGGCATACCTCTTGGGACTTAGCACTTCCTTCTGCCGCAAGAAGCGAATACAAAAATGATCTCATTTCAACGTCCCTTTCCTGCAAATAGATGAATCATTGGGTATATACAAAGATGAAAAAATGTTTATATAGCGCGTTCATTTGTTACCTTTTGGGAACGAGTGAAACTATAAGAAAATTTATTCGTACTGTAGGCATGCAGACTTACAGAATTGAGGTATTCCACTACTTCGGAAACAGCTGGCTGGTAACCTGATAACGGACCACGTTCTGACTCCAAAATGAGCAACTTCCTCATCATGCTACCTGCAGCCACGTATTGGTATCTGCATCCGTGCATGCAAATGATATCCTTCATCTCTTACTTGTTGTGGTATCACTGATGTTTGTTTTGAGATAGTCTAAGGCCTTCCGTACTGATGGCACACTTTGACGAAGCTTGCTCATTTCTTCATGATCCATTTCCTCTTTGGAGTTAAACGTGTTACACAAATGTCCCATACATATGTTATGATCTTACTAGTATCGCGTTGGACAATGGCGTGCAAAGTGCTTGAGGTAAGAAGGCTCTGGTGTCCCGCGCTTCTTCTATTAAACAATCTGGGTTTTGTAGAGCACGATTTCAGGCGAAGTGAATACTGTCCACTGCCAGCCAGGCCACCTGTGCCAAAGTTGGAGTCGAAACTGTTGTGGTTCCATTCCACGCTCGCTCCGTCAGTACTCTCAAATCGACTTTGGTCATAGGAATCAGCTGGTCCATTCCAGTTGATCAGTGTCCTCCCCTGTGAACTTAACAGCTTCCCTTTCTTGTACTCCACATCCTCCTCTCTTTCCACCTTGAGGGGCTTTCCTTTCACAGCGCTAGCTGCAAACTGTATGAATCCACGACGCGGTGCATTATCACGTGATCGGGAGCAATTCTTTCGTAGCTGTGCGTTAAGATGACAAATCTTTGTATACGTATCGGGTAAATGTATAACTAACCTGTATTGGGAATAATGCTTGGACTGGGTATCCTCTTCCACCTCCATGCGGGTGTACTTGAAATTAGCTTGGAATGCGGCAGCGATCCCTTTCTTGAAGTTCACTACCTGCGCTCTCTCATCTGGATTGTGATGAACTGAGACAATTTTGCCGTCCTCAGTCTGAACAAAGCAGAACTGTCCATTAAGCAGCTTTTCTACATCGCCCGACACTTGGGATAATCTGTAAGAAATAACGCACGGCGGTGATAAGAAAAGACATGCATAATACAATCGGCAGCAATAAGCCATATAATGACAGCATTCATGAATTCATAATCAGCGCACATTTTCGCCTTCTCATTGGTAGTAAAAGACGTTTCTTATAAGCGAAAGCAGTACTTATGAGCTTCCTTCTCCCCGACATGTCCAACTATTAGGGAGAGACCAAATTTGATATTTGTTAATCATTAGTAATATTTGTTCTGATGAATCACCTGACTCGCAGAAGACTTCTACGGCAGAAGACACGTCCAGCTTTGATTGCGTTCCGCTCATCAAGCTGGCTTGACTAGCGGAATAGGTATACAAACAGCTCTCGGATTGCTGCAATATGAAAAGTCTCAATCTCCACTTGGCATTGGTGCAAGCGCAGTTGACTTACCGGGCTGTCTTTCAATGCGACGTACTTGCCCTGCACGAAAGCGCACACGCACATGCATGCAAAAGCGCTCGAGGGATAATTTCCATCTTAGGTCTACCCTCTCGATATAAGACCGCACTTCATGCGGCTTATATAATAGCTCGCGTGGGCGTGGTGCTGATTAAACTATTTTCGACGAGGAAGCGAATGAAATAAAAAGTTCATCAAGCAGGACTGTGTACCTTTATAATTTATTGCTTCACCTAGATATCTTATACATATCATACATAAATGACAACAAACAAAAACAAATCTAGCAACTTAGAATAGCGTTACGTATGCATGTATTATGCACACTATATGCATGTATTATGCCAAATATAGAATCCAATGACTTACATGCAATAGTATGACGTGAACACATAATCGAACCTGATGCATGTGTGTTTTTGCGTTTTTGCGCATGAATGCATGCGTGCCTGCCACTGTGTATGAGTGGTATGTATGTTGTATGTGTGTGTGTGTGTGTGTGTGTGTGTGTGTGTGGACTGTGTGTAATGAAGTGTGTCTACTTGCACATACACTACCACACACACACACACACATACTTACACTAAAATAATGAAGTGTGACTGCTTGCTCTATTATGTGCTTTCTCTGCAAGAATAGGGGAGAGGGAAGAGAAATGCATGGGAGAGGAAGTGAGGAGTGGGAGAAAAGAGATGAATGCGTGTACTGACCTCAATTTTCCTCAATGGGAACACATCCTGCATCACCAGTTGATCCCCATCAGAGAGGTGGGCATCTGTAACAATGCAATACATACATCATCTGAGGGAGTGTGCTATTACGTACGTGCCTACAGACCTTAACTCTTTCACTGGCAAAGCCAATAATTACGGTACACATGTTTGTGCAAAATAACTTAGTTAGCAAACAACTTACACTATATGACCAGGAAACAAGTGATCAATATGTTGTTGACTACAAAGTGTTAATTGTTTAGATAAACAGAGTGATTTCAATAGCACAATATTGCTCTATTGCCCTTGAAAGAGTTAAACAGATCAATCCCCCTTAATGGGAACACATCATGTATCACCAGTTGATCCCCATCGGAGAGGTGGGCATCTATAATACTGACCTTTAACTCTTTCGCGGGCAAAGCCAATTATTACGGTACACTTGTTGTGCCAAATAAGTGTTGCGCGTTGCAGGAAAACGTAGTTAGCAAACAACTTACATAAACAACTGATCAATATGTTGTTGACTACAAAGTGTTAACTGTTTAGATAAACAGAGTGACTTCAGTATAGCACCTGCAGCGCAATATGCTCTGTTGCCATGTTACTACGTGGCCTAATGTCGTGTGCATGGAATCAGATTAGAATGGGTTTGTTTTATTAATATGTATTTCACAATAACGATATAAATAAACTATTTATAACTTTTAATATTACTTATCACGTGACAAATGAATACATGAATACATACAATTACACACAAAGTTCATCCACCACAAGGTGGGAGTAGGAACGACTCAGAATGGCACGTGATCTATCTTACCTGTGGTTTTTATGGGGAAATATCCATTGAAAGTCAAGCTATTGCAAATGAATCACCAATATCCGGTAAATCTATCATCTGTTAATCGTGCCAATAAGCCGTTTACCATCTTGTCTTATTCCTAATGAAGCCAAACTATTCAAACGGAGTTTATTAATTTTGTTAATTGAGTTGTTAAAAGCTAAGTTTGAATCATGCCAACGGTAGAGGAAGCCCATACACTAACTGTGAAACTAACTTTGTATTGACTCGTGTATTGGAAGCAAAGTTACAAACTGTTCAAGTTTGGCAGCGCTTACTCAAGCGCGGTATCGAACGAAAGTGTGACATAATGTTATAGGTCTGAGAGTTCCTCACGTGAACATTAATTGAATCATTATCCCATTCACGTGATTAATTGGCGCTGTGCACAACACAGCTCCACCCTCCTAGACTTTACTTTCTCATGCAGATGCAGGAGCAAATATTGTAAAATCCAGTGTTGTTATCAACAGTGCCCCAAGCCGTTAAATAAATGGCTGCTTCAGTTATTTAACAAAACGGCATTTTTTAAGGAACGTTCCCCGGTTTTAATAAAAAACTTGGTGTGCACCATTTCAATTCGATCGGCATTCCACGTTAAATACCTGCGCACAATGGCAGTTTAAGCAACAAGGCAGCTTAGTAGAGCACTGCAGCTACATTGGTGCGCATGTACACACGTAGTGCAGAACGTGTTTCATCAAAGACGCGCATAGATGAGCATCAGTTCAGAATTAACGTAGGCCTACGTATGGCGTATTAATTTTTGTTACTGACGGTATTCGGAGAAACCAGCGTCGCTGCGAGCAGAACACTTGTAACGAACCCAGCAACAACTGAAACGTAATGTGCTACCACACTAACTAATACACAAACTTTTAAAATCTTTCGATGAAGGTTCACAACTCAGAACCGAAGAGCCGTAAGCAAGCATGCTTTAGTAAATTCTGCTAAAAGTTTTATTCACATGCATATAGTTTGGAAAGTCCCCACAACGAAGGAGTTTGTAAGACTTCATCAGGAATAGAAGTACAGTGTAAGTCACATGTTCTGTTCCAATTCATTCATTTGTTTGATTTATTCAAATAGCTACTGACGACCGCCAAAAACGAATAAGCGCGCGAGCAAGGCAGCAAAGGGTACGTTGTGATATAATCATAGCGTTACGAATGTAGTGTCATTAACTAGCTTTGGGAGCGCCGCAGTAAAGTCCTTCCTTACAAATGAAGAAATGGAGGCATGGAAGTGCATTGCAATTGGCATGATGTCGGAGGAAGAAACTACGGGTGATGGGAAAATAGAAAGAAAACGGCCTAGCTGGAGATCGGATAAATTCACAATTGGATGGATGAGCTGGATAGACGGGGAAAAGACACATGGAAAGTGGCCAGGAAAGAAAGGATTGATGGATCTCTTTTCCAGTTACAGGCCCCGGCTGGTTTGCAAGCCTGGATGGTGAAATCCTAGCCGCGAACACTGAGACTTTAATTTGGTGGCATCTCAGATCATGTGCTCATCATGCACTGGTATTTACATGTACCTGCATATACGTTTTGATTCCTACTATTATAAAAATAAAAATAAGAATATGAGATCGTCACAATGCGTCATAAATATGCGGAGTTATACAGAGATAGTTTCGTGTTGCATTCACTCTAAATACGCTTGTTGTACGCTTGTTATCATCTCCATACACGGCGTTATACACAGTTGTTATCCATAAGTTATACACTAGAGTGTAAGACAGTCTCCTTCCACTAGTTATCCACTGCTGTATACACCGTGTTTACCGCAAGAGTTAAACACGTGTAAGCAGAGTGCATACACGCATTTTACACGGTTGGAAAACATTTAATTGGCACAGTGATGATGTCTAACACTAGAGTGAAGATCCAGAGACTAAATAAGAAGTATAGACATTTAGTACCACAGGAACTGGTGGGTAGAATTAAATATAGCTAGAATGCAGTTTGTATGTGAAATGCATAGGATGATGTCATCTATTGATCATGTGATGTGAACAGATGAGAGGGTGGAGCTGTGTGTATACAGACATCCTTTGGAGTACAGCCTGAATGTCTTTGTCTACATGAATACTTATGAGTATGGGCATTTAATAGTACCACAGGAACTGGTGGGTAGAATAACATTTATGTCTTGGTACAAATGATGCTGCCTGTATGTAAAATGCAAAGAATGATGTTATCTATTGTTCACATATGATGCCAGACGACAAAAAGGGAGGAGCATATATGAAAGGGGTGGAGCTAGTTCATTGGTTCCATGCACTGGATCTCCATGGTAACCAAGTGTGCTCATACTCCAAGGATGTTTCTGTTGGAGACACTGATTTTGTCTAACATGGGATGTGTACGTGTGTAGTGATGCAGTGGAAGCTGGAGGGATGGGGAGGAGGGAAGTGGGAGAGTGAAGGCATTTTGTGTGTGGTACAATGGATGTGCATCTGTATTTATCCAGAACCAGTTACTCTGGGGTCATACATATATAGTGTCGTGTCTTTCACTAGCCAATTGACCACTAAGCTCGGCAAGGCATTTGCTAATTCAAGTGTTCCACCTGCTCTGAACCATTTTCTATCTCATATGTAGGCTACATCTGAAGCATGGGGTGTTGTTGTTGATAGGGTGTATGGTTGGACCTCCTGCATGTGGCCTCGTATCCAGACTCAGTCCATCACTTGTATCCTATTTGAACAGAGTAGGAGACAATGGAAGCCCACTAGGAAAAGCTTCCTGTATTCAGGACAGGAGATATGCCACAAACCCATCATCAGGATGGTCCATAAGCACCTCCCATTCCTCAGTCTTCAAATGGATCAATATGTGTTTTAGCTCAGCTGGGCCATTGTAGTCAGCAAAGTGCACCTATTTAAGGTCAGCATGCCAACAGTCATGCTTTTGAGGTCATTTTCTTCAACGTGAACAGATTGACCACACCAGTCTGAGAGGAATGTGCCTACCTCCTCCCCCCCACCCCCTCCCCATCTCCTTTATAACACTGCATGAATCAAGAGGGTAATATAAAGCTAGCTAGCTAGCTATTTTGTGGCACCTTTTGCACTCTGTACTAGGGTGTTGACCTCCACTGAGTGAACATCTATGCAGGAATGGGTACTAGTGGACAAGATCCCTCTTTATTGAAGTGGAAGCACACATCTGTCTTCACTGTGCCTCCTGCACCACCACTTCACTCTGGCCTAGCTTGCTCCATGGCAGCTTCTGACATCTGCTGGGGCCCATCAGGCCCTGCCCACAAAGCACAGATTGTACAGTTGTGGATCCAGCTGGGCCCAAGCCATGTTTCCTGAGACGGCGCCTGTTGCCTAAATGGGACATTGTATCCATGCCACGTGTGTTCCTCATATTCCCGGTGGGCCCAGAGGATGTGAAGCATGTATGCCACCTGGAGAGTGACCTCTCATGCTCCAGCACTCCCTGCATGCCACTGGGCTGCTCCTCGGAGGTCCGCCATGTCCACACACTCCAGCACTTGGATTTGCTCCACCAGCCTCTTTGCTAGTGGTGGGAACCCATTATCCACTGATACATATGTCAGCTTGGAAGTAAGTGAGCACCCACTCCCCCCTTGTGGCCACTCCCCTCAATGCACCAGCGGCCAACAACAGGCCCACCACCTGGAGAGTGACCTCTCACTGCCTCCATCCTCACTGGTGCTTCTGTTGCCCACCCAGCACAGGCATGGGGGGGGAACCTGCTCCATTGCTGGTTGGTTCCACTCCAACTCCAGCAATCCCTAGAGCTGGAAAATGTATCCTCACATAAATGCCCAGCCTACACAACATCTCATTTCATACTACAACAATTACAGGTGGTATGTAAATAAGCATTTGTCATTACTTACACAACAAAGCAACTTACGAGCCCCACCCCCTCCCACTGCTGCCTTCTCTGACTATGACCACCCCATCCAGCCATTTCCGTGGCCTCTCACGTGCGTCATCTGGGGTCTGCTATCCACAACTTTCATACCTAATAACGTTTTCTACACTGATTAGTACACACCATAAAACCCTCATGATTGTTTTGTATTCTTCAGGCTATTTATGGTTCGTACGGTGATGCATGTTACATGTAGTACGTTACATATGTATGTGCATGTGCATTGGGTATTATTTTGATTAGCGTGCGGTTGCACAAAGCCTAGTCTCGTCCCCAGCCCGATATGCATTCGTAGCGGTGATGTGCTGCTGTGTATGAGGGTCTGGGTACGAGACTACACAAAGTCTGCTAATGAATGATGACATCAATACAAATGAACATAGCTCATTATGTATGCGCACAATCTCAATACAATAATTTAGAGAACAATACTTAGAAGATGGAATGAAATAAATTATTTTTTTATATCAAATCTTGACAACACTCCCGGCACCATCGTCTATTCCAACTTCGCTTCTCCACTTGGTGCGAGACCCACGCAAGCAAGCATTTGTGGCTCGAAAGCCTTGTGCGCAGCCATCCTGTGGTTTGTCCAAGTGGCTTATCCCATTTTATGCTTAAATGCTATTGTAACTATTAATAATAGGCTAATTCAAAGATGGCTACGCGTTCCGAAGTTCCAAACAAAGAAATCGCGGAGGGCAGAGATGCCAAGGGGTATACCTTCCAAGGCGGGAGACGATGTTATACTGGGCGTGAGATAGCCCTGTCTGGGCGTGAGAAAAACAATTATTAGCGTTTCTCGCGCCTGGGGTCAAGTCCTTAGTCGCTTTTTCAGGCGCCTCGAGTAGATACAACCGCACGTAACATTCAATATGAATACGTAACGAGTTTCATTGTGATTATTTCTGATACATATGCATGTAGTAAAAATAATATGCAATTAGCAAGCCAAATGTGAACACGTAAAATGCACAAAAGCATGCAGATTATTATTCTTAGTTTACTGATTATGATGCTGTTTATTATACTCCCATGTTGCAGATTTTGCTTTATTTAGTACTTCTTTAGTTGGTTCATATTGATGACATTCTTGCTTGGTAGCCAATTTGACCGTCAAAATGCTGGACAATGTTCCCTTTGGATCCAAATTTGGCCTAAAACATGTTTTGTTCTTTCTCACCATCGAGAATATGCGTTCTTCCTGGGCATTAGAGTGTGGAATAACTAGAACAACTTTGGCGATCTTGCTGAGTCGATTGAAACGTGGATTTCCATCTGGTGCCTTTAGACTGGACAGATGATGCCAAACAATGTCCATTCTATGGTATGTGGTGTGTTCATCTTCATCAGTGACTGCCTTATTCCACACATCTGATGGTATTGCATCGTGCATGAGTAGTTGATAGTCTGTGAACTCTTCCTGAAGCAATTCCAGTTCTCTTGCAGGTGTAAATGGCAGCAATTCTCCAAACCTTACAATTGAATTAGTGTATGTTAGTTAAATAATGCACTGCAATTGTATAGTTAAGGCCTGCATGTACCTTTGGACAAAGTATTCCACCTGTGAAAATGTGGCATCATCTTTTGTGTCATAATTCACAAATGTGGCATTGATTAGCATTGGATCATTTATGGGTAAGTTCTTTAGAGCATAATTCATAGCTGTGGTATAGAATGCTCGCACACTGTTGTAAAAGCATTTCATATCTCGTGTACTGATGTCTCCATCCTCCAGTCGCTTGTTTAGAGCACTCCTTGTAGTAATTCCAATGAAGATATTATGGTCTTAAATGTAATGTATGTGAAGGAAAAGTACATTCAAAAGTTTGTCATTGTAAAAATAAAAGCATACCTGGAAGTTGGTCTCTTTCATCAGTGTACTTTAACGCAGAATAGTCTGAAACTGATTTGATGTTACGCACAAGAACAAACTTACTTGCCAGTTTGGTTAAAAATGATTGAATCTGACAGTGGAGGACATGCACCAGTGGTTCTTCTCTTTGTAAAAATTTGTTAAAATTAACAAATGTAGGCAATACTGCCTCATAAAAGAGAAGAATGATTTCAGTCATTGGATTCATAAAAGCAGAATGAATACGATGAAATCTTGGGGCTTTGTCATCTATCAAGAACAAAGACAAGCATGCAAATATATATATGGGGACAGTATATTCCAGTAACATACCTTGGGAAATAAAGTAGCTTTTCAATGCATCATACTGTTGCGGAACTCTGTAAATGGCTTTTTCTAAGCTAAGCCATCTAGTGTTCACATGTTTAATGATATCTCTATACTGTACATCACAGAAGTTGCAGTACTCTGATAATAAAGCCTTTCTTTTGGTACTTTTATCAAACCAATAAAATAGGTCAATTGCTAAATCCTCAACATTAAATCCAGACACCTAGGATGTAAAATTGTATAACTTTTACTGACACATGCAACATATCAGTCAAACTCACTTCTTGAAACGCGTTGTTTGATTTTCCTGCTGTATTGTGAATTATGTGGCATGGGCAACCCATGACATATACAGAAGCATTTACTTGTTTGAGTCTTGTCATTATTGAGTTATTGCAACCCATATTTACTGAAGTGTTATCAACACCAACTCCTACACAATTCAGCCATGGAATTTCATGCTTTTGCAGAGCTTCTTCCATTTTAGTGAAAATTCCTTCAGCAGTTGACTGGGAGGACATACACATATCCAGAAATTGTGTATGTACCATACCATATTCAGCATTAAATATCCTCACAGTTAAAGGGTTCATCTTTTCTACACCTGTGTCTGTTGAGCCATCAATAGCCAGAGTGAATGGACATGTTTTCATGGTGTTTACGAGATTTTGCTGAAGTACTGGTGCAATAGCACCATTTAAAATGCAAGCAGTTTTTGTTCGTCTGGAAGAGAAATTCTTTGCTATGTCACTGTCAGGAAATATGTCGTGAAATATAGTGGTGTCAGTTCATCAGCTAAAGATAAAGGTACATTGTGTTGAGCCAGCATATGAGCGACTTTAACTTCTGCACGGATGACCTGCTCATTGATAGGGCTTGATTCAACTTGAAACCCCAGGGTTGTTTGGCCTTTCATCTGCTTTACATTAGCCTGGTGCATTGCCTTTTCCATATGCCTTTCAATATCGTGCTTACCTTGATGATCACATGCGACCTGTCGCATACAGATATTGCATAGAAACTTGTGCGGGTTGTCTTTAACTTCTTGAACAAAGGGGTAAACCTTCAACCATTCTTTTTGGAACTTTGTGCGGTACTTGGCTGCACCGACGGATTTTGCCGACATCTTTTGCTTCTTAGATGTAGATGGTCCTGGGTTTTCATCATCGGCATCTGATTCCACATCTTGATCTACTGAAGCTAACCTTTCAGCTCGGACTGCCATGCTCGCGCGCGCGGTACGGTATAATTTATTGCAAGCATAAATAATCAAATAACTTGCCATAAATAACCGGGCTCAATAGTGAGGGCGGGTACCGTATATGCCGTGTATATTAATGATTTACTTTATCCAATATTAATTTGCGATGACTTTTTGTTCTGTGTGTTTTAGTTTAGGCGTGAGAAAACATTCGTTGGGCGTGTGAGCGTGAGATAGAAGCCTGAGGCGTGAGACTCACGCCGGAGGCGTGAGACTTGGTATGTCTGGGAGGGATAGCGTATCTGGTGGGTCGGAGGTCTGGCTAAAAGTTACGTTCACACATATAAGAAAAAATAGCTTATTTTATGAATTGCGCACATTTGAACCTACTAGTATACTATGGTGTGGAATCCGTGCCAAAAATCACTGGTTTTCGCGGGCCACCTGCTTTTCGACTGTCACCTACTTTTTCGCGGCCACATGGTTTTCGAGTGCTAGATATTCCACACGTCAATGCGTAATCCGTGCCAAAAATCAGATGTTTACGCGGGTCACCTACTTTTCAAAGGTCACATAGTTTTCGCAGGCCACATAGTTTTGGAAGGCCACACATTGATTTATTTATCTTTCTCCGTTTAATTGGATGTTTGACGTATAATTAGACGAATTGTAAACAAATGCTGTCGAATAAACAATTAAGAGTGGGCCAGGATTCAGCAGCAAAGATGGGAGTATAGGAGAGTATCCGGGGTCTAGTGCGGGGCCTGGTGTGGTGCAGCATCATGTGTTCAAAAACATCACTACTCACTCGCTTACTAATGAAGTCAAAAGCTATAATCCCAGGGGCGGATCCAGGATTTTGGGAAAGGGGGGGTCTAAATACATTCACAATTGGGGGAGGGTACGTGACAGCAAGGGGGTCTGGGGGAGCGCTGATAGCTCCCCCAGTGGGGTCCGCTTTTTTGCTTTTGCGTTTATTTTATTTTAGCATGAAATTCACAGTGATATCCAATACATATACATCATGCGTTATCCGGATTACTAGAGCCTGCATGGATAGCGACGAGAAAACTGTTCATTCTTCACAATGCTATGATTCCTACTGCTCAGTAATTAAATTCGTGACGCAAAGCTATTGTGAATTTGGCGTGCACGTGACCATGCATGCACCAGCTACATGTCGGTCTAAAAACGACACATGTAGTTTTACTATAATATTAGTATTGTTAGTTTATTTAGCTCTATAGCTATCTGTTTTCTGAGGAAAGGAATCTGAGATCCATCCCATTCACGTCTTTTGATCGCTTACCTCAATTCCTGCTGACACGCACGATTCGATCGATCGCGCGATAAAATAATTCGTTAATATAGTGTATACACTCTACAAGAATAAATTAAAGGACCCCATTCGCTTGATATTTTCAAGCTTATTTTTTTGTGTCTGCCAATTAACGTGCGTAGAGTCACCCATACCAAAGAAATGTCATCCTGCTAAGTTCTCCATTTCCAAAAAGCTCCTTTGGATCGCATGGTGCACGCCGGCATTAAGCCGCTCAGCTAGTGGTGTGAAAAACACAGCTGGCTATAATCTACACTACGCGGATGATGCGTCGTTTTATAAGTAGAGTAGAAAATAAGTATTTCAAAGTGCATACCAGAGTCAGGATTCAGGGGCGGATTTGGGGGGGGGGGGGGGGGGGGGGGGGGGGGGGGGTCCAGGGGGTCCGGATACCCCCTCTCCTATATGAAGAATGACGTAATGCATACTGTAATTCTGCATGTTACCGTCCTTGGATTTGCAAGATTGCACATCGTTCTAGCCAAGTGGGGTCTATATCGATCTAATTAAATCCTCCTTATCGATCTAATTAAATCCTCCTACATGTATATTAATATACATGTAGGAGGATTTAATTAGATCGATAAGGAGGATTTAATTAGATCGATATAGACCCCACTTGGCTAGAACGATGTGCAATCTTGCAAATCCAAGGACGGTAACATGCAGAATTACAGTATGCATTACGTCATTCTTCATATAGGAAAGGGGGTATCCGGACCCCCTGGACCCCCCCCCCCCCCCCCCCCCCCCCCCCCCAAATCCGCCCCTGAATCCTGACTCTGGTATGCACTTTGAAATACTTATTTTCTACTCTACTTATAAAACGACGCATCATCCGCGTAGTGTAGATTATAGCCAGCTGTGTTTTTCACACCACTAGCTGAGCGGCTTAATGCCGGCGTGCACCATGCGATCCAAAGGAGCTTTTTGGAAATGGAGAACTTAGCAGGATGACATTTCTTTGGTATGGGTGACTCTACGCACGTTAATTGGCAGACACAAAAAATAAGCTTGAAAATATCAAGCGAATGGGGTCCTTTAATTTATTCTTGTAGAGTGTATACACTATATTAATAATCGGGACAGTTTCGGAGAAAATGACGAATCGGTTATACTGTATGAAAGTTATAAAAATGCATCACATTCGAATCGCTATAACATCCGAACGGTTAACTTCTTATTTTTAACAATTCATATAACACTGGTGCTGTATGCAATAATTATTTTGATGCCTTACAATAGCGTGTCGATGCATGCTGATGTGACGAGGTCCAATACTCCGGTTCAAAACCTACACACCTTCAGGTAGAAACGTTCAAATCCGGCGCTTCAAATTCAGTGTGTTAAGTAGATATTTATTTCCTCCGTTCTTATTTATCGATTCACGGTTGCATAGATACATCTGTGCAAAGTAATATACATTTCCCGCTCGCAATTTAAATGTGTAACACAGGTTGAGTCAGCAGCCAAAGAGTCTGTTCATTTACAAATGCATGCACTTATATAGGTATACAGAATGGATGCACAGCATGTGATATATGCAGGTCAGGTGCATGAGACATGCCACTAGACAGACAGACGCTACATGTCACAAGTCAGCTGAGTTCAGGTATATGGCAGGTGCTACAAATGCAACCTGCATTCCATTCTCCTAATCAAAAATAAGTTTTGTTCCCCTATTCTCCACCCATGCTTTGCCTTCAATGAAACTAGCCTGTATGATGATTATTGTGTAGAAAAAACATGTGTACAGCAATTATCATTCCACAGAAGCACACGATAAAGCTCAACACAAGTTAGCAAGTGTCTTGAAGGATACTGAGTAGGACAGCAATTCTCGAAAAATTAGCACACAGCTAATGGGACACACTTCAGTACATTTAGTATAATTTCAGTACATTTAGTATCACTGCATAGCATTGTGCTTTTGCTGTTCACCTGCCAAGGCCTGCTGTCACACTCACTTCAGTTAAAGTAAGTGGGTTAAGCATATAGATGTAATGGTAATGACAAAGGCATGCAGCTGGCTTGCCTAGCTACAGGGACCATGCAGAACATCAGTTGGTAGTGTACACCATTAATCACCACTCCCTGCTTCAACTTGTATTGGGCACCTAAACAGGCTCGTCTGCAAGACTCTATATAGAAAGATGTCACAAAGCCTGTTGTAGCATATCAGCGTGAAACTCAGAAAGGTCAAGGTAGAGATAGAGCTCAGGTGCTGGAACAACCTGGAGCCATGAAGAAGCATGGGGGAGATGAGGCAGGCAGAATTCGTACTTAGTCAGGCAGAGCTAAAGATTGGAAGGGGAGCCTGTATTGATGATTTTCAAGTCTGCTGGTCAGAACTGTTTGGTGGCCTGTGACTGCAAAGCTGCTTCCACTGAACTGCTCAGCAAGTGGAACAAGGGAGTTGTAATGTTGTATAGAGCATACAAAGTGTTGGAATTACTTCCAGATGCTGTGAGGGAAGCAATATATGCTGCTGAAGAGTAGTGGGATAGGCAACGAAACCCATGCAAGGCCACCAGTATACTTAAGCTAAGCTGGGCCTGTTGCCAAGCATGGTCTACAGAGGTGCACTCTGTGAAGCAATGCATGGCGAACATCATCACCATAAAATCTCAAAGCTTCAGCCACTAACAAAGATCTCACAAGTGTACCAATTTGCAAAAATCATCACACTGACACAGCAATAGCGGGCAACGTGAGGGTCATAATAATAATTATATTTATTTGGGTCAGTTTCCGAGAAAATGAAAAGTGGCTATATATGGGACAGTTTCCGCGAATATTGCCCCACGGTTAAAATGTTATAAAAATGCATCGCGTTTGAATCGCTATAACTTCCCAACGGATAACGCTATCGACTTCCTATTTTCAACACTTCATACTACACCATTTCACTATGAAGTGTTGAAACTAAAAAGTCGATAGCGTTATCCGTTGGGAAGTTATAGCGATTTAAACGCGATGCATTTTTATAACATTTTAACCGTGGGGCAATTTTCGCGGAAACTGTCCCATATATAAAAGTTATAAAAATGCTTCACGTTTGAATCGCTAAAACTTTTAAGCAATCAATTTCCTATTTCGAACACGTCTTGCCACACCACTTCTCTCTACGAAATTCGATTTTGGTGTCTTAATCTTGCTCCTTGCCGACGTTACAAGGCACAGTACCCCGAGGGGTTCAAAATCCAGGTAGCTCCCTGCAGGAATGTCCAAATCGCTTCAAATCGATATGCACGTAAAGGAGTCCTGTCACTATTGATTTCTGCAGATCGTTCATTTTTACCTTATCCGTTATGGAGATACAGCAATGCAAAGTAAAGTCCACGTTTCCCGCTCGAATCGCGCCTTTCTCAGTCCCACTCGGGAGAATGGAAGCGGTTCAAGGACTGAGAAAGGCGCGATTCGAGCGGGAAACGTGGACTTACTTTGCATTGCTGTATCTCCATAACGGAAGAGGTATAAATCAACGATCTGCAGAAATCAATAGTGACAGGACTCCTTTACGTGCATATCGATTTTGAAGCGATTTGGACATTCCTGCAGGGAGCTACCTGGATTTTGAACCCCTCGGGGTACTGTGCCTTGTAACGTCGGCAAGGAGCAAGATGAAGACACCAAAATCAAATTTCGTAGAGAGAAGTGGTGTGGCAAGACGTGTTGGAAATAAAAAGTTGATAGCTTAAACCTTTACGGAGTTTTAGCGATTCAAACGTGAAGCATTTTTATACCTTTTTATATATATAGCCACTTTTCATTTTCTCGGAAACTGACCCATATCATTAAAAATAACTTGATTACCATAAATAAACATTAAAATTCAAGGACCATGCAAGCAATTCATGGACCAGTAATGCCTGAGTATTTTGTACAACCAACTAACAGCAATATAGAATATATTTCAACGGTGTCTATTTTGGTTTGGGTACGCTTACAGACTGGCTGATGGATAGCAGATATGCATGGCGAGAGAAACTGCCTCTTCCACTAGTTGCCATAGGTTTCTAAGGTTTTGGGAACACATGTCCACCCCCAGTCCTGGCCCTTCTGTCAGTGGCTGCACGCTTCCTAATTTCAGCTGTGTGGGCTGCAGAGCCCACAGATACTAGCCACATTCAGGGTGGCAGGGGTGACTATGACATCAAAGGCTGCTGGCATACCTATGTGTCCCAACTCGGAACAAGGTCTGCAGGGCGAGAGTTGATATGGTCTCTGGATAAACCAGACCCCATTTTATCTCTCACTGAAAGATGGGCACGACAACAAAGATGTCGCGCATATGGTGTGCCATGCAACCACATCCCCACTACGTCTGTAAGAGGCTGCATGATGACCTAGTGGGTCAAGAATGATTTCTGAGCACTCAAATCCTGTTTTTGTTTTGGCTTTACATATGCAGTATTATTTTAATCAGTGATTGTGCACCTTAATAAAGAACTTACAACACTAAAACATAAACAATGCACAAACAAAAACAAACAACTGGCATTGCCTCGTTGGATGCCAACTGACAGATTCTGAAGCAGATACGAGTGTGAAGGACTTTGGTAATGAGAACAGATCCTTTGCACTTCAATACATGAATAAAGGTGATACATTGTTTTCTATTCATTGGAAGCTCTCTATACCATCGACGTGAAGTCTGGAAGGCTACATTGTGTACCGGGCCTTTGGACTGTTTCCCACAATTGTTTGCATTGATTTGCATAAATATACATGTATAAGGACACACATTTGTGCAAGGGGGGCTCCTGGTTTTGTGAAGTATAAAAGGTGCTAGCTTTGAGCTTAGCTACTGCGCTAGCCGACGAGCGTACTCTTACTGCAGATCGTAACGAGAATGAATTTGCTTCACCTGTATGACACCTGTCTTAAACGATGGCCCTGACCATAGTTGTCCTTGTTCTGAGGCTATCACAGTTTTGAGAGATGCATTTATTAGCCTTTATACAGTGATCGTTGAACCGGTCCGGGCCAATAATACAATACTTGATTCTCCGTTCATTTCTTTGGTTTAATGCATGAGGACCCATCATTGACGACTGACCGATACAATTATTTAGAATCATAACTGCGCATGATAGAAATACTCTGAAGAGCAGCAGCTCTTCGCCGAGCCTCCTTCGAACAGTATCAGTTGACGGAGTCCTGGGTCGAGAAGCAAACCTTTTCAAACACCTTGCTCGGAAACTTGCTCATAAGTGAGAAAAATAAAACAGTGAAGTATTGGGATGGATCAGAGGACAACTTTCATTTGCAATTGTAATAGCGACAAACCTTTGTCTGAGGGGCTCTCGCACCAAATGGAGGGGTGCAATAGGAATGGACGATGGAGCAGGGTTGCCCAGTGTCTCATCCTGAACTTCAGCCCTAAATCATTATTGTTGTATGTTCATTATTTATTTATTTATTCATTTTTCTAAGTGTACTATAATTTTTATTCATGCAGTGTATGTATTATCTTGTGCTTTATAGGTAATCTGCAGTGTACAGTACATGACATGAAAACTGAATCAGAACTGTTCGGTATAACTATGATAATTATATTGATTATGTATACTCTACATGCAATCTAAGTGAAATTAAAGGACTCCATTTGCTCGATACTTTCAAGCGCATTCACCTGTGTCTACCCCTAACAAATTAAAAGCCATGCAGTGATACCAGAGAAATTTCATCCTGTTAAGTTTTTTTCCTTTCAAAACACTCGCATGGTGCATGCCGCGGAATGAAGCGCCCTCAGCTGAGATAGGGTGTGAAAAACACAGCTGGCTAGCTACAATGCTGCGTCGATGTTTAAGTAGAGAAGGCATATCAAAACCTTTGACTTGATTGTAGTATTGCAATTGTTGCGGAGTGAGTAGTGAATACTATACATGCATGCTGGTACACCACACCAGGCCGCATCAGATCCCGAATGGTTTATTGTTAATAGGACTGCATTTGTCTAATTATACGTCAAAGATCCAATTAAGCGGAGAAAGAGAAATAAATCAATATGTGGCCTTCGAAAACTGTGTGGCCTGCGAAAACTATGTGACCTTCGAAAAGTAGGTGACCTTTGAAAAGTAGGTGAATATCTGATTTTTGGCATGGATAACGCATTGACGTGTGGAATATCTAGCACTCGAAAACCATGTGGCCGCGAAAAAGTAGGTGACAGTCGAAAAGCAGGTGGCCCGCGAAAACCAGTGATTTTTGGCACGGATTCCACACCATATATATGTAGCTCGAAGACCATACGTTACGAAACAGAAGATACGAACTTTTCTACGGCCGTGAGGCTAAGTGTTTGCGGATAATTAATTCGGCCGGTAGACTGTATCATTAGTTCATAAATAGATTATTACGGTACATCTCCCATCACCGTATAACAGCTTGGCTGCATGAAATAAGACTTAAATAACATTGGAATAGGAGTTATTGTACATCAACTATGGTTGTTCTTATTCTAATTCCATGCACGCAGGACCGAATCCGGAATAACAGAACAGTATGTAGATCTTTGTATCTTAAAGATCGTCGTCCTGTCAGCCATTTATCTCTGGTACAGCTTCGTTAGTCACTAAGCAGAAGCAAACAGAAGAATTGGGACTCAAGTGACCTCCCTGCCAACCCCAAAAGAGTAGGAAGTTGCATTGTTGAATGTTGTTGTGTTGTGCTATGTAATTAACGCATTCTTGGACATTTATTTGTGCATTACCAATGATGATGTAATTGTGTGACACGTGATTTTAAAAACGGCAACGTGAATTGTGTCTCTCTCGCGCGTAACATATCCGAGGTAATCCGCTGCAGTAAGATTTGGGACGGCTAACCAGTGAATTTACTTACAAGTATAACTGTAGTTAATAGATTCGTGCAATTCATCAAGTGCACGTAACATTATGGGCAATTACTATCAATTACCATCAATATAACATTCCAAAATATTATGACTCGAACAATTTAGAAATCTGAGGACAGAAAACAGTAGGGCCTACCAAACACAGCACCCCCTCAGTATATATGTTTGTTATGGTTGGGAAAGTGACCACGCGTCAATTATCACGTTATTAACTCTTTCACGGGCAACAGAGCAATATTGCCCTGCAGGTGCTATACTAAAGCCACTCTGACAACATTGGAAAAGTTGTTTCCTGATCATATTAGTGTAAGTTGTTTGCAAATTTGGTTTTCCTGCAAAGCGGAAACGCTTATTTCGCACTACACGTGTACGGCAATGATTCGCTTCGCCCGCGGAAGAGTTAAACTTGATCCGATCTGAAGTTATGGTGTAAACAAGTGTATTTTAGTTTTAAAACACCTGTAGCTTTGAACATTCATAACTCAGTAACCTTAAGTCTGGAAATACATTGTAAGGTATCAATAAAAAGGTCAAAACATGGCAAATCATATTGCATCTGCGTAAGTAAATTAACTGTTAATACATGTCATATCTGTGCAAAATAGACAGGTTATGTTAGAACGCCCTATGATCATACAGTTGCATTTCAAAAGAATTGGAATAGTAAAATATTGCCATTTTGGACTATATTATTTCCAACATTTAACATATGCATCATGAGATTTTTAATTGGTGACAAAATCATTTTGAGCATTTAATTATTTATATTCATTTCTATACAATGTTATGTTACGAATCTGCTAAGTAAAATGGCTAAACAAGAATAAATATACATGTAATTGTGCACAGAAGAAAATAACTTGAAGCTGGAAAAGAACTTTAAGCAATGTATTTGAGAATTGTAAAGTTACGAATCATTATTACTATATATCCTTTTCTTTTGTTATGTGTCACTGCGGACTTTGTATGACTTTCTTGTGAAATTTAAGTCCTGTCCTCAAGTATGGAAGGTAAATTGTGCACAGAAAGTCTTCTTTCACCCATAAATATTATCTCTCTCTGGAAAGACAATGTTAAACTTACATGATCTTCAATGTGACATTAATCAAAACCTGTTACTGCTGTAAATGATTCATGCAATGCTACTATATATATCGAACAATAGTCCCATAGGGATAAAGAAAGGTGCCTTCTTGTGCAGACAACACTATAAGCGTGAGGGCAGTGTGTGATGTGCTTGAAGAACAGTACCTTTTTGTATGAACAATGATAGCTTGTGATGGAATGAATGGTAGCATTAAGGTATTAAATATATGTCTGAAGTGTAACTCAACAAAACTTCATAGTTTACTAACTGTAAAGTTGATGTAAGAAGGCTTGTGTAAACTGTTAACTAATGCATGAATTCAAACTACTTAATTCTGAACAATAATATTATTAACCCAATTCTTAAACCAACAGTGATCATTACTGTTATGGTATTGTTTTTAATAACATGTCTAGTTATTAACCTTCCAACTGAATAGAGAATCTCAGTATATCCCTTTTGGTCTAAATATTCAAATGATAATGATGTGTGAAGTGAAAGTTCATATTACATTATGTAATTGCAGAATGGCTATGCCTGCAATATATGTGCTGTAAATGGTAAGTGCTGAATTACTTTAAAAGAAATTAAATAATAAAGTTTATTAGACTTGAATACCAATTCAACATTTTAAATCAAATATATCTTAATTGGATATGGGTGCAGTCATGCAATTTGATATAGTGTCTTTCCCAATCGTGATGAACATACGTGTATCAAGATCGGAAGGGGTGCAGTGTTTTGTGTTGGGTGATCTGCCCTGAAATAATCCGGGTTCAAGAGGCATAACTCTTCTTAGGGTAGCCTTATGGTGGTACCTTCATGACAGTAAAGTTGTTTTCTCCTTACCTCCCAGCCAACTGCTCCTTTTGCCTCAGGGGACACTCACCTTCACATCGGTGTTGGGGTTGGGGACTGTAAACACCTCTGTGACCTTCAGCTGTGAGCTCAGATATTTCCTCACTGGTAGTCCAACATTCACCTGTAACCCTAATGTCACCTGGCGTAGTGATCTACCCACCTGCACACAAGGTGAGATGTCTCCTGTTGCAGTCAACCACCACATCATCCCCATCCTTCCATCCTCCTCTTTGACATGGACTCTTTCTCATCTCCAGTGTTGTGCCACGAGATCACAGCTCTGTTAGGAGTGTGATCAGGACGAGTGGTTCCAACAGTGTAGGAAGCTCTCTGACATTCACATTTGGTCAGGGCTATAAAATGTGTGCTTTATGTGGGGCATGTGTATAGCTTGGTGGCAGACTTTGATACAAATTAAGGAACATCCACTTAACAGCAATCAGTATCCAGCGGGACTGCCTTATATGCTCCACCTCTTGATGTACAAGGCAGTTATCTGGAAGTAGCTGTTCTGTTGAGCTGGACATCAGTAAAAATTTCCCTGCATACGTAATGATTATCATATTGCATATAAATACATAATTATCAGAGATTGTATTATTTCTGGTATTACTAACCGGTGATAAGGGCTCTTCTTAGATTGTAAGCACTTATGTAACTTCCGTTCATTATTTATTAGACACACCTTGTATGGATAAGTTTGCGTCCGTAACAAAATTGATAATACACAGCAAAGTAGCCTGGAACGCAATGTCGATTGTGTGTATCGTGTTGTCACATGTCGTTGCAACTTTAGAAGCCATTGGGTGTGTCAGTACTTATACCTGACTGCCACTCCCAGACCTTGGGGAAGATCATACAACTATATGATTACTGCAATTTCCTCAACGAAAGACGGAAAAAGCAGGCCCAGGATTCCTAGTCGAACTTGTGTCCGTGCAGGCAATTAAAACGAGCCACATCTACTCGATGCACTGCAGATGCACACCTATAGCCGGGCCAATAATCTTAACCGTCCCCCGGCCCGTGGCTTACTGTATTTATCCTGAACTCTGGTCTAAAATACACGACAGGAAAGCCAGAAGGGAGGAACAGCGCAAGGAGATATCTGGGGCCTTATGTCAGTTGTGTAAGCCATATCTGACTAAAGACACGGTAAATGGGTCTACAATTAAATAATTTACGGTATCACTACAGGTATATGAAGGGACTTAGCCACTACTCAATGTTTAAAGGCTGACCATGAACTAGCAGGACCAGCAAATCAAAAAATGAAACTGACAAGCCCTACACTCGATGTTATGACATGTCCACTATAATCACAGCAAGCAAAAAAAAAGTTTTAAATCAATTCTTGATTTCCAACTGATGCTTGATTTAGAAATCACAGAAACTAAGATTTATAATTGGTCTTGCTTGATAGTCGAAGGGCAAGTTTGACTAATGGGATACCTCAAGTTCTACCTTTTAACTTACTGTTTAAGCCAGTTAAAGCGTTCTAGTTGCTTGGAGTAACGAAAACTTTTCAACCAGTCCTCATCAGATAGGTTTGTAAACGTCTAACTACTGTACATATCTCAGACCCATCCACAGGATCGTGAGTTCTTGTAGCAAATAGAGTAAGGGTCTCTTGATTTCCAGTGAGGTGGGCGGTGCCACTGCTTCTGCTATCTCATACTTCTATTGTAAGCAGATTGCAAGCACTGTCCAGTTCATTGTTAGCGGTCATATTATAGGAGTATGGCTAGAAGGAAGAGAAACAGAAGAAGCCTATTTGATAGATGCAAATGGTTCCTGAATAAAAGTACACCAGCCTTCATTATCTCAAGATGGAAATCCTTTTACTAAAGTAGCAGTAGTAGAACTATTACATTCTTCTGTATGCCAGGTTCTACTGTCAAATCTGATAGACTTGCATGGTGGTTAACATTGTTGGATGGACAAATGCACCAGTTGTACCTAGTGACAGTCAGGTTCAGCTATGCCAATTTATGTCTTCACCGCTCCTATTAATTGTTATTAATCTTCTTTGGAAAATGTATGTTATGGATAAATTAGTCCATGATCACATGCTATATTTATGGTCTAGAAACTCTCTAGAGCATATATTATCACCTCATATACATAGTCAGACTTGTGTGACAGCAGTTGTATGGGAAGTCAATGAGGCATTGGAACCGCTAAATGGTATTCCTGTCATTTCAATAACCTGTGACGGCATAAGTTCTAATCAAAAATTCTTTAAACTTTGCAAAATTGATAACATCCATCTCACACATAAGACAGTAAGGGACCACATGTTTATTTATTTATTTTAATTTTTTAATTTTTTTCTGTGATCTGTCACGCAAAAATTGTACCGGGCGAAAATTGTACCGGGCGGTACATTTTTGGTTACCAAATTTGTACCGCCCCGGTACACTTTTGGTCGCCAAAGGTGTACCGGCCTTGCCAAAAGAGTACCGCCCCGGTACAATTTTAGTAACCAAAAGTGTACCGGTCTTGCCAAAAGTTTGCCGTGTTGAGCACTAACATTTTAATGGCTATGTTTTTAAAGCAGCGGGTCCTTGTACTAAACGCGCTATTGTCCTTCGCTTTTCGTCCAATAATAACTACTGCAGTTATAACGATCAGACGTTTACCAGAATCTGATAGCTGCGTTTGAATGAAGCTAAGCTGAACCATACTTCAAGTGTCTCTCCCAAATAGTAACACATGCAGTAGTATGACAAATGAGCACAGACATAATCTATATTGGTTACATTTCAATGTCAGCTGTTGTTTATGGGCCGTCTGCAGCAACAGAACCGGCATTTGCGTGCTGGTTGGGATGTAATAGAATCCACGTATGTACATCAATTAAAGTATACAGTTATCATTTCGCAGTCATGCATGAGTCATCCAGGCACTGCTAATACCACTCATCGCCAGTGTTACTAAATGCAACAATTTCATTAATTCAGGGAGAATACACAATTGAAATAATGCTATTATTACCCACCCTCCACCTGACCAGCAAGCAAACCAACAGGTAATGAAAAAGAAAAATGCAGTAGTAGGTGTGTGGCATAATTTTTATGTTATACCTGGAGATACAGCTGTGTAAAGTTAATGCACATTTCCTGCTCGATGAGCGCCATTCTTGTATGCAACCCGCGTTCCATTCTCCCAATCCACAATCAATTTCGATAACTCCTTTGTTCCACTCATTCTCGCTGCCTATGACCTGACAATGCAGCAAACAAGTTAGCTGCCGGAGAAGGGAGTGTCATGGACTGGATTCCAGCACTGAAGAAGATAACCTTTCATTTTCTGTTGTAAAGAGTTCAGTGTGCACTTATTGCTGCCTTGCTGTTAAAACTCTGTTGGCTGTTCAGAAAGAAAAGTATGATTCAAAGCATGCTAAACCAGTCATTTCTAATAAATGCACTTGTGATGAAGAAAAATGTAAAGAGAAAGGAGGCAACCTCACAGAACATTTTGATGGCCCTTGAGAATTACTAAGTTGCCACATGTAGTGTATGAGCTTGTCAACAAAGGTGTTCAAGTTCCAGCAACTGGCTTAAGGTGCATCATCGTGTAAGTGATACACTGAGTGATGAACAATTTTGCCTCAGATAGAGAAATCCTACATTCGATAAGGTACCCACCCGATGGATAACCCACCCACCCCAGTAATAATGAGGCTGATGACCCAAGCACATCTTTGTGATGCTAAGGCTCACTCACATCTGGTGATGATGATCCACCCACCTCTGGTCAGTGATGCTGAGACTGATGATCCACCCACCTCTGGTGATGCTGAGGCCACCTCTGGTGATTCTGAGGCTGATGACCCACCCACCTCTGGTGATGCTGAGGCTGATGATCCACCCACCTCTGGTGATCCTGAGGCTGATGACCCACCCACCTCTGGTGATGCTGAGGCTGATGACCCACCCACCTCTGGTGATGGTGAGGCTGATGATCCACCCACCTCTGGTGATGCTGAGGCCACCTCTGGTGATGCTGAGGCTGATGACCCACCCACCTCTGGTGATGCTGAGGCTGATGACCCACCCACCTCTGGTGATGCTGAGGCTGATGATCCACCCACCTCTGGTGATGCTGAGACTGATGACCCACCCACCTCTGGTGATCCTGAGGCTGATGACCCACCCACCTCTGGTGATGCTGAGGCTGATGACCCACCCACCTCTGGTGATCTGAGGCTGATGACCCACCCACCTCTGGTGATGCTGAGGCTGATGACCCACTCACCTCTGGTGATGCTGAGGCTGATGATCCACTCACCTCTGGTGATGCTGAGGCTGATGACCCACCCACCTCTCTGGTGATGCTGAGGCTGATGACCCACCCACCTCTGGTGATCTGAGGCTGATGACCCACCCACCTCTGGTGATGCTGAGGCTGATGACCCACCCACCTCTGGTGATCTGAGGCTGATGACCCACCCACCTCTGGTGTTGCTGAGGCTGATGACCCACCCACCTCTGGTGATGCTGAGGCTGATGACCCACCCCACCTCTGGTGATCCTGAGGCTGATGACCCACCCACCTCTGGTGATGCTGAGACTGATGACCCACCCACCTCTGGTAATGCTGAGGCTGATGACCCACCCACCTCTGGTGATCCTGAGGCTGATGACCCACCCACCTCTGGTGATCTGAGGCTGATGACCCACTCACCTCTGGTGATCCTGAGGCGCTGAGGCTGATGACCCACCCACCTCTGGTGATCTGAGGCTGATGACCCACCCACCTCTGGTGATGCTGAGGTTGATGATCCACCCACCTCTCTTGAAATGCTGAGGCTGATGACCCACCCACCTATGGTGATGCTGAGGCTGATGATCCACCCACCTCTTGTGATGCTGAGGCTGATGACCCACCCACCTCTGGTGATGCTGAGGTTGATGATCCACCCACCTCTCTTGAAATGCTGAGGCTGATGACCCACTCACCTCTGGTGATGCTGTGGCTGATGATCCACCCACCTCTGGTGATGCTGAGGCTGATGACCCACTCACCTCTGGTGATGCTGAGACTGATGACCCACTCACCTCTGGTGATGCTGAGACTGATGACCCACCCACCTCTGGTGATGCTGAGGCTGATGACCTACCCACCTCTGGTGTTGCTGAGGCTGATGACCCACCCACCTCTGGTGATGCTGAGACTGATGACCCACCCACCTCTCTGGAAATGCTGAGGCTGATGACCCACCCCACCTCTGGTGATCCTGAGGCTGATGACCCACCCACCTCTGGTGATGCTGAGACTGATGACCCACCCACCTCTGGTAATGCTGAGGCTGATGACCCACCCACCTCTGGTGATCCTGAGGCTGATGACCCACCCACCTCTGGTGATCTGAGGCTGATGACCCACTCACCTCTGGTGATCCTGAGGCGCTGAGGCTGATGACCCACCCACCTCTGGTGATCTGAGGCTGATGACCCACCCACCTCTGGTGATGCTGAGGTTGATGATCCACCCACCTCTCTTGAAATGCTGAGGCTGATGACCCACCCCACCTCTGGTGATCTGAGGCTGATGATCCACTCACCTCTTGTGATGCTGAGGCTGATGACCCACCCACCTCTGGTGATGCTGAGGCTGATGACCCACCCACCTCTGGTGATCTGAGGCTGATGATCCACTCACCTCTGGTGATGGTGAGGCTGATGATCCACCCACCTCTTGTGATGCTGAGGCTGATGACCCACCCACCTCTGGTGATGCTGAGGTTGATGATCCACCCACCTCTCTTGAAATGCTGAGGCTGATGACCCACTCAACTCTGGTGATGCTGAGACTGATGATCCACCCACCTCTGGTGATGCTGAGGCTGATGACCCACCCACCTCTGGTGATGCTGAGACTGATGACCCACTCACCTCTGGTGATGCTGAGACTGATGACCCACCCACCTCTGGTGATGCTGAGGTTGATGATCCACCCACCTCTCTTGAAATGCTGAGGCTGATGACCCACCCCACCTCTGGTGATCTGAGGCTGATGATCCACTCACCTCTTGTGATGCTGAGGCTGATGATCCACCCACCTCTGGTGATGCTGAGACTGATGACCCACCCACCTCTGGTGATCCTGAGGCTGATGACCCACCCACCTCTGGTGATGCTGAGGCTGATGACCCACCCACCTCTGGTGATCTGAGGCTGATGACCCACCCACCTCTGGTGATGCTGAGACTGATGATCCACCCACCTCTGGTGATGCTGAGGCTGATGACCCACCCACCTCTGGTGATGCTGAGGCTGATGATCCACTCACCTCTGGTGATGCTGAGGCTGATGACCCACCCACCTCTCTGGTGATGCTGAGGCTGATGACCCACCCACCTCTGGTGATCTGAGGCTGATGACCCACCCACCTCTGGTGATGCTGAGGCTGATGATCCACTCACCTCTGGTGATGCTGAGGCTGATGACCCACCCACCTCTCTGGTGATGCTGAGGCTGATGACCCACCCACCTCTGGTGATCTGAGGCTGATGACCCACCCACCTCTGGTGATGCTGAGGCTGATGACCCACCCACCTCTGGTGATCTGAGGCTGATGACCCACCCTCCTCTGGTGTTGCTGAGGCTGATGACCCACCCACCTCTGGTGATGCTGAGACTGATGACCCACCCACCTCTCTGGAAATGCTGAGGCTGATGACCCACCCCACCTCTGGTGATCCTGAGGCTGATGACCCACCCACCTCTGGTGATGCTGAGACTGATGACCCACCCACCTCTGGTAATGCTGAGGCTGATGACCCACCCACCTCTGGTGATCCTGAGGCTGATGACCCACCCACCTCTGGTGATCTGAGGCTGATGACCCACCCACCTCTGGTGATGCTGAGGTTGATGATCCACCCACCTCTCTTGAAATGCTGAGGCTGATGACCCACCCCACCTCTGGTGATCTGAGGCTGATGATCCACCCACCTCTTGTGATGCTGAGGCTGATGACCCACCCACCTCTGGTGATGCTGAGGTTGATGATCCACCCACCTCTCTTGAAATGCTGAGGCTGATGACCCACTCACCTCTGGTGATGCTGAGGCTGATGATCCACCCACCTCTTGTGATGCTGAGGCTGATGACCCACCCACCTCTGGTGATGCTGAGGTTGATGATCCACCCACCTCTCTTGAAATGCTGAGGCTGATGACCCACTCACCTCTGGTGATGCTGAGGCTGATGATCCACCCACCTCTGGTGTTGCTGAGGCTGATGACCCACTCACCTCTGGTGATGCTGAGACTGATGACCCACTCACCTCTGGTGATGCTGAGACTGATGACCCACCCACCTCTGGTGATGCTGAGGCTGATGACCTACCCACCTCTGGTGTTGCTGAGGCTGATGACCCACCCACCTCTGGTGATGCTGAGACTGATGACCCACCCACCTCTCTGGAAATGCTGAGGCTGATGACCCACTCACCTCTGGTGATGCTGAGGCTGATGATCCACCCACCTCTTGTGATGCTGAGGCTGATGACCCACCCACCTCTGGTGATGCTGAGGTTGATGATCCACCCACCTCTCTTGAAATGCTGAGGCTGATGACCCACTCACCTCTGGTGATGCTGAGGCTGATGATCCACCCACCTCTGGTGTTGCTGAGGCTGATGACCCACTCACCTCTGGTGATGCTGAGACTGATGACCCACCCACCTCTGGTGATGCTGAGACTGATGACCCACCCACCTCTGGTAATGCTGAGGCTGATGACCCACCCACCTCTGGTGATCCTGAGGCTGATGACCCACCCACCTCTGGTGATCTGAGGCTGATGACCCACTCACCTCTGGTGATCCTGAGGCTGATGACCCACCCACCTCTGGTGATCTGAGGCTGATGACCCACCCACCTCTGGTGATCTGAGGCTGATGACCCACCCACCTCTGGTGATGCTGAGGTTGATGATCCACCCACCTCTCTTGAAATGCTGAGGCTGATGATCCACCCACCTCTGGTGATGCTGAGACTGATGACCCACCCACCTCTGGTGATCCTGAGGCTGATGACCCACCCACCTCTGGTGATGCTGAGGCTGATGACCCACCCACCTCTGGTGATCTGAGGCTGATGACCCACCCACCTCTGGTGATGCTGAGACTGATGATCCACCCACCTCTGGTGATGCTGAGGCTGATGACCCACCCACCTCTGGTGATGCTGAGGCTGATGATCCACTCACCTCTGGTGATGCTGAGGCTGATGACCCACCCACCTCTCTGGTGATGCTGAGGCTGATGACCCACCCACCTCTGGTGATCTGAGGCTGATGACCCACCCACCTCTGGTGATGCTGAGGCTGATGATCCACTCACCTCTGGTGATGCTGAGGCTGATGACCCACCCACCTCTCTGGTGATGCTGAGGCTGATGACCCACCCACCTCTGGTGATCTGAGGCTGATGACCCACCCACCTCTGGTGATGCTGAGGCTGATGACCCACCCACCTCTGGTGATCTGAGGCTGATGACCCACCCTCCTCTGGTGTTGCTGAGGCTGATGACCCACCCACCTCTGGTGATGCTGAGACTGATGACCCACCCACCTCTCTGGAAATGCTGAGGCTGATGACCCACCCCACCTCTGGTGATCCTGAGGCTGATGACCCACCCACCTCTGGTGATGCTGAGACTGATGACCCACCCACCTCTGGTAATGCTGAGGCTGATGACCCACCCACCTCTGGTGATCCTGAGGCTGATGACCCACCCACCTCTGGTGATCTGAGGCTGATGACCCACTCACCTCTGGTGATCCTGAGGCGCTGAGGCTGATGACCCACCCACCTCTGGTGATCTGAGGCTGATGACCCACCCACCTCTGGTGATGCTGAGGTTGATGATCCACCCACCTCTCTTGAAATGCTGAGGCTGATGACCCACCCCACCTCTGGTGATCTGAGGCTGATGATCCACCCACCTCTTGTGATGCTGAGGCTGATGACCCACCCACCTCTGGTGATGCTGAGGTTGATGATCCACCCACCTCTCTTGAAATGCTGAGGCTGATGACCCACTCACCTCTGGTGATGCTGAGGCTGATGATCCACCCACCTCTTGTGATGCTGAGGCTGATGACCCACCCACCTCTGGTGATGCTGAGGTTGATGATCCACCCACCTCTCTTGAAATGCTGAGGCTGATGACCCACTCACCTCTGGTGATGCTGAGGCTGATGATCCACCCACCTCTGGTGTTGCTGAGGCTGATGACCCACTCACCTCTGGTGATGCTGAGACTGATGACCCACTCACCTCTGGTGATGCTGAGACTGATGACCCACCCACCTCTGGTGATGCTGAGGCTGATGACCTACCCACCTCTGGTGTTGCTGAGGCTGATGACCCACCCACCTCTGGTGATGCTGAGACTGATGACCCACCCACCTCTCTGGAAATGCTGAGGCTGATGACCCACTCACCTCTGGTGATGCTGAGGCTGATGATCCACCCACCTCTTGTGATGCTGAGGCTGATGACCCACCCACCTCTGGTGATGCTGAGGTTGATGATCCACCCACCTCTCTTGAAATGCTGAGGCTGATGACCCACTCACCTCTGGTGATGCTGAGGCTGATGATCCACCCACCTCTGGTGATCTGAGGCTGATGACCCACCCACCTCTGGTGATGCTGAGGCTGATGACCTACCCACCTCTGGTGATCCTGAGGCTGATGATCCACCCACCTCTGGTGATGCTTAGGCCACCTCTGGTGATGTCAAACATGATGGCTCCTACATGAGAAAATATTCCGATCATTCTCAAGTTGTTGATAAGCAGGTCCAACTAAAAGTTAGTGACATTGACTTGTAACGGAATAGCAAGGTCTCGTGCACATCAAATTCGGGTTCCATGATTTAGCTAATACCACGCAGCAACCATTTCAGGGACTCAATGGGCATTCTCTGCACCAGTTCCTGCATCAGCAATAGCTTTTCTACTAGACTCTGCTCTAGTGCACACCAGTGAGCCCCATTGCAACAATGGATCAATGAAATGGCCAGTGGTATCACACAAACTTGACAACTAGATTGCAACAAAATAACTCATTAAATCTTGAGCCTTGCACCCACAGCAAAAAACGCAATTCTTCGATTTTCAATTGATTTGTCACTTACATTCTGGTCCAAAATGTTTACATACCTGGTACAAACCGTTAACAATATGTACCAGAATGTAAGTGGCAAATCAATTGAAAATCAAGAATTGATTCTACGCGTTTTTTTGCTGTGACCACATATGAAACTAAAATGGCAATTAAAAGTTGTTAGCAATGCAGCACAGGTTTTACTCTACTGAAATAACTCCCTTTTCATTGCTGGAAGTACATGTACACATTCTTGTTCCTGTAGCGTACTCAGGATTGGAATACGTTTAGCTTCATGTCTAAACGGGAGGGGGCGGGGTTACTATATTAAACACCTCACTTTTACATTCCTTGGACCTTGCTGATCGGTTCACTCCTGCTCTGTGCGGTACGTACTGCCAACAATCCTAATGGTACTGGCGGCGTAGCCGTCTGGGCGCATTAGTCAAATACAGAATCACAGCAGCAAGGTATAAACCATCTTGCATAGATGGTGGCTTTGAAAAAGCCGTTTGGAAAATAGTTGAGGGATTTACGTACAAAACAGGGATTTACGCTCTTTCCCCGCGGATACGGCGGGCTAGCTGGATGTCCTTGGGCATAATCGTGACCCTCTTAGCGTGTATGGCACACAGGTTGGTGTCTTCGAACAGTCCGACCAGGTACGCCTCGCTGGCCTCTTGAAGAGCCGCCACAGCAGAGCTTTGGAAGCGAAGGTCTGTCTTGAAGTCCTGAGCTATCTCGCGGACCAGGCGTTGGAACGGCAGCTTGCGAATCAACAGTTCTGTTGACTTTTGGTAGCGACGGATCTCACGAAGAGCCACAGTGCCGGGCTTGTAGCGGTGAGGCTTCTTCACTCCACCGGTTGCTGGGGCACTCTTTCGGGCAGCCTTGGTAGCCAGCTGCTTCCTGGGAGCCTTTCCTCCTGTCGATTTGCGCGCGGTCTGCTTGGTTCGAGCCATTGAACTTTTCCTTTCTCAAAAGATGAAGGTTAATAATAATATGACTTGAACAAGCGGTTTTTATAGTAGGTCTAGAGATTAACCGCCAATTCGCTGCGTTTTGATTGGTCACATATGACAATAATATGATTGGTCGAATAACTTATCCTCTTCGCACAATAATTAAATATGAATTTTAACCCCCTTCTATGCAATATTGCAAGACGTCATAAGCAATAGACAAGGCGAGATAAATAAATAGGTTCGATCCTGTACTAGTATTTTTTTTTACTCGATACTGTAACGATACATATACAAGCACAGGACTAATATGAGGCATGCATGTACTACTTGCATATACCAATAGCATTGCAATCATTCATTGCAATGTGTCATATCGAATACATCGAGAGGACATCATTGCATTTTAAGTGGATCAATGAATAGAGAAAAATCGACAGATCATAATTATGGCATTTGCACTGAAAGGTAAAGTGCTGAAAAAGTAATTAGTACATGAGGTCGCAGTCATTACATAATGCTGAAGTCATGCAACGTCATGAACTAGTTAACCAATAAGCCATATTTGCGGATGCTTTTGGGCGGATGATATCTTTGTGCACTACAGTGGTACTATCGCCACAGGATATGTTGGGCGTGGCCCTAGCTTAACGCGAAATTCCAGCTATGTCAGACAACTTGTACGTAAACAGGCTAATTTATATGACTACGGTTCATTTTCCCGTTCTGGGTACTAGTAGGAGCGTGCCAGGATTGAACGTGTGTGTCTGATCAGAGACATAGAGACATGAGGCGCGGCTATGCAGTCCAGTTGCCATCTTCGATTTACAGGCATTTCCACGAATGGTTAAGCGAGAAGCCGCCGTGATCGTACTATATGCAGGAGGGACGATCTACTACACCGGACTAGCGTAAAAGTGTACTGAATTGTGTAGGCCTATATTGACTGTTTGTAGCACCATGCAGCAAACGTTGAAACTAGTCGATATTTGTGTTAAAAATATGCCGACAGTGTGAATCGGTGTGATTACGCGAGCTTTTCCGTATAGAAGCGCGCTCACTTTCGGTGACAGTTCACAGCTAGCCCTAACGCAGTTTTATTAAGGTTTGAATCAATTGATAGCAGTGGCTAGTGGGCTCACGCGTGGTAGCCGCGTTGTGTAAACGTAACCACGGTTGCAGACCTTACAGTTGTGGCTAGATAAGAACTGGAGCATAACACAACAGCAATATAAAAGTGAGATTGTCACTCCTTTGTGGCAGGAATGGGAGATGTTGAACATCAGTTTGACGCACCTGCATGGCTGGATTAGCGTCTCTAGTCATACAAATTATCCACAATAAGCAACTGAACCATTTTTTAGCAGGATCTCAAGCGATATGTGTATTTTAATTAACCGATTACCGGCCGTAGTAGTCGTGTCACGTAGTTAGTGATGGTTAACGGCCGAAGGCGCATAAGTGCGACTCAATAACATATTGGCGTTTAGCCACTTACCACTAGTATCGCGTACGTCCAACTGTTAACACTGTCACAGAATAACACAACCTAGTTGTCCAGCTGCTAGAAATACGGCTGATGGCGGCTCATTTGCACAATAAATTTTTACTCAGTTAGGGTTAAAAAGTTAGAAGCCTTGTGTTATTGTCAGGTACATATATGTGAGACAGAGCGTATCCACCACAACAACAGAAACATGCAATGAATTCAATTAGAGATAACAAAACGAATGAAGACTTTGCAGTGCAGGAGGTGGTGCCAGTAGTGATGGAAACGGTTCAGAACGAAGTACAGCAACATGGTTTGGAATGGGTTGGAATCCTAAAGGCAAGAGATGGATACACATCACTAACAATCACCACCTCCAACATCCCATACACACCACAACATCCTATCACATCTTACACACCACCACCAAACTTGCATCACCACACTTATCCCTCAGACACCTCATAAAATCCTATCACACACTGCACTCCTCATCCTCCAACGGCTACACGCCCTCCACCCTCTTACGACAAACATCACCTCAACCCTGCAATACCCATACATACACACCAACACCCCTCCAATCTTCTCCTACACCACCACACATCATCTCCACCCAATACCCATACGACCTTCCAGCACACTACACCCCTCCAACATTTACCACACACCCTAATACCCATACATACCTCAACACCTACACACTCTCAACACCTACACACCCTCCAACACCCTACACACCCTCCAACACTCTACACACCCTCCAACCTTCTCCTACACCACATCCCCCTCCAATGCCCCAAACACACCATCTAACACCTATTCCACCCCCTCCACCCCATCACACACCGTCTCCACCCTCCCACACCAGGGTGTAGAAGAGTGGAGGGGTGTGTGAGTGTGGAAGTGATGTGTAGTGTGAAGGTGATGTGGACGAACATCAGCTCTATCCTCCTACACCACACACCCTCCAGCAAACCCTTCCAATCCTACATACCATGTCATAAATCTTTATGCATTCCTAACATATATAATCTTCCAACACCCCACACACCACTTCCAACACCCAAGCTAGAAACCCTCCAACATCACACACATGCACATGCACATACAAACAACACACAGACACGTACACACATGCATACACTGACATGAACACACAACAGACACGCACACATGTATACACACACATGCACACAACACAGAATTATACACAGACAAGCACACACAAAACACACATGCACACACAGATGCATACACTCATGCATACAGATACAACACACGCACACACATGCTACATATATGCACACACATGCACACAGACATGTACACACATGCACACACAACACAATATAAACAAAAATATACACACAACACGCAAACACATGTACAACAGACACATACACAGACAAGCACATATGTACACACATGCATACACAAAAAACACACATGCACACACAACACGTATATACATCAGACACACTGACATATGCACAACCACATACAACACACATATGAACACACACTCACACGCCTGCATTCAGATGCACACACACGCCTACATACAAAATACACACACAATACACATGTCACATAACACACATGTATACATGCATGTATACACACACAACAAACAATATGCAACACACACATACACACAACACACATGCACAGACACAAAGCACACATGCACACATGCACACACACAACACACACTGATGCATAAACACTACATACACACATGCATACACCGTGCAATATTATCCCACCTACACATTCCCCCAACACTCAAATAACCCACGTACAATCTTCCAACACTCCATTTCAGGGGCGGATCCAGGAATTTAGGAAGGGGGGGGGGGCACAGGAAGGGGGTGGGTGCGGGAGGGGGATGTGCCCCCTCCCGCGCGAAGCGCGGAAGCTTTGAGCAATATAGCAATACTGACACACATTCATAATGAAAAATTAGCACTTATCGCTTAATACAAAAGCATGAAAGTACATGTACTACTAATACTAGTATGTAACTAGTTTATGCATTTTTGTGATACAGTGGGGCGGAGAGCCTTCGTGGTCGCTTTTGAATGGTCGCGCGAAGCGTTAATACTTCTTTCATACGCTACATCAGCAGTTACACGGTACGATTACGTAACATGAATATATAATTAGATGAACGGAAGGGGGGGGGCACGTGCCCCCGGTGCCCCCCCCCCCCCCCCCCCCCCCCCCCCCTAGATCCGCCCCTGCTGATTTACCATCCAATATCACTATACTCTATACACACCTAGCCTGTTGCAATGCTATAAATACCTTTAACCCTGTCACCTCACAGTATATACAATCATATTACAGCCCCAACACTCTCCAATAGCCCACACACCACTCCAAATACCAAGCTAGATGCGTATTCTGATAGAAATTGCATGCGCGCAATAATTATAGAACTTACTTCAAAATGGCTGTCGTCGTTTCTCACACACTAGAGCGAAACAATATCACATTTTTATTATAAGAAACACTAGAAAGGACCCCTTACTTTGTACTCCGAGTGAAGAAACAGAGCTTTCAGTCTCTGCCAAAGTAGCGCTGATTTCACCACTTTGCGTATTTTTTACACGAGCGCGACCACACAACGGTATGAAAATATATCTTAGCGTGTATATAAATGGTAGAATGTGACTTTCCCATATAAATCTTGCTTTATTCTGCTCCTGTATGTAGCTCGAAGACCATACGTTACGAAACAGAAAATACGAAAATTTTCTACGGCCGTGAGCTAAGTATTTGCGGATAATTAATTCGGCTGGTAGACCTGTCTTGTGCCTGAGAGAAGTTATCTAACATAAATAAAATTGTATAATTTTATATAACGTCTCTCAGGCCATACATGCACAAGACAGGTCTTTAATTAAAATAATTAAATTACACGTATCGCTTGAGAGAGAGTTCAGTTGCTTATTGTGGATAATTTGTATGTCTAGACGCTAATCCAGCCATGCAGGTACGTGCACCTGTGGTAAAGTTTACGTAACACTAAACCATCAACCTGACCCTTGATGTAATCTGGCTTGAGATGGCCACCAATTTTAGCAAGGTCCAACACTATCCTAGGTCTCTTCTCCAACACATGCCAAGGTCTCTTCTCAAATATCCTCTCCTCTCCTCTCCTACACCCTGGTACCCTTCCTCTAAATATGCCACACACATGCTCATTACCTGTGTGACAACACCCATGTAGCACTCTTAAAACATAACTACCATACCAGAGATAAATTAACGATGCATGACAATATCAACTATTCTTTGTTTTAACAATAAATGCACAAGATATGTATGTACACAAATACGTACGCAAATGTACATAAACACAGAACACCATGCATGCTGCACATAAATCCCATCAGTTAATCATGAGAATTATTAACCTGCACCATCATCTGTACCAGTCCTAGATCTCCATTTACTTGTGGAATTGGTTACACCTAATGTATTTACAAATGCAATGTGTATAAAATGATAGGAAACACAGTAAACATGGCATAGCATGGTGAGCATGCTCATGCATACATGTGGTGCACACACACCACACACACACACACACACACACACACACACATGCACACAGACAGACACACAGACACACGCGCGCACACACACACACACACACACACACACACACACACACACACCACACACACAGCACAACACCTTCTTAGGTATATGTAACTTGTGGAAACGAGCCCACCTTGTTCGGTCCTGCATGGTCTTGTTCCAATAATTCCTGCACACATGCATTACCCAAACACCCTTATCCAAAAGCCTCATACCTGTACCTGCATGACTGTGTATGTCGTATAATACATATGCACACGCAACACATGTGCACATAGGTGCGGATTGAAGGTTGAATTGTATATGTAACAACATCACGTGCTGATCTGCTCTAGAACATTCTTTTATGTTATATAAGAAGTCACTTGTATGCATGTAGATGTTCTTCTTCTCATTTACCTATTTCCGGTGTATGCGTTACATATACATGCATGTGCGTAAGCTATAGATTTCAAGTACACATCAATACTAGTACATGCACTACTGCTTTTGGTCTATCAAAGATCACTTACAAGATGTAGATCAAAGTATTCCAATGTTCTGAATAACAGAACAGTAGATCTTTGTATCTTAAAGATCGTCGTCCTGTCAGCCATTTATCTCTGGTATAGCTGCGTTAGCCACTAAGCAGAAGCAAACAGAAGAGTTGGGACTCAAGTGACCTCCCTGCCAACCCCAAATGAGTAGGAAGTAGCATTGTTGCATTTTGTTGTGTTGTGCTATGTAATTAGCGCATTCATTACAGATAACTGTATAGTTAATAGATTCGTGCAATTTATCAAGTGCCGTAACATTATGGGCAATTACTATCAATTACCATCAACATAACATTCCAAAATATTATGACTCGAACAATTTAGAAATCTGAGGACAGAAAACAGTAGGGCCCAAAAACTGCACCCCCTCAGAAGAAAGTATAAGAAGAAAATAACTTGAAGCTGGAAAAGAATTTAAGTTCTACTTTATGCAATGTAATTGAGAATTGTAAAGTTACGAATCATTATTACTAGATGCTTTTCTTATGTTATGTGTCACTGCGGACTTTGTATGACTTTCTTGTGAAATTTAAGTACTGTCCTCAGGTATGGAAGGTAAATTGTGCAATTAGAAAGTCTTCTTTCACCCATAATTATTATCCCTATCTGGAAAGACAGTGTTAAACTTACATGATCTTCAATGTGACATTAATCAAAACCTGTTACTGCTGTAAATGATTCATGCAATACTACTATATATATATATATATATCGAACAATAGTCCCATAGGGATAAAGAAAGGTGCCTTCTTGCGCAGACAACACTATAAGCGTGAGGGCAGTGTGTGATGCACTTGAAGAACAGTATGAACAATGATAACTTGTGATGGAATGAATGGTAGCATTAAGGTATTAAATATATATGTCTGAAGTGTAACTCAACAAAACTTTAAAGTTGATGTAAGAAGGCTTGTGTAAACTGGTAACTAATGCATGAATTCAAACTAAATTCTGAACAATAATATCATTAACCCAATTCTTAAACCAACAGTGATCGTACCAATGTGCTGCAAATCATAATAAAGGGTGGCAACTCAATTTTGCGTTAAGATTCAATTACAGTGGAATACAGTAATTAGGTCAGAAAACATTGATTTTGTGTACATGTTAATGGGAAGCTATGCTTTGCTTTCCCGAACTGAAATCGTCAATGTAATGGTATATATATTTTTGCACAGTTTGCACCTTACAACCTTTCTACACGTAAAAATGAGGTGGCAAATGTTTTATAACTTGGGGTTAGTTAATAAAATTCAAGAGTAACCATTTTTCATACATTTAAATAGGTGTAAGTCTAACTTTGTTTTGAATACATCGAACCATTAGTACTTATAAATTCAACACAAGTTCAAACCACACTACCCCTATGTACTAGCAATGTAACACATGCTATGGGATGTCTTTTTGAACACCATCACTTTCCTGGTGACCGCTGATTTCTGCATATGAGGTCGCCATTACAACATGTGATCGACAGTTTGTTAATTTAACTTAGTGTTATTAAATTCAGACTGCAGCTCAAATGGCATGATATGGTATTCAAAAGATGTGTCAAGAACTCTTGTTCGCTATTGTTGCCATACCTTCCCCCGTGCATAAATATAGTGCCACCATTTTAAATTTAAAACAGCCGCATGGCAGGGTGAAATTTTTGGATCCAAGCTCCTTTTATACACAAACTCCTCCTAAACTTAAACGATGATGCCATAATATGGTCTCCATTTAGATGCCAAAATGGTTTGTCCTAGTACTTTTTCCTTTTAGCAGCACGTTTCTCCTACAGTAGGTCCCGCTGATACTCTGTATAGCGCCCTTTAGGCACAGTTCTCCGGCCTCAACGTCCCGCTGATCTATAAAGAATCTTCCCATGCAGACAAAGCGCGCCTACTTTCTGTCTTCTCCCCCACATGTGCCTCGTTGCTTTTCTGTAATCTTCTCTTAGGGGCTTGGTCTTCATCTTCAGCCATCAGAGTTTTATGCGATCTGCTAACAGGAACTATAGGCCAAGCCCCTAAGAGAAGATTACAGAAAAGCAACGAGGCACATGCAGGGGAGAAGACAGAAAGTAGGCGCGCTTTGTCTGCAAGGGAAGATTCTTTATGAATTCGTGATTATTCACCTTGGAGGATCCCGATGGGAGATTCTCCAAGCACACAGACTGCTTCAGATGATGATGACGATGATTATTATTATTATTTTGTATCAAATAGCCCGCGGAATGGACCTTTTCGTTTAAGGCCCTGGAATGTTTGCGGGTCAAAGTGACGTCATAATTAGAAGTGACGTTACATCCGGAGTACATCCCACCGAATGCGTTTTTCAATTCCTTGGTACAGTGGTAGCTTGTCACGAATACACTATCGTAAAAAAATTATGTGAGAAGAAGAGCACTATTGCTTCCTGGAATCTAACATCCTATCCATTTGCCTGCGTAGGTGTGAAAGTGCGCACTTTTAGAATGCCATGGAATGGCTCATTTAGTGATGCTCCGGGTATATCGTCTTATGTTAGTTCAACCGAAGTACTGGGTTTTTCGCTAATGCATTCACTAGACGCCATCCTTCAGAAACTTTGAAAGAGCGAAGCAGGATCACTGCATGTACCTGGAGAGGTCCTCCATGCTGCATTCATCATTCTTACCTCAAATCTCAAAAAGTTTGAAGCCAACTAAGCCAACACACGCGAGAATACACTAGCTAAACGCGCGAAGAATGTACTCCGGATGTTGACGTCACGTGCAATCAACACTAATTGCATTCCTTGCGCCCTTAAACGAAAAGGTCCATACGTTAGTGAAATGGTCTGGGAATGATAAAACACTATTATAAGGTGTTCAGAAATTTCGATTTACGGTACATTGTAACTGCTGACTTGCCTGGTTAATGATCTTTCTTCTCTTTCTATATAGTCTCAGTCAAGTTCTTATTGAACGCATCGTTTCTGGGTAAGTTATGTCTTTTTTTTTTTTAGCATTTGTTTTGAAGTGCAATTTAGATGAACGTTCTGAGTATCTCCCGTCTCTTGTAACAACACTGGTTTAATGAGGTTTTGTTCTATCTCTTTATATCTAGTCAGAATAGAGCACTTGTTGAACGTATAGCTTGGGTAAGTTAATTGTTATGGCAGAAAGTCACTTTTTGAAGTGCAATTTAGATGAATGTTCTGATTGTCGCCCTTTCACTTGTAATTCTGGTTATAATGACTTCTTTTCCTCTGTACTCTTTCTATCTAGTCTGGATCGAGCGCATATTGAGCGTATATAGCATGGTACAAGTACTGTTGAACATTTCACAAGGTTGAGACGGAGGCGGGCTATAGGGTAAGGCTTTAATGGGTTGTGTATCATATGTACCATTTTGGGTGGTGCAGTTTGTGTGTGTGTGACGAATATGATGTACAGGCTATTTACATAACAATGCAAGTGTGTACATGCATGCACATCTACACTTTGTGAAAACAGTGTGAGAAATAAGAACCCAAAGTCACTGCAAGTGGTACAAGCCCAGTCTTCTATGTGTGTGCACAGGTGTGTACATTCATGCACATGTATGCTTTGTAAAAACAGTGAGAAATAAGAACGAGTCACTGCAAGGGGTACAAGCCTATTCTGTGTGTGTGTGTGTGTGCTTGCAAGTTGTGTGTGAGTGTGTGTGTGTGTGTGTGTGTGTGTGCGTGTGACGAATATGATGTACAGGCTATTTACATAACAGTGCAAGTATGTGCACAAAGTGTTAATTGATGTAAATCTACGCATTGTGAAAACAGTGTGAGAAATAAGAACCCAATGGCACTGCAAGTGGTATAAGCTCAGTCTGTGTGTGTATGCATGTGTGCGTTTGTGTGTTTGCATGGGCGCCCCCAGCATTTCTGGAAGGGGGTGCCATTGGGGAGGGGGAGGCCAATTGGAAAGGAGGGGGGAGGACCATAAATTTTGCTGGTCAATTCAAATATCAAATTCAATGCAATATTACAGTGCACAGATCATAACAATATCTAAATATAGATTATATGTTTATGTGAACATCAGATTGGACAGGTCAATCTTTCTTGGGTGGAGTGTTAAGTAAAAAAATTTCCACTGCTCTATCCAAATTAACTTCATGATTGTAATGGATATTCATCAAAGCTAATGACGACAAACGTGAGCAACTCATAGATGACCGCATCCAATTCCTGAGTCGACGCAAAGTAGAAGAACTACGTTCACAGGTGCAGCTTGTAATAGGTATGATGCATCCAATTTTGATGAGACGAAATACATTAGGAAAACGCTCTTCAAGTATAGCGGTACCAAGTGAATCAGACGATCCTTCTCCAAACATTCTATCCATTTCCTTTTCCATAGTTTCAATTCTTGATCAACAACACATGAATGACATGTAGATCAGTTTCATAAAGCTTTATTGTCTCCTGAATATTATAGTCACTGCTGACAATTATGGATGGTACCAAGTGTAGAAGGTTAGATGCTGTTCTGGAAAGCTCTGTAAATCTAAAATCAAGCTCTGAAATTATACAATCTAGAAAGGGAATGGCGAGAGTGCGACGGTAGTACTCTAGAGGGTTTTCTGCTGGGTAGTTGTCTCTGTTGAAAATAAAAAGACATATTCATAACACAACAAGTCCTCACTTCATATGAGAAATACGTAGCTACATTTTTGTCTTTATTGTAGTGGATGCAGCAAAGGGGTGTTATAATAATGCATACATTAAGCAGGCAATATGTTCAAGTTTACATTACCCATTTATCTGTACATCTGCATTTTGGCAATTCTTGGCAAAGACGGTTCCACTCCAACAGATTGACCCAAACGTTCGGCTTGGTTGTAAATGGCCTGAAATTCCATATCTACACCATCTCTTAGACACTGAAAATCATGCTTTACTTTCTGAATATCTCTGAATGCTTTCACAATATACAGGCATTCAAACACAGTCTGGTCATCAATACTAGAAATGTATGTGCAATTAAATATATACCATAGGTTGCTCTACCAGTGTTTGGATATGAGCTTTTGAAGTGCATGTTGTAGTAATTTCCTCATCTTACTTGAATACCATATCATCATACAGTGTATGCATAGTGAGCAGTATATAGTCCCTACCAAGCAATGTTGCATGATCAGGCCAAATTACAAGTGTGTGGGTCTGCTGCTTAGTTGCTAGCAACTCTCTCATTTCTTCAACTGAGTCACTTGTAATGGAAAGGTGCTGTTGCAGTTCGTCTTGATCCATTGTTTTTATTTTATCATCAATTAAATTGATCATGTGTATCTGTGTATGCTTTGGAAAGGGTACCCTTCTGTCTGAGTAGTTTTTATTTGTATACAATGAATTTTTCATGCTGTGACTAACCCATACCCTCTTAAAGGTCTCAGATTTCCTTGTATGGTATTTGGATTTCGTGTGCAAGTATGCTATTATTTACCTTTCTCTTTATTCCAGTTTACCCTAACCTTGAAGCAAACAAAGGTTTATCAGTGGAGAGAATTCTGCACCTGCCAACAGTTTGTTTATGCTGTATCTTGTATAGTTTTGTTGTTGATGACAGACTGTGATATTATTGCACTTGATTTTGGGCTTAACATGATTTCATTTCATATATATCAGCACTATAAGTTTAGAATGTTGTCTTATACCAGATGCCTTTCTATATCTTGTAGTAATCAGCATTATGTAATTTATGCAGCACATACTGTGATGTGCAATACGCATAATACGTCAATGATAAAATTCGCACAACCGATGATATCAACTATACTGGCCATGCAAAAGTTATATGTAAAGTCTGAACGGTCACACATGCGAAACATTATATCTAACGATTATACATTAACGCTAATATTAGCAATATATATGCACGTACCGCGTATGGCATATTTTGCGACGCGAGTAAATCCATTTTGCGACATATCTGCTAGCGCATGATTCGCCGTCATGGCTTGGAAGCTAGTACATATGCATTGTATACAGTATAAATCTATGGTGTTCCCAGTGATTGGTTGTTTCAGCGGCACAAAGCTGCATGCCGGTGTAGCAGGATACCCTGTCCCCCCCTAAAAACGGACAACGTATCCTAGGCTACGTTGTCCGCCGGACAACGTAGCCTAGGATACGTTGTCCCCCCTAGGACAATTATTCCTAGGATTATCGGTCCGCTTTAGGATATGCTGTCCCCCTTCGTTTTTGCAAGCAAAGCTTAACCGAAATAGCACATTCGATAGGATATTAGTGCATGCTGTTGCGCTCTCCTTAAGAACTTTGAGTGTTGATCACTTTGGCCAACATTCACAGTACATGTATATGTGTATACATGTACATTTATATTAATTTAAGTGGTATACTATAACTACCCAATACTGGCTGATCATTTCTCCAGATATCCAGAACTACTTTCCATTACATCAAAGCAACTTTACGACTTCAATGCTAACGGACAAACCCAATATTTATTCGATGTAGGAATTATAGCTATTCTGTTTTAATATAGTACAGTATACTGCAGAACATTATGTGCATGGCTTCCTAAACAAAACAAGTCGCAAAACATTACACACAAAGGGTTTTGTATCCCAGTCCAATTGTATCAATCTGCACATACATGACTGTTTGGCTGTCTCAGTAATATTATTGACCAAAGAGTTATTAGGTACACACCAAAATCAGTCAAATAACATTGTCTAAAACGCTGCCACTATTGTTGTACTGGAACTTTAGACACTAAATCTACCTTCATTAATGAATAACAAATTGGTGTCAAATGCTCTCAACAGGCCGTATTGCTTTTGAGATAGAGCAAGCCTTCTTCATCACGAAACTGTGTGCTCTCCTGCGAATCGCCCGCTTTTCCGATTTACTAGCATCCACCCGATTCGCCGTGTTTCAGATACTGAAAAATCTCGTTGTAGAGTGATACTTCCTGATCTTCATCGTTTATTCTTATAGAACCAATGGAACAATTTTGTCACACGCTTCCGACGTTTGAGAACATGTGGCAAATCTAAAAAACTGAAGGTATTATACGGTATACTGTGCCTGAAATCCAGACGCGCGAGCTCTAAGTGCACGTGTATATGTATAAGTAACACATCCTCCAAGATATCGAAGTTACAAGGGGGGACAAGCTATCCTAAAGGCGGACAACGTATACTAGATAGGGTGTCCGTAGGGGGACAGCCTATCCGGGGGGACAAGCTATCCTGTTACACCAACTTCGGATCGTGCATGTGTCTTAGCTCGGCCACATTATATCTTGCGCTTCTTCTGACGAAAGAGCTAAATGAGTAAAAAGATCATTTTTACATAGTCATTGACTCTACTGCGTTTTTAATAGCACCAACGCTCAGCCTGGGTAAGTATATCTTTCGGTGAGAGATTTATCCACGTGGCTATTTAATTGATGTCTCCTTGTGGATCTATACTATGTGACTGCAGCGTAGTAGGGGGTGTTTTCAATATCTATATGCATACATGCGTGCGTATTATTCCATGCACTGCATGGTTTGAGTGCATGTCTGCTAATGTGGACATGTATGGGTAGGGATTGTATACATGTGCGGATTGGGATTGTACATGCACTGTTATAGTGTCTGTTGCGTGTGGATTAGAAGTGCAACACTGTTGTCTGTGTGTAGGTGTGAGTGTGGTCAGTTGGTAGTGTACACTTGCGTGTGAGTGGGTTGGGATGGATGCTTACACTGTCTGGTGGGAGTGTTTAGATTATTCGTGTGGTTTGTGGGAGTACAAAACTGCATGCAGACACCAGCACATGCAGCTCGCACACCAAACACATGCGTACACACAAATTGATGCAAGTAAAAAATTACATTCTATAGGACCACAAAACAATACATATGAAAGACATGATTCATGCAAAGCTCTTGGTTTACCCTTACACCACAAGGATGCTATAGTTTCTTATACCCTCAGTGGGGCTGGAATGATATGATCCTTTGATATCGTCAATAACATGCCCCAGGCACCTCTTCACCTGTATTTTGCCTGCTCTCTAGCAGGCAAGGGTTGAATTTGATCTGAGCACACCTGAACTGAATTGCAATGTAAACCCTATACAGGGATGACCCACCTGGACAGAACTTTCGATGGCAGTCGCAAGATTGGTGGAAACGCTATGGTTCCCACGTTCTATGATGTGGAGTTACAAAATAAATCAGTGATGCCTTCCAGAGATGCTATGTTGGGTGGTCATGGTTGTTGAAAGCATCCACCTTATGCGACATTGGCTTCAATGCAATCCCATCCTCACCAAAGAAGAAGGCCTTGGCCCCTGCAAAGATGTGAACCAGTCTGAAATTAGACTGATTTGTACATGTAGCTGATCTTGGGCACTCACCCTACAGAGTGCTGGGGTGACCTGGAGTGGAGGGTTTTTTTGTGTGGAGTAGACTATACATGAAGTGTACTATTGGTATGTTTTCTACTGACATTGTGTAAACTGTTTGATAACAGCTGATACACTGAAATTATGATATGCCATTAGGGCTAGATTACTATGTCACACAATCACATCACTGACCCTCCTATACATGTAGGTCAAGGCAGGATGGTCATCAGGAACTGTCAAGAGAAGGCACTGATTTGATATTCTCGTATAATGGCATCCATTGCAGCGCATGCATGTTTAATGATGCGTTTAGATAAATATGGCCCTGCAAGATTAACTATTTCTCTTTTCCTTGTATATCCCCGGGTGTTGTAAAATAATATAACCACACCTTGTGATGACTGCAAGGTACCAAGCTGTTACACAATTATTAAGTATGTATACTGCACAGCTAAGCATGTCATAGAATATCAGTTATGTAACAAAACTTGTTCTAATGTGACCAATATGAACGCTATAGTGCAACAGTTATGTCTGATTCAATTATACAGTAGATATGAATGGCCTGGGGCAAAAAATATTACATAACGTTCACACACAACCTATTAGCTATTAATAGCATCGCAGTACTGGTGACAGTGTTCTACTGGGTGATAGTAGGTCTACTTTTCACATCCAGTCTTAACTCTCCTCTGGAAGAATGAAATGTGTTCTTGATGTTGATAATGTAGGATTGCTGGTTGATAGTGCTCCCATGGTGGCATAGACGTCGACCTCTTCTGTTGCACCATACTTCCCACTTTGTTTGAGTTTTCTTCTTCGAGACCACAGGAGGACACCAATATGCACCATTAGGGTCAATCCAGCAACCCAGCCCCAAGATGCAATACAAAAAACCGCAAGGAACATGAGTGCAGTATTTGGTCGGTGAGGTGTAGCACCATATATTCTGTTAGCAAAGGCAGGTAAGAAAAGAAAGAAAAATAAAATTGGATACGCCAATAAAGGTACCATCTGTTTCAGCGCCTCACTGTGTTGGTACCCAGGCGTACTGCTCATTTCACCTATCTTCCGTCTGCGTATTCTAGCAGCTAATACAAGAACTATGGCGATTGCCACTACAGAATCAGTACTGAGCAATACAAAACCTGGGCCATACAATGTCGAAAATTGCTCAATGACCCCATCCATCAAGACTTGTGAGGGGCAGTCGTTTTTCCAGTTCGTTATCCAACACCACGATCCAGCAAGCCCATACGTGTTTGTGATGAATGGAACTGAAGCAATTACCAAAGAAATCACAATCGATGAGCAAACGTAGATAATTTCAAACCTTCTGATGTTCTTGTAGACGATAGCAAACATAAACAAATGAACAACTATCAACGATACAAATAAAAGCTTAAGCCATAAAAAGAACTGAATCATAAAGGCAGCAAACTTGCAAGGTGATTGAAATGAATGGTTGTTGGAGCCCATCATCATTGCGAATATAGTGTCCAATAGTAGAGCGAGCACAAACAGCAATGCTGCCACAACCTGATATAATGCCGCGCGATAAGTGAACTGCCGGTGCAGCTTTAAGGTGACGACGAGGATGATGGGCACCACACATGCTATAATCGAGACACCACAAACGCTAGCACCGGTAGTTAGAATACCCTTGTTCTCTGGGACACTGCAGTTGCTTTCGTTGGGTTGGTTGTCGTCATCGGTTCCAGTATTAAGTTCATACATAATTCTATAGCTTCTCAGTTTCCGAACACCGTGAACTGAAAGAGCAGTGAGGTAGTCCCTACTGCCGTTGAAATTATGGTCTGTTAGCCATTAACCTCCGTAATATTGAAATGATAATGTAACGCCCTAGCAACGAGCCTTGACAACCACTGATACTTGAGAGCCGTTCAATAAAATGGAACTATTGTTCTATTTATGGCCCAAGTCACATTGCTTATTGAAGTTGTGTCTGTTACCACTGCAGCGTCGAAAGTGGTTACCTTTAGAAAACCTATTCACTAACAAAGACTCTTTCTCCCCCAAGAGCAAAATTTGAAAGCAGAAAATTGAAGCAGACAAATAGTACTTACTACCTATAATGTTGTTCAGTGTGTTTTTTTTATAGCTCTGTTAGAGTGGAATGAAGTTGAGTGTACGAGTACGTACGCGCGCGGTAGTGTGCAATACATGTATATTGAGCTATACATGTAAAGGCGTTTCCGCACTAGCAAAATTGCAAATTTGCAAACCATTGTGGTCAGTAATTTAATTAAATAATACGAAACGCCCATTGCGGGACTCACCCCAAATCGGATTCGATCAGGATTGTGGTTGTTAGTGCAGAAACGCCTTGAGTTTCATTAGGGTATTTTACACCGCAAGGAGGATGGCTGCATCATTGTGTGGTCCCTACACACAACACACGCACATACACCTTATACACCTGTACACACACATGTATCAGAGATAGTCTAATCCATTTAGTTGTATGGCCATACTGTACACAAAATACACTGCACACGCATGCACATGCACATATACTCCTGAACATACATATACACATGCATCTGTACACACATACACACCGTACAAACCTAGACCTGCGCACATAATGGGTGATTGAATCGGAAAGAATCAATTGGTGATTTGCAAGTGAGAAGCGTATATAATTGAAAGTGTGCAAAAATTACATGCATTTACTTTAAGTTGTATTGGTGTGCATTTTAATGCACTTGTAACTCGTGGCTTAAAGATTGATGCGGCAATAGCAACTGCACACGCACGCACCCAAATACAAAAATATAGATCCTTATATATCTACAGAATCGTCTGATTACAAGTCACATGAGCTAGGGTTTAAGGGTCAGACATGTAGAGATGCGTGTCCCTGCTCATCAGTCATTGCGCAGTGATGACATCAGCTTGTAACTATGTAACACACTCTTTCTAACAGGGAGAGAAGAGGAAATCTCACAACTATACATAGAGCCTTATGATTACAATGATAAATGTAATTGGGTGTGATTATTGCAATGACTGGTTTCATGGATATCGTTTGTGCAGTAAATGTACAATATATGGAGGTATACAAATGCGCTACCTTTTTAAGGAGTGCGTTGAGGATCCATTCTATATTGAAGGTCCCTGATTTGTGTCACGTGTCCTCAATGTCATGCAGCAGTGTTAGTGTAGCATAGTAGTCAGTTATGTCCGTGTTGAGAACACGGAACGCTTCTTTTTATTTTGCAGCATTTTGTCTAGATGGCTCAGGTCATTTAATGGTAGCTGCACTGTACAGTGAAATCAGATGGGACATAAGTTTAATTAATAGTCACCAGAAGAATGGATACTGGTAATAAAAATAAATAGTTTAGTATGTGCATTAGGAGCCAATGTCAATAAATTAACAATGCTACACCCATGGCAATATTAATTACTACCAATAGTATATTAAAAAGAAACAAAATGACAGAAACTACAATAAATTTCTTACCAGGCAAAACAACAGTAAGCAAAATGGCTTATAAGATAAGTGTTTAAAGTAACAATCAGACTGGAGACTGACATATTGGCCTACATTGATAACTGATAACATAACGATTGCTTGGAATGTAACGTCCACAGGTGGTTTACATATAAATGAGGTTCACATAAGTGTGCAAGGAAGCTCAGAATTAAATAAGTTTCCTGGTGGAGTTAAGTTCTTCATGATCACGGCTTCAATTACCCGATGCCGTGGTCATGAACTAAGAATTTTTAATTAGTATAATTTTTCAGTATCGAGGATGTTGGCAATTATTGCGGTATAGCATATCGAGAAAACGTTTCTTTGTAATCAGCTTCGGGGAATTTGACAAGCAAATAAACTTTTCCTTTGAACAATGTGTTGCTGCTACCAAAACGCTAATGGTAAGATAAAAAAATAATGGCATTATACACTGCGGCACAATATTGCGCTGCTAACGTTGCCTGCGAAAGAGTGTATAGTCCACAGGGGGAATTCTTTATCATTGCATCCTTTAATCTATACAGATTTATCGAATCGCTCATTATAATTACAATTATTCCTATCGTTAAACATTGTAACTGGCAAAAAATTATAATAATGGGATGAAAATTGCCCCACGGATATAATAAAATTGCATCGCGTTTGAATCACTATAACTTCCCAACGGTTAATGCTATCGACCCCTTGTTTTCAACACTTTATACTACACCATTTCACAACGGGGAAACGTATTGTGGGGCCTTGCACCAGTTCCTTGCTGATGCTACAAGGTCCGATACCCCATGGAGTTTAAAACCGCCACATCTTCAGCTAGGAGAATTCAAATCGCTTCGAATTCAGTACTTACCTACAGGGGTTCTGTTGCTATTGATGTGTTCAGTTCGTTAATTTTTACTCTATCCGTCACGGAGATACAGCTGTGCAAAGTTAATGCACATTTCCCGCTCGATTGCACCTGGTCCATTATTGCATGCAACCCGTGTTCCATTCATTGTGTCCCCATCTGGTACTCTAAATGTACACATATATTGCACACTTGCATAACACACACACCACTGTATAAATGTGGCAATACACACGCAATAATGCTACACAGGCACACACACAACATACAGATACACAGACACACAAACACACACATGACATACACACACAAACACACACATACGGACACAGGCATAGACACACAGGTACACATGAAATACACATAGACACACACACAGACACACACACACACATACACAGACACACACAGACACACACAGACACACACAGACACACACAGACACACAGACACACAGACACACACACAGACACATACACACACAGACACACACAGGCACGCACAGACCCACACAAGCACACACACTCACACGACAGACACATACACAGACACAGACACACATAGACATGCACAGACACACACATGAAATACACAGACACACACACATGACATACACACAGACATGCACAGACACACACATGGACACAGACTCCCACACATGAAATTCACAGACACAAACATGCACAGACACACGACAGACACATGCACAGACACACACATGCACAGACACACACATGCACAGACACACACATGCACAGACACACACATGCACAGACACACACATGCACAGACGTATGTGTATCTGTGTATGTATGTGTGTATCTGTGTGTGCCTGTGTCTGTGCATGTGTGCTGTCGTGTGTGTATCTGTGTGCGTCTGTGTGCATGTGTGTGTCTGTGTATTTCGTGAGTGTCTATATATTTCGTGTGTGTGCTTGTGTGTGTGTCTGTGTGTATGTCTGTGTGTATGTCTGCCGTGTGTATCTGTCTGTCGTGTGTGTATGTTCCTGTGTGTGTGTTTTGTGTGACTGTCTCGTGTGTGTGTCTGTGTATTTCGTGTGTGCCTGTGTATTCTGTGTGTGACTGTGTGTGTGTGTGTGCCTGTGTGTGCTAGTGTGTATTTCATGCGTGTGTGTGTGCATGTGTCTGTGTGCTAGTGTGTATTTTCATGTGTGTGTGTGTGTGTTTGTCATATGTGTGTTTTGTGTGTCCATGTGTGTGTGTCTGTATCTGTGTGTGTGTGTTTGTATGCATCTGTGTGTATGTCATGTGTGTGTCTGTGTGTGCGTTTGTGTGTGTGTGTGTGTGTGTGCATTAGTGTGTCTGTGTGTGTATGTCATGTGTGTGTGTATGCATGTGTGTGTTATGCAAGCTTGGTACACAAATCGAAATCCAATCAGTTGAATTGAATAGAATACATGTGCATGTGACAATAATGTTTGTGAGTGAGAGTGTTTGTATCATCATCGGACAGGTGTATTTTTTGCCACATGTATAACTGGTGTGTGCAAGTACGCTGTACATGAGGGTGTGTATTGTGTGTAGTGTGTGTAAGAAAATACGACATACGATAGTGTACAGGGCCATGTAGGCAACAATGCCAGTGTGTGCACAAGTGGGAGCCAGCATGAGTTCATGTACTATGTGTGAGCTGAAAGTTGTGTGAGACCGAAATCGTAGCCGAGTGGCCGTGGCAGATATAAGAAGATGATTTTAGCAAGATGATGGCAAATAGGAAAGCTTTATTACAAGACTAGAGGATGATGTGAGTGTGTAGCAAATAGCCTTACGCGTGCCGTTTTGAATACTGCCGGCGACGTGGGAGGCGCAAGATAAAAACTGATTATACTGCAACCATTCACTCGGATCCGTTAATTTGGTACGATCGTCTGGCAAACTGAGCAGTCTTCTTCTTCTTTTAATTTTCCCGCATAAACTCACTGCCTGCGTGAGACAAAAACAGTTGGGAACGGCTAGTTTAGTTTAAGGGAGAAATGGGCGGAACAAAGAAGTTATCAAAATTTATTGTGGATTGGGAGAATGGAACACGGATTGCATGCATAATGGTGCAATCGAGCGGGAAATGTGCATTAACTTTGCACAGCTGTATCTCCGTGACGGATAGAGTAAAAATTAACGAACTGAACACATCAATAGCAACAGGACCCCTGCACGTACGTACTGAATTTGAAGCGATTTGAATGCTCCTACCTGAAGATGTGGCGGTTTTGAACCCCATTGTGTATCGGACCTCGTAGCATTAGCATGGAACTGGTGCAAAGCGCCAAAATATGTTTCCCCGTAGTGGAACGGTGTAGTATGAAGTGCTGCAAATAGAACGTCGATAGCATAAACCGTTGGGAAGTTATAGCGATTCAAACGGGATGCATTTTTATAACATTTTCGGGCAATTTTCGCGCGTTAACTGTCCAAATGATATATATGTTACGGCCCGATTTAAAACCCGACCCGCTTTAAAGCCGGTCGCCCCCTTTAAAGCCGGTTGACCCGCGCTTTCAAGCCGGTCAACTGGCTTTAAAACCGGTCAACCGGATTTACAACTCATATGCAAAACTGACCCGCTTTAAAGCGGGTCGACCGGATTCAGAACATTTGTTTGTTTATGTACATATATACGATACAAATGAGATATAATGCAAATTGGCTCACAAGTCTATACAGGTACAATTAATATAACTTGTCAATGCCCCATATTAACCTCGTAGATAGCAATACCCATATGCAAGGTAATTATTACAAATAATACCGACAGTAACAGCAGCAATACAAGCCACACACACACACACACAAAACAGCTGATCAGAAAGCCAATGACAATCACTTTTGAATACATACAACTATGTGAATTGTTTCTACTTTTTCTCGCATGAATGACACATCCATGGTGCTGAAGGTTTTTTCCAAACACTTTGAGGGACTGTTAAACACCCTTGAAGGAACCATTCCTTGCAAACTTCACATTCAACCATGTTACCATCCTCTATGCTCCGACATGTGCAGATTATTTCAAGCATCACTGTCTCCTTTACTCTCTTCTTTCTTGTCACCTTCTCGCCAGGAAACAGTTCCATTTCATTTCGTGTAAAGCACTGCAACAAATGTTGTCTTAGAAAATGTAATATGTTGTGGTTCATCTCCAGCACAGAGAGCTGCGCATAATGCCAATGCATAAAGACCGCAGTCATTTCAATCAAGTAGTGCACATATCTGCTTTTGTGTTGAATCCGGTATAGTGCAACACATGCTGTCATAAATGTTGACTGTTGAATAGGGACAACCGATAGTAGAGATGGCTAGCCAATGGTTTCCACCAGAATTCAGAACTTGAACAAATTCCTCTCCACCTACAACACAACCCTGGTGTGCTGTAGTTAGTAGTGTGTTCTGGAGACCAGGTGTACCATACTTGCTTTTAAGGAGGCATTGAGTAGCATTGATGATGTTGTCATTCAGCCAGGAATGGTTGCTTTCAAGAATAGCTCTGAACAAAAAAATTGAAGAGCAATCATTATTTTAATTATATTCGACAAATTGTACCTGTCTGCTTCATACAACTGAACTTCACCAAATTTTATCCAGAGCTTTGACATGCTTGAACTACCTTTGTGCTTGGTCACTGTACCCTCAAACTCAGACTCCTCATGATGCTCAACAGCAGATTGCCCAAACATAGCATGTTCCTCTCTTGCATTAAGAACCTATTCACATAGATTGTCCACATCAGAATAATGAAGATAGAGGTATTCATTTGTGAACAAGTTTACAACAGAGGCAGGAGTAGGCCTCATGTGCATATTCCAGTACCGCAGTAATGAACCACACTGCAAGTAGCAGCCTTGGGTATCTCCTCAGTAACTATGACAAATCCAAAGGCTTGCACAAGTAATGGCTTGTTGTCATAACTGCGAGAATGAAGCCAAAGTGATACATGAGTGTTAATATGAAGTCCATATTCTGTTGGGTCATGCAAATATTCTGAAAGCTGCATGGGTGAAGGTTGGTTCTGTGTTATCAATTAACACACATAATACAACAGTTCATGATGCTTACATCTATTTCTTCATCCTCTCTGCAGCTGCTGTTATATATCATTCTACTTCCTGATTGCCATAATCGCAAAATTGGTGATGAAATCAGTTGATCTTTTAGTTCCTTACTACCTGAAAAGTCATTTTTTATCATCACATTCAGAGCAGTGAGATATTGAATGACATACATTTAATGCAGCATGTACACTACTTACCTTCAACATCGTCACAAAATTTGCTCCAAGCATTGAAATCAATATGACAAGGTGTCGCAGTAACTTCAATACTATTGCCAGTCACACGGCTGAAAACAATGGTAGTGCAGTTTGATTGATTTAAACAAAAACAAATACCTTGTACAGTTGGAACATGGTGCAGACTTGTGGCAGTAGGTGCTGCAGCTAATATTTTTTCGTACACAGTGGCATTTGCAATTGAGGCAGCCAGTTGTGCACTTGCAAGCATTGGTCACAAAATGGTTCCAAGGTGCTTGTTGTCTAGCTGCTTCTCTTAATGAGATAAAAGGCTCATGTTGCCAATTCTCCACTGCGCATATCACAGATCCGTTGTATCTCTCAAGTCTCCAGCAGTGTAGCAGACATTTAACTTTTGAGTTTGGATCACTAAAAATGTCGGAATTCCAATCTGAGACTGAATTTTCAGGGTCAAAACATTAAGGTATCCTTAGGCTAAGGTTTTTGGCTTACAACTCAACAAATAGTTCGACTTAAGAGCTCATTTTTGTTGAATAGATAGCTCATTATAATAGCTTTATATATGGAATGTTTGAACTCTTAAGTCCAATTCGTTTTGAAGTTAGGTTTGTTTTTATAAGGATTTGATATGAGTGCTGCTTAGCCTCATTACGGCCGAATTAATTTGACTTAAGAGATGAAAATCATGTCATACTACTTTTCGTATGGGGCCTAACCTTAAGCACCCCCTCGCTGAAATCCTGGATACGCCCCTGTTTACAGACCTGCTACACGCACACACACACACACATACACACACACACACACACTCACACACACATTCACACCCATACACACTGCACCCAGTTGTATAGTCGTCATTAGCCATTTATAGACCTATATGTAGTTTTCAATCCACAAGCTGTGAATGCTCCTGGGAGCTATTTCTCTATACGTGCATACACATTGTATTCCTTGTTCCTGGTTCTCTGTGCTTATAAATATTACCTGGTTCATTGCAAGCTTATGAACACAGTGTTCCCTTATGACCAGCCATTTGTAACTTCTCTATCTTAGGAGTCACACACATGCACACACACACACACACACACACACACACACACACACACACACACACACACACACACACACACACACACAACACACATGCACACTGACTTTTCACTTTAACATTGACTTTCTTCCGCCTTTGCTACTGTACATATATGTAAGGCACATACTCACATACACTTACACACACTCCCCCCACACACACACACACACACACAGTTTATTGCATGCATTCATCAAACTTCATGGCATGGGTGAAACGTATGCAACGTTACAAGCTGACAACGGTGTTGGACAGAATAAAGACAAAATAATCATGTGGTACCTGCATGGCGTGGCGTGTAATAACTGGTCAGCACCATCAGATTGGTACACAATTCATGCTACCCGGACACACAGAATTCAGACCAGACTCCTATTTTGGGTTATTCAAAAAGTATTACCTTGTGCAGAAGAGCATTGACACACTTGAAGAACTAGTGAAATGTGTCAGAATGTGTGGAAAAGATGTAACATGTGTACCACAGCTTTGTAGCTTTTACAACTGGGATGCATACCTAAGAAAATGGTTTATTCCATTGGTTGGGATAAACAAGTATCACATTTTTTCTTTTCATAAGGATAATCCAGGAGTTGTGGTGATGAAACAGACAACAGATGATGAAGGTAGGGAAATGAATTTGCTCGAAAAGGGAGTCAAGATTGATGATATTGTTAATGCTTTCAACAACAAAGAAATGCCACTGACTATTCTTCCAAAAGGACTTACACAAACAAGGGCACAGTATCTTTATGATAAATATGTGCATTGTGCATACAAGATTTGCCCTAAACCAAATCCATCTGAACAATCAAATACTGACAATCCAACTGTAAATATCACAGAAAGAGAGGAATTTGATGTACCAGGACCACCAACCCATAACTCAAACACTATCAAGCATGTATAGTACAGATATTAAAAGAGGTAGACAGATTAATCAAGGTGAAGACAGTGATACCATCTTAATGGTGCAAAAAAGAAGTAAGAAATCAGAGTTGGAATACAGGTTTCAATGCCCACTATGCCCCAAAAAGTATGCAAGCTATCTAGCACTGTATTTTCATAAAAAGCAAAAGCACCCACAGTAAAAACGTGCATGTGTGACTGACTATGTGTAATCTCTAACACATCTCAGTCAGATACAGTTAGCAATAAGTCATGTTTGTCTTTGGTGGCATACATTCAGAGATGTGTTATTGAGCATCCTCAAGGACAGTAGTAAAGCTTTCCCATAAGCAAGCAGTTGGCCACGACCTGTAGAACTGCATAACATAATTGCATGGACAGCAAAAGGAAAGCACACAAAATGGTCACACATAGGTGAAGTCATACACAGACCACAACACACATATGGATGTAACTCATTTTGAAGCATACCCTGAGTAATTTAGCTTAAGTAAACAAAGGCATCCTTTGAGCTAACCACAGGAGGACTAGATCTAGTATGAAGGGAACAACATAAAAAAGACAAAACACACAGCATGCACGTTCTGCATGCATGCATGAATAGACAGTAGATAATCAGAGAAAGATTACCATGCTGGAGCATGGAAGGACCAAAATGCTTTGAGGAAATACAGTACACATGCATGGTATAGGATTGTTGAAATGAATAGGCACAGACGTGTCAAAAAACTGCACAGACCTAAATATACATAGTGACGACCATACAACTGTGTGTGCGTGTCTGTCTGTGTGGATGTGTGTGTGAGTATCTGTGTGTCCTGACATATAACTAAAGATGACCAATGATTGAGAAATAATTTACAGTAGCAAAGACAGAAGAAAGTCAGTGTAAAAGTGAAAAGTGAGTGTGAAATGTGTTGTGTGTGTGTTGTGTGTGTGTGTGTGTGTGTGTGTGTGTGTGTGTGTGTGTGTGTGTGTGTGTGCATGACTCCTTGTAGTTACAGAACTTACAATGGCTGGAACACTGTTCTTGCAATGAAGCAACTAGGAGAGGTAAAGTTATTTATAAGCACAGAGAACCGGTACGATTAAGGAATGTAATGCATGTACAGAGAAATAGATAGCTCCCAGGGACATGCACACTTGTAGATAGAGATCTACATCAATAAATAGCTAGTGATGACCATACAACTGTGCGTGTGTGTGTGTATGTGAGTATGTGTGTGGGTGTGCCTTACATATAACTAAAGATGACCAGATGATTGAGAAATAATTTACAGTAGCAAAGACAGAAGAAAGTCAATGTTAAAGTGAAAAGCGTGTGTGTGTGTGTGTGTGTGTGTGCATGTGCGTGTGTGTGCATGTGTGTGCATGTGGATGTGTGTGTGTGTGTGTGATGACCATACAACTGTGTGTGTGGGGAGTGTGTGTGAGTGTATGTGAGTATGTGTGTGGGTGTGCCTTACATATGACTAAAATTGATCAGATGATTGAGAAATAATTTACAGTAGCAAAGACATAAGAAAGTCAATGTTAAAGTGAAAAGCGCTTGTGTGTGTATGTGTGTGTGTGCGTGCATGCATGCATGCATGTGTTTGTGTGTGTTTGTGTGTGTGTGTGCGCGTGTGTGACTCCTTGTAGTTACAGAACTTACAATAGGCTGGTCATAAGGGTACACTGTTCTTGCAATGAAGCAACTAGGAGAGATAATGTTATTTATAAGCACAGAGAACCAGGTATGATTAAGGAATGTAATGCACCTACAGAGAAATAGCTCCCAGAGACATGCACGCTTGTGGATCAAGACCTACATATATAAATAGCTAGTGATGACCATACAACTATGTGGGAGTGTGTGTGAGTGTATGTGAGTATGCGTGTGGGTGTGCCTTACATATAACTAAAGATGATCGAGAAATAATTTACAGTAGCAAAGACAGAAGAAAGTAAATGTTAAAGTGAAGGTTGTGTGTGTGTGTGTGTGCGCGTGCGTGTGTGTGTGCATGCGTGTGTTTGTGTGTGTATGTGTGTGTGTGTGTGTGCGTGTGTGTGTGTGTGTGTGTGTGACTCCTTGCAGTTACAGAACTTACAAATGGCTGGTCATAAGGGTACACTGTTCTTGCAATGAAGCAACTAGGAGAGATAAAGTTATTTATAAGCACAGAGAACCAGGTACGATTAAGGAATGTAATGCACGTACAGAGAAATAGCTCCCAGGGACATGCACACTTGTGGATAGAGACCTACATAAATAAATAGCTAGTGATGACCATACAACTGTGTGTGTGTGTGTGTGTGTGTGTGTGTGTGTGTGTGTGTGTGTGTGTGTGTGTGGGGAGTGTGTGTGAGTGTGAGTATGTGTGTGGGTGTGCCTTACATCTAACTAAAGATGATCAGATGATTAAGAAATAATTTACAGTAGCAAAGACAGAGTAAAAATTAATGTTTAAGTGAAAAGCGTGTGTGTATGTGTGCGTGTGTGTGTGTGTGCATGTGTGTGTGTGTGTGTGTGTGTGTGTGTGTGTGTGTGTGTGTGTGTGACTCCTTGCAGTTACAGAACTTACAAATGGCTGGTCATAAGGGAACACTGTTCTTGCAATGAAGCAACTAGGAGAGAGAAAGTTATTTATAAGCACAGAGAACCAGGTACAATTATAAGGAATGTAATGCACGTAATGAGAAATAGCTCACAGGGACATGCGCGTTTGTGGATAGAGACCTACATAAATATAGCTAGTGATGACCATACAACTGTGTGTGTGTGTGGGAAGTGTGTGTGAGTATGTGTGTGGGTGTGCCTTACATATAACCAAAGATTGAGAAATAATTTACAGTAGCAAAGACGGAAGAAAGTCAGTGTTAAAGTGAAAAGTCAGTGTGCATGTGTGTTGTGTGTGTGTGTGTGTGTGTGTGTGTGTGTGTGTGCGTGTGTGTGACTCCTAAGTTAGAGAAGTTACAAATGGCTGGTCATAAGGGAACACTGTGTTCTTGCAATGAACCAACTATCAGAGGAGGTACTTATTTATAAGCATAGAGAACCAGGTACAATAGCTAGTGATGACCAGTGTGTGTGTGTGAGTATGTGGTGTATGTGAGTACATGTACTGAGTATGTGTATGAGTGGGTGTGCCTGACATCTAACTAAAGATGACCACTCTATGAAATAATTTACAGTAGCAAAGACAGAAGAAAGTCAGTGTAAAAGTGAAAAGTGAGCGTTGGTAATACACCTGAATGGGCTTAGCGTGTTCGTGTGTGTGTGTGTGTGTGTGTGTGTGTGTGTGTGTGTGTGTGTGTGTGTGTGTGTGTGTGTGTGTGTGTGTGTGTGTGTGTGTGTGTGTGTGTGTGTGTGTGTGTGTGTGTGTGTGTGTGTGTGTGTGTGTGTGTGTGTGTGTGTGTGTGTGTGTGTGTGTGTGTGTGTGTGTGTGTGTGTGTGTAGTTGGTCTGTAAATGTAGGTGAGTGTACGTGCACGGTGTTCTAGCATGCCGAAAACGCACGGTGCCCACCCTATAAAAAAAGACGGATTGCATCAACCATTGATTAACTAGCCCCGTGGCTTTATATACTATAGACTGCGTCTTTATTTATAACGTCTAGCTACTTTCTTTCTCATGGGTTTGGCTCCAATGTAAATAGCGCTGACATGTGGGAGAACCAATAAGCGTGAAAGTTAAACCGAACCAACCGACGATATACGGTGCACCAGTAGTCTGTACGTACTGTGTTGAGCATAGGTGGGCAGCCGAATCGACGCAGTTTGATCACTGTTTGAAAAGAATCTTCATGCAGTATTGAAATTTGAAAACCAACATTAATAATAGATACAGTGCGGCACACAGGAAATTGTTACATATACATGACAGTGCAGAGATTAACGGCGCGAATGCCCGGGAAATGTGCAATTACTTTGCACAGCTGTATCTCCATAACTTATAAGAGATCCCTCTACGTACGAACCGAATTTAAAGTAAATGGAACTTTCCTGCAGAAAGACTGGTCGTCTAGTGCTCTGTCCAGGCTGGCTGCCTCGACCCCATATGTATATGACAGTTTCCGCGAAAATTGCCCCACGGATAATGATAAAATGCATCGCGTATGAATCGTTATAACTTCCTAACGGTTAATGCTATCGACTTGCTATTTTCAATACTTCATACTACACCGTTTCACTACGGAGAAACATATTTTGGCGCCTTGCACCAGTTCCTTGCTAATGCTACGAGCTCCGATACCCCATGGGGTTCAAAACAGCCACATCTTCAGGTAGGAGCATTCAAATCGCTTCAAACTCAGTACGTACCTACAGGGGTCCTGTTGCTATTGAGGTGTTCAGTTTTTTAATTTTTACTCCATCCGTCACGGAGATACAGCTGTGCAAAGTTAATGCACATTCCCCGCTCGATTGCACCATTATTGCATGCAACCCGTGTTCCATTCTCCCAATCCACAATAAATTTTGATAACTTCTTTGTTCCGCCCATTTCTCCCTTAAACTAAGCTATAGCCGTTCCCAACTGTTTTTGTCTCAATCAGGCAGTGAGTTTATGCGGGAAAATTAAAAGAAGAAGACGAAGACTTCTCAGTTTGCCAGATGATCGTACCAAATTAACGGATCCATGTGAATGGTTGCAGTATAACCAGAGATAATATATAGATCTCTGGTATAACCTTGCGCCTCCCACGTCGCCGGCATGCAGTATTCATAACGGCACGCGTAAGGCTATTTGCTACGCACTCACATCATCCTCTAGTCGTGTCTATTTGCCATCATCTTGCTAAAATCATCGTCTTATATCTGCCACGCCCACTCAGCTACGATTGCAATGATTTCGGTCTCACACAACTTTCAGCTCACACATAGTACATGAACTCATGCTGACTCACACTTATGCACACACTTGCATTGTTGCGTACATGGCCTTGTACACTATCGTATGGCGTATTTCTTATGCACAATACACACACTCAGATACAGCGTACTTGCACACACCAGTTATACATGTGGCAAACAATACACCTGTCTGATGATGGTACAAACACAAACATTGTCACATGCACATGTATTCTATTCAATTGAACTGATTGTGTTTCAATTTGTGTACCAAGCTTGCACAGGCACACACACACACACACACACACACACACACACACACACACACACACACACACACACACACACACACACACACACACACACACACACACACACACACACACGACATACACACACAGACACACAAATGCACACACAGACACACTAACACACACACACACAGACACACAAATGCACACACAGACACACTAACACACACACGACATACACACACAGACACACAAATGCACACACAGACACACTAACACACACATACAGTCACACACATGACATGCACACAGACACATACAAACACACACACGCACAGATACACAGACACACACACATGGACACACAAAACACACGACACACATATGGAAAACACACACATGCGCATACACACACACATGGAAATACACACTAGCACACACAGACACACATGCACACACACGCATGAAATACACACTAGCACACACAGGCACACAAATGCACGGAAACAAGAGTGACAGAAATTTGACTGGAAAATTGAAATAGGCCTATATTTAGCACACTAACGTTGTAACAGTACATGCCTGAGTAATGGGCTAAATATAGGCCTATTTCAATTTTCCAGTCAAATTTCTGTCACTCTTGTTTCCGTGCTTTTTACACCACCATTGGTCAATCCTATATACCAACAACTTTCTCGTTAGAGAATGTTTTTATTACTTGTACACATAAATGTCAAACATGTACATCAGACACAGGAAATGCACAGAAAAGATTAACCTGCCATGCAAGATCTGCACAGCAATTCGGCCGTCCGCACGCGGGTGATTACAAACTACGTATTCAGTCATGCATTCGTGCATATCACAAAGCGTGCACTCACGTAGTCCCATTATTTCACCGCCCAATCCTGTACGGGAATATTATTAAACGGCCATTTAACCCTCTCCTCACGTATGATTGAATTTGAATTCGAATACCTCTTTTAAGTTTACAACACGCCGAGGCTACAGCTGCAGTAGAGGACAGGTCCCACGAATTTTTAATTAAGGTATGTGAGGTCAAAAAAAAGCTAGTTTTCTAATGCCTGAAACCGAAAAAAATGTACACTCGTTGTCGCTCAGGGGTCAGAACAAGGCTATAGCTAGTTGTATCTACTCACATTGGTCTGAGGCCTCACCACAGTGGTCTTCTTAGGGTGATGTGATTCGGAAGGGTGTGGCTATCTTCGGTGAGTAATTTGTCTCTAGATCTAATAATGGTATACACACGGAAATGTGTATCACTCAGTACATTCATAGATGTCTAAATAATCTATGGTACATTTCATTGTATGTGACGCAAGGTTTGTCCAGTAAGCTTCACATTGGTTTGAGACATCACCTCAATGGTCTTCTGAGGGTCACGTGATTCTGAAGGGTGTGGCTATCAGGTGAGTCGTTTGTCACTAATAATGATATACATACTGACGTGAGTATCACTACATTTCATTGTATGTGACACAAGGTTTGTCCAGTAAGCTTCACATTGGTATGAGACATCGCCCCAATGGTCTTCTGAGGGTCACGTGATTCTGAAGGGTGTGGCTATCAGGTGAGTCATTTGTCACTAATAATGATATACATACTGACGTGAGTATCACTACATATCATTGTAAGGTTTGTCCAGTAAGCTTCACATTGGTATGAGACATCACCCCAATGGTCTTCTGAGGGTCACGTGATTCTGAAGGGTGTGGCTATCAGGTAAGTCGTTTGTCACTAATAATGGTATACATACTGACGTGAGTATCACTACATTTCATTGTATGTGACGCAAGGTTTGTCCAGTAAGCTTCACATTGGTATGAGACATCACCCCACTGGTCTTCTAATGACCTATGCAGCACTCACTGGAAATGCATCAAGAATCTTTTCACCTATCAGAGTCATGTTAATGAATAGTTTTTCATATTGTTGACTTGGTTCTGGGTACAGTGCTACACAAGTATATAACCACACACAATTACACACAAAGTTCATCCACCTGCTGCACAAGGTGTAAGAACGACTCAGAATGGTACGAGCATTAGCTGAGGCGACCAAAGCGATCAGTCAATGCCTTGGTTATTTTTATGAAGAAATGCATTTTTATATATTTCTTGGACGATGGTTTATGCTTCAGCTTGCCCTGGAGACTATATTATATGTTCTGCTGCGTAATGTTACTCATATCCAGAAATGAGCGGTCAAAGGGAAAGCTAATTAATTCGCGGTTTGCGAATCACCGAATATTCCCGTATAACTTCCCATAGACATGTATGGGGTACTTTAATACCAAGCACACCAGATTTTTCTCAGCATTTGCCAAAGGGGATTGTTAGTACACTACATTTGCCATGATTTTAGTGGGGTCGCCGTATTTTTCCTATTTAAGGCGTCGCTTCCCTAGGATTGTCATAACATTGTCCTCAATGTACACGTAGTCAATGGGTGCGTTTTCTCATTACAAATTCTATGACCATTTGTGTCAATACCTTTACGATTTGCACATTTGCCAAAGGAAAAACATGTAGCTAGTACATCGAAGAACTATAATATATATTGAAAATTGGGTCTTTGTATTTAAAAATCGGCTTCCATAATTGAAAGAAGTATTCTATATCGAATCGGATTGTTGTCTCCGTCTCGTGCCCTCAAAATCGACTCACGCGCGGGACAAGGCAAATGAGTATCTCCCTAGCTGTACCAGTTTTATACAGTATGAAATCGGGCCTGAAATCGATTCTGCACGCCTCCTAGTGCTACGTAACAAGGTTTGTTGCTACCAGTTGAGTAGCCTACATATAAATGTACGTTATCGTACCCATACGTTTCGGATCTTTTGTAAACATCGCCGGGCCCATTTCATAATTGTATTGCTGTTAGGCTGTTACGTTGGTAGTTTATCTAAGTAACTGAAGTACAACTACTAGTATAGGTGTGGCCGGAGCTACTATTGGCACCAATAGTAATACGGCTACATGCATGTGTTTTAATTCTAGAAAATGCGCACCGATTTATCGAGTATCAAAGAAGCTGATAGCAGCGTCAACGGCGTGGTAGCGTATTTTATTCTGCTGTCTGGCGCTGCAACATCCACCACCAGCAAAACGCCGTTGCAATCTTTCAGGTGAAATAAATATAAAATGCATGTGCAATTAAGGCAATGACTTACGTAGGCACATCTCTCAACTTGGTAATTGCAATAATGTCAGTCATTTCTTACCCTGCACTGCATGCTTTGTGTTTTATTGTAATATTTAGCTACCTTGCGTACTTACATGTATATTCAGTTACCGCTGTGAAGGCACCGTAGCTAGTGTACTCATGTGAAGGCACCATAGTTATGAGGTGTGACTATTTACAAATGGTTTATTGTGTCAGTGTGGTATGTAGCAGGCTTTGTCAATGTAATGTATGCACATGTGCATATGGACATATGTAGAAAGTTCGCAACGGACTCAAACGTGAATGTTGTGCATGTGTTGTCGACTGCATCACAGTGAAACTTATTAGTGAACAATTTGAAATAAATCACAAGATGACCGCCAATGTATGGGCGATTACTCGATATGACACAACACGCAAGCACTAAAACGCATCACACAGATCAAACAAACTGTCAGACATTCTCTGCAACCATTCTCTGCTACATGTACCAATGTAAAGGTCTTGTTGATAACAATGAATACAATAGTTCAAGGGATGGTATACAAATAGTGCATGCTCATACAAGTATGCATATCTGTGTATGTGTAAACAATTAATTTTTTGTATGTTTGTATTTATGTGTGTTACATATGGACAACATTTCAACAGCCCTTTGCTGCGGCAGAACACACATGGCTGAGTTATCTTGAGCCTGAATACCACAAATGCAACAGTGAAAAATGTGAAGCCAGAACAGAGTAAGGCTGTTTGTGTATGTGTGTGTGTGCGTTACCAGTGTGGTAAGGGAGTGGCTCAAATATGGCACTGATCTTGGTGAACACACACACACACACACACACACACACACACAAACACACACACACACAAACACACACACGCACCACACACACACATGATGTGATATTGTGGTCAAGTAGTTATGGCATGTGCAAATGGGAGGAGCTGTGTTTGTGTGTGTTGCCTACAAATACACATGCATGTACACACATGAGGCTTCTGTAACTTCTACTGTAGACAACTAAAACATATCTAGCAAATTAACCCTCCTTTCCCCCCTGATCTTGGTGATAGTCACACACACACACACGCACACACACACACACACACACACACACACACACACACACACACACACACACAAGCACACACAAGTACATACATGTACAAGCACACACACATATACACACAGTTTGGGGTGTGTATTGTGGGCGGGTCGATGTTACAGGGGGTCACGTGATATACTCTGCTGTGTAGTGTTGTTGCTGATGTGCTGATATCTTTGGGCAACCAAGTCCCCGATCCTTGACTACGCGCCATACGCGAAACACACATGTACGAAGCTTCTAAAATCACTAAAACATCCATAGAAAAGCAGGCCTTCATTCCATATTAGTGATTTGGTGCTTATTGTGTAGTGTAGTGCTATTGTGCAGTGCCTCTAATACGGTGCTGTGCCTGTGACATACAGTGGCGGATACAGGAATAAGGCAATGGGGGGGGCGGTTATATTGGAGGGGCGGCATATTTAAGAGGCGTAGGAACCTATTTAAGATTGGGGGGGGGCCGACTTTGTAAAATTATTAACGGGGGGGGTGTGCAGTCCCTTACGACGGGTGGGGGGGGGGGGGGTGCAGTCCCTTACGACGGGGGGGGGGGGGGGGGTGCAGTCCGCTTACGACGGGGGGGGGGGGGGGGTGCAGTCCGCTTACGACGGGGGGGGGGGGGGTGCAGTCCCTTACGACGGGGGGGGGGGGGCAGTCAACTTTTGGCACACAGAAAATACGTTTTGCTAACCGTTACAGTATTACAGAGCGCGCGTAATGAAGTAGACGTAATATGGTGACGTGCGGTTACGGAATCAATTATCGTTCAGATATGATAATTCGTAATAAACATTAACAAATATAGCTATTTTAATCGTAGTGTTTATGTGTACGTCGTAGTGTGAAGGGGGGCGGCAATTTAATAATAGGGGCGGCATTTTATATCGATGGGGGGGGCGGCCGCCCCCCCTAACGCTATGGTAGATCCGCCACTGGTGACATAGTGCTATGGTGCAGTGCTTGTGAAATAGTCATGGTGCAGTGACTGTGAAGTGGTGCTAAGGTCAGTGGTGTACAGTTGTAGGAAGCATGGGGTCCATTGCCACATTCTTATTTTTGTCAAAGTACCCCCCCCCCCCCCCCACCTTTTAATATCATCCTATGTGCTTGATGGTGCTGTATAGCCATGGTGCTGTGCTTGTGAAGTACATGTAGCTATGGGTCTGTGCTTTTGAAGAAAGTTTGGTGTAGTTGAATGTGAACACTAAGCTTACATGTACATGTATTACCATTCAGCTGCTAGCCTTATGTAAACTTTCCAGTGGCCCAGTCCTGCCATACACAAGTAGCAATAATATTCACTGCCACCATATGCAAGGCTTCAGAGCTTAAGGGCATTGGAAAGTTTTCTATTGCTTTGCACTTTTCAACACACACATGCACACGCACATACACACATATGCACACATGCACACGTGTATACATACATACACACATGCACACACAATCAGTATGTACCGGTACAGAAATGGTGTGGGAACAAGTGTACGAAAAGAAAAGGTAAAAATTTATTAATGTAACGTGAAATTTTTATAGTAATAAAATTATAACCTTACAAGCCTGATTTTGCTGGATGCTGTCCCATAGGTACGTAAGATAAATATAATATTCATTTGTGCAGCTCAGAGGTCAACAACAAAAGGGCATTGTTTGCTATGTAAACTGAGGTTATCCTAATCTGATGTTAGCTATTGAGCTAGACATGTACATGTACCAAGTTCTAAGAAGCAAACACTATTGACGTACATGTAGTACCTACATGTGCATGTATGTGGCATGGGCCTTTTGTGCCTGATGCCATAAACTTTACAATCAAGTACATGTACATGATGGGAGGGGGGTGGAGTGTGCTTTGGGCCTCATGCAAAACCTTTGGTTAGTGGTAGAGGCATTTACGTCTGATGCATAAAGTCCTGGTACTTTTTTTCTAGGGTTCAATATCAAGAGTTGTGTTAAAAGTCTGCTTGGGACTGTTTCTATGGAGATGAGGCGAAATATTACTCAAGTACACTCCTGTATCTGGTTTTGTACTGGGGAAGAGCAGCACCAGGAACCCAATGCTGAGACTGACCATCCGGAGTGTTCAACACCTCCAGGGATATCCACCTTAGGCTCAACAAATTTACTTAAATACCCCGCCGTTCCACTGTACTTAGCTGGCATGCACTTCTTCATCAAGCAAACCAGATGGGCAGGTGTGTTGAGTGTACCAAAGGCAGGCAGTTCTAGCAATGGAGGCCTACAAATAATGCTGCCACTGTTCCACTCACCCCTCTTCCACTTCAAAGTTGGGACGCCACTCGCATCTAAGAACTTCCGCTCCACCTTCCTATCCCTGGTATGGTGGAGCAATGTGGCTACAATCCAGCCAAATACAACACTCGCATTGGTGCAGCCACTTACAGTAACTGCTGACACCATTCAGAAGTACATATGGTGCAGCCACACTCATTGTTAGTAATAGCAGTAGCAGGAGAGGACAAATTGTGTATGTTTTTTAAATGCACATTACATGTTTGCACTAACCACACACTGTGCAGAGACAGGGGAGGGGTTTGGGGGCCGTTTGGACCTGTGCCAGCAAGCATTGGCATAACATAGAAGGGGGGTGTATAGTATGCTTTTAACCTGATGCAGAGGCTTTGGCCTAGTGATAGACTGATCAGCGCTACAGAGTTTACACAAAACTTTTCTTTAAAAGAAAAAAAATGAGCATTGGGATAGTGCTATTCCATTGAAGCCCCACGAAGGTGATTTGCATTAAAATTAATTAAAGCGCTTTACGTGTAGTTACTGACTCTGGCCTGGCCATATTCAAAATACGGCACGTGCAGATTTGATGTTAATCGATCTAGGTAGGGCTGAAATGCCTACGTAGGTCGCAACTGTACTGAAAAGTGCCATTTGCAAATGTTTTGTATCAGTGCACGTGCCTATTAGCCTTCGCGCTTCATTCATCGAGCTGCAAGCAGGCTAAACGAACACGATAAGGAAAACAACCCACGCCACTATATAGGTAAAAAGTGTCCATGTCGATCGACATCATAGTGTCCCTCTTGGCAGTCGAGACCTACGGTACTAGTCTGGGACTATCGTACTTTTGTATCAGGCCAGAAGCTGGCAGTAACCATATCGGGCTCTCCCTCGCTCTTTCGTATCGAAACGCTCTCGGCCTCCCCCCCCCCCCCCCCCCACATTGTCCGGTTATTAACAGCCTATTTGTATAGTTAAGTTCTACCTTCAGCTAAATTAACTTACTGTGCATATATTTATTCACCATTTTGTTCAATGAATATCAATATTAGTTGAATAATTCTGGCGGATGACGCAAGGCATTACGCAATGACATATTTTGATGAATTTATGCGCGGTATAAATTAATTTTGTGTCTTGATTTTAGTTCAAGAATGGTTCATGGAATAATTTTTTGAAGTACATATGTCATGATTAGACCGATTTATAGGACATTTTACAAGTGTTTAAAATTCAATTTGAAATAAAAAGCAAGATGACCGCCTATGTATGGGCCATTTCTGGATATGTTATTATATGCATCGTATAAAGAGGCGGGGCACGCAAACAATCTATCGCTAGAATGTACCTCGTTCATTCGGTGTCTTCTTTGGTGCCATCCATAAAATACGTCACTTCGAAGGGTCCCCAGCATGCAGGGTGGTAGCAGCCAGTGTGACGATGTATACATGAAGCATACATCAGTATAAGAGGGGTCCATATAGGTGACGTAATTTATGAACGGCCGCTTGTCATATCATTTATACAAAGGCTCAGGATTCCAACTCCAACCTCCCATTATGGAAATGTCTTTCAGAATGCCTCACTCTCTCAGCAGGCGAGGTCTGCAATCGCCATGTCATTAGTAAAACATCATGACGACGCATGCGGTATGCATTTTATAGAAGCCACGTGAATCACGTGATGATTATTTTCGTCTCGCGTCGGTAAGTATGGCTCCACAGAATGTTTTTTTTGATAGGATGTATGACCGCTGTGGAACACTACATCTTCCACTGTAAGTCAGTAAGGTGCCATTTTATTCCAAAATCGTCAAACGAAAGCCAGGTGAGTTACCTTTAGCCTACGCTCGTTTTGAATTGAAAGCTTTGCTTGTCAGGAAATTGTGTATTGGGATAACGTTCTGCGAAGCAATTCAGGCAGGTTGTTGGTTAGAAAGAACGGCCGGCTACGCTACACAGCGAGGTAAGCTGTCAATTACGTGTTTTTGTGTGGCACTTTGTTTGCTTCCAAGGCGTAACGTCGGGAACAGAATAATGGTGTCCTCTACTGCATTATGGCAGAAATGTTGGATTCCTTGATCTACCTGAAACATCCTGGCTGAACAAGAGCGCTAAAACGTACGTGATGTAACAGCACCTCGTTATTGTTACCCTTTTCCTTTCGCTCAAATGGCGGTGTATTCTACGTGCATTCGGGTTGACAGCAGTGAACTATTCTAAAGAAAGACCTGTGTTGTGGAAGTCAGATGTTACAACGTCACCATCAACTGCTAAGAGGTAAGGCCATTTTTTGGTAAAAGTGTTGTTTCAGTTATGCTTTCTTTTCTACGAACAGGTTTGTTCTCTTATCAACTTTCTATGTTTCATATTTGTAAACTTGAAACATTAAATTTTTTGACTATGTGATCAATAACCTGAGAAATAATGATAGTATTAACTAGTATATTTAACTTTCCTTACGTCATACGATAGTTCTATTTTGCGCGTACACGGTAGGTTCCTCGGTCACGTACAAAATTGCACGTTCGCGCGCGACGTTGCTCTCGAATTACCCCGTGCGCATACAAATAATCCTCCGGGACCGAGAAATCATTCGTATGAAATCGGTCCACTCACGATTTCGAGAGCACATGGCGCGGAAGCACGCTCTTCCGGGTGATATTGCGTGCTGTCACGGGCCCGGAATCAAAGCCCTGAATTGCTGTGCTGGTAAGTACGGCCCGGGAGACGGCTCTGACTAGGTTTAGGTTCAGTCTTCCATACATCTGATTGGTGGTGATGGATTTTGGCTGGTTCAATCCGGAGGCTAGCTGACCTGAAAGTCTAGAAAAGAAACGCTGTGCTTCGGTTCCCCAACAACCATATGATTCTACCACCAAAGGGATCAATACCTAACCTAACTCTCTGCATTCTCATCATTAGCTATAGTGTTGTGCTTCCTCTTTTCTGCCTGCAGTGCAGAAGACCCTGTCATCACGAAGTGGGGATGCCTTGGAAAGGTCAACTGCAGCACGTTGTCCCAACTCCCAGTTAGGGACAAGGATATCAGCCAGTTGAGTTTGTCTTTCTTTATGACCCAGACTGCTTCCGGCTTCAAGCTGAGCTCCTAAACATTCACGCGCTGACAGAACTAAAAAACGGTGTCCCTAATTCTATTGTGGCGAGTAACCACATCAGGGCCTTTTCTGCAGGTTAGAGCATGATGACCAAAATAGTCCAGAGAATGGGATGAGCATTGAGAACAGACTTGACCTTGACTTGTGGGAAGGCCTAACCACCACTTGATGGCAACTTGGAATTCCAGTGTTAACTCAGAAAATGCTGTCTTGCAAATAGAAGGATAAGCTATTCACCGAGTTATTCAACAATGCTTCCCTGCCAGATAGAGTTCTTTTGTTATCAGTTTCATCACGCATTTCTTCAGCATAGCTATCTGTTACACCATCTTTGAGGCTTAATCTTCATCTTGATCCCGGATGTTGATATTGTACCAATAGTAAGAGCATCAACGGAAGACACAGAACTGTTGAACAAATCAATGGAATGTGATAGATGTGTGCTTTGCTTTGAACAATAACCAGAAGCAATTATAGATGCAATGTAAGCAGCAGAGGAGTGAAAGGAAAGGCAAGGAAGTCCTAGTCCTCCTTGAGTAATACTCAGTTGGGCCTACTGCCAAGCAATATCAGACGTGTCAACCTTGGTGCACTCTGCAAAACAGCAACGCACATCGTCAAGATCATCAAACAATGCAAGACCTTCATAAATCAAGGAGGGTGGTGTAGATCTGGCCAGGTGAACCAAGCAACAAAAGCTACCACAAAGCCTCAATAAGAGCAGTGCCACCTGGGGATCAATGGTCTAGCTGCTTTAACAGATGCAAGGCCTCAGCACGCTTTTGGGCAACAAACTTGCTACAGAAAATGATATCACCAAATGGAGCACCCAGTATTTCAAAATGGAGTGATGTTGATTTCTTCATGTCAGGTGGGAAAAGGCTTAAGTCATACAAGCTAAATAATTCACATTTGGCAGTGTTGACATTTAGGCCCAAAGGAGGACCAAATTCCTCAATGATCGATAAAGCATGAGCAACTGCCTGTTTCGGACCAGCAACAATACCATCATCGATATGCCATTTATGAAATAGGAGGGAGGAGCAGTCCTTATTGGAGTCAATGGCAGAGACAATCTTTTGCAGAACCAAGCAAAAGAGCAAGGGCCCCAAGGGGTCGCCCTACTGTACCCCTGATTCTGAGCTTACAGTGCCTAGGGGGTGCAATAAAAGAGGATTTTGACTATAGCACCAAAGAGTCCATGGGAACAACTCAGGAAAATGTTGAAAGCATTATTCTAAACCAGACTGTCTGGATACCTGATTGAATACATTATGCATGTCAATTTTGAGAACTGTGAAATCTTTACTCAACCAATGCTCATCTACACAGCATCATAGACCTTGGATAATTTTTTCAGAACCAGATGGGCAGGCTACCCCCATTTGATGTGGCATAAAGAAATCTTGGGCTTTCTGTTTAATGACAATGCAAAGACACTTCCCCGTCAAACGTCTTAAGCACTCCCCAATAGCAATTGGGCAGATATCAAGGGGTGGAATTAGGTTTATTCTTTTCCAATGCAATGAGACACTGCCACCTGCCAACAACTTTGCTACCAAAGATGGTACTTGGCCATTATTTAGTACAAAAATATTATTATTAATACATACACATGACATTATAGCACATCAGAACACCACTAACTAAGTCTACATGTATTGTTCCGCTTTAAAAACCATCCAGAGAAATGGCTCTGGACAACAGTGCCCTGACATTGGCTCGGACAAGGGTTATGCTCAGTCGTCCATAGAGGGATGCTGTTGTTGTTGACTTTGGGCTATTGAGCCTCATAGCTAATCGAGAGGCCAGCTGTGACAATGCCCATTTAGCCTCCGTACCCCAGCACCCGTATGTCTCTAACACTACTGGAATGGAGACCCACCCCAGTTCTGCACATTTCACATCATTCGCCTGATGTTTTCTCGCTTCTGTAGCATGGGCTGCTGACCCTGCTGTCCCACTCGCTTCATGTAAGGTACTTGAATTAAGCGGAGATGTGACAGCAAAATCAAAGGCAGCAGGCTTCCCTAGCATCCAGTTGGTGGCTAGGACATCAGCTGGCCGTGTGTGGTGCTCATCTCGTCCTAGCCCGCTCCCTGCCTCCACCTGACAGGCTCGTCTACAGGACTCTGCAAAAACATCCCGAAGCCTGTTGTGTCTGTTGACTACATCCCCACCATGCTTGCATGTTAAAGCATGGTGGCCTAATGGATCCAGTGCATGAGGGCAATGTGGACACAATGAACCGTGGGCAACCCCGATTCCAAGCCACCATTGTATGGCCGCTTGAAATTCAGCAGGCTCCAGATGTAAATTAAGCCCTGGAGAAGGAACCACGGAAAGCCAGGCTGAGGCGTGTGGGGATGACACAGAAAGCAAGCGTGCTCTATCTGGAACTGATGACTTAGACAATATCTGCCTAAACAGTTCATCTTCGAGCTCTCCCGAATATGCTTTCTGGCTGCTTGGGGTGTTCGTCAAAGATTCAAAGAAATAGCCTTGCTGGGTGGAATGCAATGGTTAAAGTCATCAATGGACTGCAAGAGATGCTGCTGAGGAGCTGAGAACAACCCTGACATGCACACAGAAGCAATATAACAGGCTGGTGAATGCTTTGAAAGACGACGAAGCCCAAAACCACCTCTACTTAAGCTGAGTTGTGCCTGCTCCCAAGCATCATCACTGGTGTCCACTCCTGTGCATGAAGCAAAGCAATGACGAATGTGGCGCTTTGTTTCTCTATAGGAATGATTGTTGTGGTGCAGTTCTTGACATTGAACGTAAAATGGAAAAACGCCATGACCGTCAAGAAAGTGGCTGTCGCCTATCTTTCACTCCTGGTTGTCGTACTGGGTGCTAACGCTGTCTTCTTCGCGGGTGTGGCCATTATTATTATTATTATTATTATTATTATTATTATTATTATATAATATACATGTACAGCAATAATATACATACCCTGACACACTGAGACACACTAGCTATGAAAGTTACAATGTATTATTATTATTATTATTATTATTATTATTATTATTATTATTATTATTATTTAATTATAATAATTTAAACGAACATCATGATACAATACAACACACTAATAATTCATACAATACATATGTATGAATTATTGCTACAGTTCAATAAACTTTAAGATGGGAGCCACCTGGAAAGGATTGCTGTCGCATTTGCCCTCACCAGATGCAAGTTGAGCCTGCTATACAGTTCAGACAGCACAACTGACTTTGGTTTGCTCGATATGATGGCAAGACGGGAGGCAAGCATCTTAAACGAGTCCATGGCTTCCTTTCCCCAAGTACCATAGGACTCTGTGACCAGAGGTACACAACACCAGCCCAAAGCATTGCATTTGGGGTCGTTCTCAGTATGCTTTCACTCTTCAGTGGACAAGGCAGCTGCCCCAGCTGACAATCCCGCTACTGAAACGATTTTGGGGTTTAGTGGTGATGTCACTGAAATATCAAAGGCAGCTGGTTTGCCAAGAGCCCAGTTGGGTAGCAAAATGTCTGCAGGGCGTGAATGGCCATGCTCAGATGTAAGATTGCTACCCATCTCCACCTTTACGCTCAAGTGGGCTCTACGGCAAGTCTCCGCCAACACATTGCGCAGCTGGTTGTGGCGGGTGACTATGTCTCCTCCTTTTTTGCACGTTGTAGCATGATGACCAAGGGGATCTAATGCATTGTTTGGGCATAGGGCACACAGGGAACCATTGGAGGTGTCCAAACCAAGCCACCACTTGACTGCTACCTGGAATACTGAGGGCTCAAGATGAAGGCCGAGACCTTCAGAAGGGACTACAGTTAGCCATGAAGCAGCATGCAGGGATGAGACAGACAACAAACGAGCCTTATCAGCAACAGATGAAATGGTCAGGATGTTATTGAACTGATGGATGTCAATCTTGCTCGAAATTTGATTTTGATGGACTGTAGACGAAACAAAACCATCAGACTGAATGGCATCAGAAGGAGATACAGACTCATTGAATGTCTGTATTGCATAGAGAGATAGATGGTGGTTGGATAGGGAGCCATAGCCAGAAGAGCATAAAGATGCAATGAATGCTGCAGGTGAGCGTAGGGACAGAGACCTCATGCCCAACCCTCCTCTGCTTAGGCTTAGCTGGGCCTGCTGCCAGGCAACATCAGTTGTATCAACTGCTGTGCATAATGAAAAAGATCTACGAACATCTTTCATCAAAAAGCTGAAGAGAAGTCATAGCCAGTGAAGGAGGAGTGGCACAGGCTAGATATGCAAGCTGACAAAATCCACCACACATACGCAAAAGTGTTAAAGCAAACTGAGGTCCACTGCACCAACTTCCTCAAGTCTTTCAAGCAAGGGTCTTGCCTCAGACCGCTTCCTGGAGATAAAGGCTGAGCAAAAATCTTTGTCACCTATTGGAATTCCCAATATCTCAATGTTGGGATTGTGAAACTGTTGCATGTAACAAGCTCAAATCACTCCGGCTGAAGACTTCACATTTAGACATATTCACGAACAGGCCAAGTGGTGGACCAATAACTTCGATCAATGTCAGTGCCCTATGCACCGCAGATATGGGACCAGCCAGCACTCCGTCATCATGATACCAGGCATGGAATTGAAGATTCGAACAAATTTAATCTTCAGATATTTCAGAAATCAGTAAGTTCAAGACCAGGTCAAAAAAAAAGAGAACCAAGTGGATCCCCTTGCTGAACTCCAGATTCAGACTGCAGATGACCCATTGTGTCATGATAATGTTCACCTTGAGTGGACAATCATGAAACTTAATAGTTGAATTTCAACTCCTGACAGTATCTCTGTGGAGTCTACCGAGTATTCTGGCTTCCCCGATCCCACAGAGATTCTTGTAACAGAGTTTGGATAACCCCTCTTTTGAGCTGCTGATTGAAGCTGCAACTGAGGCAGACAAAGCAAATCTTATCTCCACATCTGCACCTCACGCAGCATCTTGGCTTACAGTAGTGCCTTGGGGGCTGCATTTAAATCCAACGAGCTTCAGATATATATGAAGTGGTGATTGGGCTTGGACAATTCCAGAGGCTCTTAACTAGCTTCATTGCTCTTTGCTCTGATGTGACCCTTGCATGGTCCTTTGAGCCATCATGCAGTTAAGGCTTGAAACCTGTTAGTTTAGAAAAAACCGGTTGTAAGAGGTTATTAAAATTTAAAAACCGGTCGGTTAAGGTGATTGTTTAAAATAACCGGTCGGTTGAGGTTGTTCGTTTTAAAACAACCGGTTATTGCCGGTTTAACAATTAATTATCGATTGTTTATGCATAATCGAGGGACCTAAAGTTAAACCAGCACAAACTCGGGCTTTGCCACATGGCAAGAAAGATGGTCAGCGGCGTACCCCTAAGAATGTCGCCTTGTTGTTGCTAGTGTCCAGTAGTCACCCACCCTTCTAGATAGTTTTTCAAGTTTTCAAATTTTCCGTGAACTCCAAAGAGTTTCTAGCAAATGGTCCTTACACATGGGCTATCCATCATAAAGTTATAGGGTACTGAATTTATAATTAGCAATACATTTCAATTCAAGCGTTACTTTTCTTTAGCTTGTCCTGTAAAATTTGATAGTATTGCATAAGGGTGATTTTGCTGGATACTGTTCCAAATATAATGTAAGTATCACCATGCTAACAATGAAGAGATGAATCTCTCCATTGTTCGCTTTCGTACGTCCGCTTATTCTTTTCTCGCGCCCAGCATTATTGGTAGATGTAAGACGGACGTGACGCCACTTGCAACTCCTCAATAAAATATCAACCGGTCGGTTGTGGTTGCTTAATATTTTAACAACGGGTTTGAAGCGGTTATTTAGCTGAAATAGAATCGGTTGAGGCGGTTATTTGATTCTCGCGATCGGTTAACCGTCGGTTAACCGATTAACCGGAGCTCCGGCACAACCGATTTCAAGCCTTACATGCAGTTGCCTTCTGGTGTGGAGAGGGTGTTGTGATACACCACTGCAACAGGCTGTGTGATATTGAACTGTTTTTGTCACTAAGCTCACATTCCAGCAGTGTTAGATGCAGAAGTGGCCTTAGTTCAAGACTTGATTGCACCTCTCCGGCTGATGTGCTAGTGAGGGACGAGGCACAAGGCAAGCCTGCTGCCTTTGACATTACAGTTGCATCTCCTCTCACCCATTCTATTTTGGCAGAGGCTATTATGAGGGTTGGCGCTGCTGCTGAAGCCACAAATAAAAGAAAGCCAATGATAAAAAATGTGCAGAGCTAGGCTGGGTGTGTGTGCCTCTAGTGGTGGAGACATATTGCAATGGGGTGAGGAAGCCAGGTGAAACTTGACTCTACTGGCCACGTGCCTAGCCTTGGGCTCCTCTTCTGGTCACAAAGCCAGGGTGATCAGTGACATGTATGGGAGGCTGAATGTCACCCTGGTGCGAGCCATTGCGAGAGCTAGACTGGCAAGGAATGTGGTTCCGACGTCAGACTTTAATTGATCTTGAGCATTCATTGCATGCATGTATATTAGTTTGTAAATGTCATTGTTGTATTTATATATTTTTTAACGTGTATATAAAGTGCTTCTCTTACAAAATGTTAATATTTTGTACAATCATTTTGTCCAGAATGTGATATATCAATTGGAAACCAAAGAATTTGATTCGACGCTTTTTTGTCAAACTTCACAACTGACTCGATATTGAGCTGCTGGCTCCCTTGCGCCCGATGAACCACTCTCGAACCGGAGTTTAAAATTAAACTGTATGTATTACATTTATTACTTCCATTTTATTTTTCCAGGCATCTCTCTGAGCCACAGCTACGTCACGCTCCTCCTGCGTGTACAAAGATCATACAATGATGGATCGTAGAGAGCAGACAAATGTCTCTAGTAACTTTCAACAGCTCTTTAGAATCCGCCATTTGGACAAAGATTGCCTTTGTTGAATGAACGGACGAAAAAAGGTCCGTAGGGCTTGGTAGTTTCGGTTCCAGACCTTATACTGTAGTCACCTCAGCAGAGGATGGATTACATTATCGCGAGCTCGAACGTACATGTATGTAGCGGCATTCCGCTGTTGTGGTCTGGGACCGAGACTTAGTTTAAGTCCTAAACAAAGAATAGCGCACGTGAACATAGGACCCGCCCCCTCATATCGATAAACAACAGCGAGAATGGCCGTAATTGGTGATGCTAAAGAACTGGAGGAAGTCAAGAAGGTTATTCTCAGCGGTCTGTACCTATCTTTTGAGCATCATGGGTACATGTACATATATGCAGGAGAAAGAAGATGCAATGGCGGAGATAGAAGCCCTGAAAACAAGACTAAAGGTATACACATATAATTGTGTCTGCATAACTTTGATTGGATCATGGCAAAGGAAAGCCACACATGCAGGCAGTGCACCTCACGCTTCAGTAGTTTTTGTGTTTTCATCCAAAGGAGAAATACACCCGAGATCTGCTGGTGATTCGTACCCAGTTGAAACAGTGCCAGGATGAATTGAATCTCGTTTGCAACGAGAAAAAAAAGTTGTCTGATGAAATGAGGGCGTATGCTAGGCGATGGAAGGAGGCCGACAGGGAGGTTGTGATGGTGGTGGAGTATGCACAAGAGCACCCAAATGAAGTGAGTGGGTTTAATCAAATCTGTGCGCATACCCCTCGCTCCATCGATCCGCGTGTTACTGATTTTCGTGCAGGGCAGTGAAGCGGAACTGCGTAAAAAAGTAAACTACATGCATTTGCGTCACCCTTGAATACTTGTAGTTACGGTGGTCTCTACACGTCTTGCATGCACCTTGTGCGTGGTACACAGATCGATTCCCTTCAACAGGAGCTAGAACAGTTGAAGAACGTGAGCTATGGATACACGTTTCCTGTCAGTTATGCCTCTATAGACGGTTGCATGTCACTTATAGAAATATGAATCTACTGTGGCGTTGAATGGATCTGAGATGGAAGAAATCACCAAGAAGATAAACTTCCTTGAAGAGCAGTGCAGTGAGAGGCAAAAGAAGTCAAAGGTTTTAAAATACTGAATATTGTGGATTATACGACTTTGGGGATGCTTGCTATAGACCCTGGAGGATGAGCGACAGAGGGAATCGAAGATGCACAGTGACCTTTTGGTGCGAATCTTGGAGCTGGAGAGAACTATTATAGAGCAGAAAGCCACATTGCAAGACACAAACAAGCAATGTGGGACTCCAGATTTGTTGAATATTGCAAGGTACATAAGACCATGTCATCATAACATTCACTACTGCGTTTGTGTTTATATTCATTCCAGTATGAAAATTGCCAACTCTAATGATAAGGAGAAGTGAACTGAGACATACATGGGTGGTATTCATGAAATGTGGAGTAAAAAAAGTTTATTTAGCATTGGATGTGATTATGCATGTACATGTAGAATAAATGAGAGGTCTGCCAAAGGACGGGAAAAAAAGATTATTTGTTGTGAGTGCATATGCTATATTGTAAGGAGAATTTTCAATCATGCTTCACTTTGCATTAAATCAAAATCTGAAAGGATTGTTGGATTGGGAGTTGCATATATGTCTGTACCGATCATACTGTACTGTTGGATGCTACAACACATTGCAACATATATATGCATTGTCAGTGTAATTAGCTATTAGTACCAATAAACCATATAAACTAATGCCATAATCGCCCATTGTCGATGCAGAATAGAGACCTTATATGCATACACATAAAGGAATAAATTGGAGCGTGGTTTCTAAAAGGGAAATATATAGAATCCGAGGTTTACGGTTTATGCACCTATATACATGTAGACGCTAACTGTGGGGAAGCAGCGCTACAGAGAAGCTTCAGCTGTTGGGTTTAACGAGCGACCGCATGTCTCCGAGGGATGCCTTCGTCCAGAAAGTGACCGCAGCCAAAGGGCGTAGCACTATCGGGGGAGTGGGGGCGAGGATGGGGGCGGGGAGCTGGGCTTTGCATTATTATCTTCAGAAGAATAATTATAATATCACCGGGCCGGGCCTTCTTCATGCAGAACAGATGCGTTTGGCATGCAATGTGTATAGCTGGTAGGCAGAGAGAGTTTCCATAGTGGAGTTTCCCCCGACATGCATATATCATACTCAAGAGGCGATAAGTGACATTGTATGGACAAATTAACGATTATCATATTAGATTATCATTTATATTGTCTCACGTGAGTGGTGCAAGGCTGGAGCTACGAGCAATGATCATGAGCTGCACAGCACGTCTGGCAACGCTCTTCGCTGTTGTGTTTGGACTGGCGTCCTCTCACTCTTTGCACACGTTTCCGGACTTGCTTCGCTATGATCGCGCGACCACAAAACTGGACGGTAGGAAGACCGGTTCGTCAATGCTTGTTTATTGTCGTGTCTTTTGCAGGATCGGTGAGTATCTCCGCAACTCCTGCACTCCTCGTGACCTCCGGGGACTGGATCACCGTATCCTGGGAGAACGCGGGTGTTCCCAGCACTTCTGACTGGGTGGGCGTATTCACGCCTCCAGTGGACGGCTCGATCGATCTTCGCCACCACGCCCCTGTGAAGTACCAGGTGATTGCGTGTTCAAGTTTGTTTGTTGATCGGCTGCAAATATTTGTCTTCAATCTTTAGTCGCGAGCGCGGGATACGCTTGACCCTCGGCTTGACCCTTGGACATTGTGTCCTAGCGATGATGTAATTTACCACTACATGATTGTGGTTAGATTTGGGCATAGATCGGCATTGTTCATCGTATGGGAATTTATCTTGTACAATGTGATTCAAGTCTGAATATTCGCCTTTGGCATCAATGGTTGATGTTTACAATAGGGAACACCTCACTATAGTATAATTCAAATGATTCAGTAAGGGCATGTTATGCCTTGTTGCAGAGCTTATGTACACTGTAAGTTAAAGCAGTAATTTAGAATGCTTGCCTGACATGCCATTAAAAAAAAATTGTACCAAAATGAAAAAGGAAACAATAGCTACAAAAGCATCAGGCAGTGCCACTTACACAGTTACGATACTTAAGTAATTGCCTCAAACTAAGACAATCAGCATTTAATTAATTACACATTAGTTGATATTAGAGAAGTGTGCAAGAACATCCAGGCTCTTTGCTAGTGTTGTCATTTGTTGTTAGGAGTCTGGCAACCTCACGAACATGTATGCCAACTACAGCCGAGAGGTTGCATAACCATGCTAAGATGTTGTGTCATTTTGAAGTGCCATCTCACAATGTGTGCAATGACATTTGAAACTGATTCAGCAACGAGGTTTTACTCCTCCCGTTGCTCCTTTCACAGTGATTTTCGTCCATTCCATTGTATCACTTTGCCTTTTCACCTGCTCTTATTTAATGCACACCTCTTCTCCAGTATGCCAACTACAGTGGCTCATACATGAACACAGGTGTGGGTTCCTTGCGGTTCCAGATGATCAACATGCGAGGTGATATGATTGTGGGTTTCTTCACTGGAGGTATGTTCTGTGGTACTCCTAGCCACATACTGATGCTTGTTATGGGTTTCATGTGCATCTATCACCTTAATACTGGCACTTTGACTTCACACTACTGATATTGTATATATACTACGGCACTAAAATCATGCACCATATGATCGTAATCATGGTTTCATTAATAACTTGTTCCCATGGCCGTACTTTTCATTGAAACGACACGTGGAAATGTAAACTTATACAGGAATGAAAAGTAATTATACATCCTTATGTACGCTGTTAACTAGATATGGTACACACGTATCCGTATGACCTCATAGTATTGCGCTCACATTCGCTACATATCTGGTTCGGTACTGATAAGTGTACCGGTACGGTACCGATAAGTTGCAACTAGTCTGCTGCAGTAGGTGTGCTTCTGGGCAAGAATTCTTGCCGAAAACGAGTTACAGTGGAAAAAAAGGTTTAGGACCCCTAAGTTCAAAATAACCTACAAAAGGATTTGCCTTAATCTTAATTTTGCACTAAGGTTTTAGATCAAAACGAGATTAAAAAAAAAAAGAGTTATTAGTGAAATTGGGGTAATCTACGTTTTTGTACAAATATAGTGAATCTGGTTCTCTTGAAGGTTATTAAAATGGACGAATATAGGAAAGGTGTTTTGTAATATTCCAGTGAGCAGGCAAAAACGAAGTCCTAGCTGAGATCAATATTAACAGCACTTTTTTTTAGCACATACTGTACATGTATACAGCATTGTGTTGATGTGCATTTACTAACAACATATGCCCACTGTTGTTATACGAAATTAACAATGTTTTTCATGTTCATGTAAGTTCTTATATATGAGTGTTCGGGATTTGCAGGTTCACAGAACCCAGTACTGCTAGCTGTATCGGATATCATTCAATTCCAAAACTACAATGAACCACTTCAAGGGCACCTTGTTCTCGGTGATGACCCTACTGAAGTCATGTGAGAGACATGTGATCAATGCATATGTAACTTGCCTTTCACTTTCTGTAGTGAAGTTGTGCAATCCCTTTTTGTTTTACTTGCCTTCTGTATTTATGTGTTTCCATCTCTCCCATCTGGTTCCTTTCACACAGACTCATTTGGGTCACTCAAGAAGCAAACGCACCTCAAGTGCTCTGGGGAACACAGAGTAATGCCTATACAAGCTCCAAAATGGTCAGTTCGCTTTTGTGCTTTTGTGCTGGATATAACACTATATCTCTTGTGCCTCTGATCCTCTGATCCTCTGTACCTCCAATCCTCTGTGCCAGCTCTCTTATGCCTCTGATCCTTTGTGCCTCTGATCCTCTGTGCCTCTGATCCTTTGTGCCTCTGATCCTCTGTGCCTCTGATCCTTTGTGCCTCTGATCCTCTGTGCCTCTGATCCTTTGTGCCTCTGATCCTTTGTGCCTCTGATCCTCTGTGCCTCTGATCCTTTGTGCCTCTGATCCTTTGTGCCTCTGATCCTCTGTGCCTCTAATCCTTTGTGCCTCTGATCCTCTGGGCCTCTCTTGCGCCTCTGATCCTCTGTGCCTCCAATCCTCTGTGCCTCCAATCCTCTGTGCCTCCAATCCTCTGTGCCTCCAATCCTCTGTGCCTCCAATCCTCTGTGCCTCCAATCCTCTGTGCCTCTCTTATGCCTCTGATCCTCTTTGTCTCTGATCCTCTGTGCCTCTGGCCTCAGATCCTCTTTGCCTCTAATCCTCTGTGCCTCTGATCCTCTGTGCCTATGGGGCATGATGCTCAATGCACTGCCTGATAATCTGTTCCCAAATATTTGTAATCTCAAATAGTTTTCAAGTAATTTTTAATTCATCATGTGAAATGTTAAGGAACTGCATTAATATCTTGATAGACCATTATAAGACGTTAAGAATCCACAAACATGAATACTGATGCAAAACTCATAAAGAATGCAATATACAGTACATGTATGACTTAGTGATGACAGATTTGTTCACTCGATTTTAGGGGAATGTTCACCAGCAGATTTGGCTGGCTGTGTTCATAGGTCGGTTGTGACGAATGCACCTGAAGGCGAATGTGACAAACAACATCCATGTGTACACATCTCAATCAGACTACAGCTGCATTGTAAACCATTACCACTGTGTAAAAAAGATTGTTATACCACAGCGTATAACAACCCTTTTTTACACATTGTAATGGCCACTTACACTATATGGCATGATAGGTTTTTTACATTGTGACACATTTGTCATTCCCTTTTACGACGTTTGGATCACAAATACTTGGGAGAAGTACAATATGTGTACATAGGTCCAATCTAATGCAGTGATTGTGCATGCATTTGATGAACCATAACACACATGCATAATACGTGCATGCACAGACCGTACATATGTAAATCACTCGTGTACACATGGATGTGTGTATTGTGCATGTAACCGATCCTCTACCACAAAACCAGGCCTCCAGCAGTACCTACAAGGCAGGGGACATGTGTGGATCTCCGGCTACAGATTTCGGCTTTCTGGATCCAGGCATGCTGCATCAGGTCACCATGGACAAGTAAGTCATCGATTCTGTGATGATACAACACAGAGCACACATAAATACATGTATAAAAATCGTTATACATTTCATGTTGCCTGTGAAACCATAGCAAATAGGTTGTACTGTTACTGAACCTCAATTCCATATTAGTTTATTGTTTGTCCACATTTATAGTGTCTGTGTGTGCATATACAAGAGTGTGGTATGGGTATGAATATATTGCCACGTTGGAAAGGAACTATGGACGTTACAAGAAAGAGACAGCTTTGGCTGACGGAATTGTGTTTTCTGGATGCCTTTCATGTATGCAGCTATGTGTACAGTGTTTATGTACATGGGTGTGTTGGTGTGTTGAGTCAAGGACACGGATATCACAATGCCTTTGCATTGTTCATCTGCTGGTGAAAGAGTTTTACTGGGTGCCCATTTACTTTATATTTGATTACATTGTGCTGTCCTGTTTCTGCTGCCGTGGTAAATGGGTGGGCTGTGTGTGTTTGATGTGTGGGACTTTCAAATGATCTATAAAGTGTGCATGCAACTCATTGTTGTGGCAAATTCATCTATCTCTTTAACTCATCCCTAGCCTTGTGCCTGGAGAGAGGTACTTTTATGTGTTTGGTGATCCGACATTTGGTCTCAGCCAAGAGTTCAGTTTCACTGCTTCTCCTATTACAAGTCCGGATTCCACTGTTCGAATAGTGGTCTATGGAGGTAGGTGACTATTATGAGGTTGGTGACTATCATGAGGTTGGTGACTATCATGACATTGGTGACTATCATGAGGTTGGTGACTATCATGAGGTTGGTGACTCCCCTCATGGGGTGGGTGACTCCCCTCATGGGGTGGGTGACTCCCCTCATGATGTGGGTGACTCCCCTCATGGGGTGGGTGACTCCCCTCATGAGGTGGGTGACTCCCCTCATGAGGTAGGTGACTCCCCTCATGGGGTGGGTGACTCCCCTCATGGGGTGGGTGACTCCCCTCATGATGTGGGTGCCTCCCCTCATGGGGTGGGTGACTCCCCTCATGAGGTGGGTGACTCCCCTCATGAGGTAGGTGACTCCCCTCATGGGGTGGGTGACTCCCCTCATGGGGTGGGTGACTCCCCTCGTGAGGTGGGTGACTCCCTTCGTGAGGTGGGTGACTCCCCTCATGAGGTGGGTGACTCCCTCATGGGGTGGGTGACTCCCCTCATGGAGTGGGTGACTCCCCTCATGAGGTGGGTGACTCCCCTCATGAGGTGGGCGACTCCGGTCATGAGGTGGGTGACTCCCCTCATGAGGTGGGTGACTCCCCTCATGAGGTGGGCGACTCCCATCATGAGGTGGGTGACTCCCCTCGTGAGGTGGGTGACTTCCCTCATGAGGTGGGTGAATCTCAAGAGGTGGGTGAGTCCCTTCATGAGGTAGGTGAATCTCAAGATGTGGGTGACTCCCCTCATGGGGTGGGTGACTCCCCTCATGAGGTGGGTGACTCCCCTCATGAGGTGGAATCTCAAGAGGTGGGTGACTCCCATCAGTTGGCTGTGCACCTCACCTGTTCTTTTTGACACATGCAGTACAGGAGGGGACAATAAAAACGTAACGTCCGTTTCATTCCTGTTGCGTGAACATGTGTTTCGTATTCATTTTAGCTTTTGTTGTAGGTGTTTTCCTTCTGACTCGTACTGAAATTGTCACTAAAACAGTTAATTGATATTTGTCCACCTAGAGGTACGTATTTCACAGTCTCACACTTATAGACACTACAAAACTGTAGTACATGTCTATAAGTGTGACACTAAATAAAATACTGTGAAATACGTACCTCTAGGTGGACAAATATCAATTAACTGACACTTGAACGTGTCTAATAGTTGGGGCTTAAGCTATTTAGTTTTGGGTCCAATGCATTTTGTCAAATGATTCCACTACGCTTTGTGTTTTGCGTATTAGGCCAAATCAAACGTAACGTTTTTATTGTCCCCCTACTGTGTGTAAAAATGTTCCGACGCATAATGGGGTATAATTGGTTATAGGTAATTTGCAGGATTCAATCAAATATATATATTAACATACCTGTAAATTGTGATTCAGGTAAACCTGGGCGCAACATCAGAATGTTGAGAACTATATGCTATGTACATTCCAAACACTCTCACCTGCCTTACAGTCAACTATGGTAATGTACATTTGCGTAGATGATTTTGACGTTGGTAATTTGATATTGTGCAGTACAATTGCAGGGGATGAGCCTAATGGTGATGGATGGCTCATTCACCTGGCCACAATGTTATGTTATTCATACACAACTGGTGTATGTCATGTTGTCACTTGTATTAACTTGCCTCAATTAATGCACTCCATGCATCTGCCCCTGCCACTCAGACATGGGAAACGGACAGGTGGACGACAGTCTGCAGATCATGACAGCACAACAGCCTGCACTCAATACCACCAACCTCATCTACAGCCAGATTGACCAGACTGACCTGGTCCTGCACATTGGGGACATCAGCTATGCCAGAGGCTATGCCAGTGTGGTGAGTCAGTGTGGATCCTGTAGTACGGAGTACCGCATGCGGTATTGGAACGCACTATCCAATGCACTAGTATTGGCACGACTCTCGGTATAGAATCTCCAGTTCGTTATTTTAAAACTGGTTTACTGTGCCTGCAGTCCGCGTGCAATGGATCGCGGATTTGCTGGACTGGAAAGCAGATCATGAGAAATCTGTTATGCACTGTAAATATTTATGCAACGTGCCTGAATATGGGGACCAGTACCAACGGCATGAAATACTCGTCCTCCTCATGTAGCCATTAGGTCTTGATGTTCATGTACAACAATCATGATACAATCATGATTGTTAACCTATAATCATAATCAATCCTGCTGTACATTCATGATTACATTCTTTTATGAATACAGTGGGAAGAATTTTTCCACCAAGTCCAACCCATTGCTGCCCGTGCACCATACATGGTTTGCATAGGAAACCATGAAAGGGACTTTCCTAACTCAGGGTAGGGTCGTTATCAATTGTGCTGGTTATTTGTCTACTAACATGATTTTAACCAGTTCGTACTACAATGGCACAGACTCCAATGGAGAGTGTGGTGTACCTTACGAGAAGAGATTCCCAATGCCCACACCTGCACAAGACCAACCATGGTGAGGACAAGAGGTGGCATGAGGGAGAGATATCATAAGTAGTGTGTTGTGCTTTCATTATCTTCTTTCATTATCTTCCGATGCAGGTTTGGGTTTGATTTCGGCAGTGTCCACTTTGTTTTGATGAGTACTGAGCACCGCTTTGACAGCGGCTCTGCCCAGCTGCAGTACCTTGATGACCATCTCAGCACAGTGGATCGCTCCAAGACACCATGGCTCATCTTTGCTGGACACAGGTGGGTTGAATCCTTACTGTTCTTTTTGGCATGCAGATGTAGTCACTGGTGTATGTATGTGTGTGTGTGTGTGTGTGTGTGTGTGTGTGTGTGTGTGTGTGTGTTTGTGTGTGAATGTGTGTGTGAATGTATCTATGTGTGCATGTATATGTGTTTGTGCATGTGTGTGTGCGTGCATGTGTGTGTGTATGCATGTGTGTGTGCATGTGTGTGTGCATGTGTGTGTGTATGATTGTGTGTGTCTAACTCTTCCCCAGGCCAATGTACATTGACAGCACGAACTGGGCCCTGCCTGATGGTGACCAACCGGTTGCACTCCTCCTACGAGCTTATGTAGAGCCATTGCTGAAGGTATGGCGTAGAGTGTAATGCTGTAACACTTAGACCAATGGCGAATGTTTAATCATTTACATACAATGTGAGTCACCTATACAGTACATGCACAGCATGTGTGCAATTGGAAAATAGTGTGTACATCACGTGCATGTCCAAGTCTTAAAAAGAAATGGTGCATGTACTGTAGGACCCAAATGTTTGCTGTTGCTGTACCCAGCATGGCAGACTGCAAGATAAAGATATATTCTGTAACAAACCTTTATTCTATTGATAGCTGTGGTCGCAAAACACATGTTGTGGGTTTGATTTCGTGGGTTTAATTCCTGTTATGGAGGTAAAAAAATAAAACGATCAAAAAGAATAAGCACAGTATCTGCAATGCACAATACGGAACTGGCTATGGCCCTCATGTGAGCATTCAATGAGCTTATCCGTCACTTACTTTGTAGAAGGGGGAGGATTAAACTTCTGAGTAAATTTCATACGAACCAGATTTTACGCAGCTAGATACATGCACATGCACATGCTCAACTCAACTCGACCCAATATCTCGCAAATTGATGCATATCATTTGAATCATTATTACTCCCTACTAAATCCATTTTATTAAATAATTTTAGCTGAAATAACTCACCATTCAGGTATATTAATTGTGATTACTAACAGTTTCTATCTTAGCTTATTTAACGACTACAGACAAATCTATATAATAAGTACATTGTAACTGTTTCTTTATGTTGAATATTCAGTCACTACCTCGGGGGCCAAATTTGTTCACCCTAACGTTATATAACAACTTTAAATCATAAAGCAGCTACACAATACAGTGAGCATAATCAGACAAATGGCAGTGATGGGCATTGTAACTGATGTCCTGCTGAACATTGATTATTGTGCTTTTTTTTTTGAGCTGTGCTATGAGATGGCTCAATGATTTCATTGCATGCCACATTACATTGCAACATTCTTTGGACACAGGTGACACACCTACATATACCTTTGCATGCCAAGACTTAATTACATTAATTGAAGCCCATAACCATACCATGCCAATTGTGCTATGGTCGGAGTGCCTTTAAACGTTCTGCACTTCATTTTGCATATACCTGTACATACTGCATAAGTAATGCTGTTCTAGAATTTATGTTTCACAAAAATTATGCTCGAAAGAATTCCATACAGTAGGCATATTTATGAAACCATTGCCATTGTTGCACACCTGACAAAGTTGCTGTTAATGGTAAATATTGGTACAAATGGATGTAGATTTTTAGTGAAGTTGAGTGTTCTGATTATGTTGGCGTGGAGATTGCTACAGTTAGTAATGATTAGTTTGGGCATTTACCACCATTGTATTCATGACAGTTAAAGCAGTACTAAACATTTTGTAGAAAATAGTGGTCCAAAATAGTGTTTTGATTTTAAATGATGGTTGCCAAAGTGCAGACCATGTAATTGCATAGCCTTTGAATATAAGAAATATTTGTCTGAAACTAATTATCAAAGAAAGTTCAAATGTTTAGAAGCAATTTTAGGTTCTGCTGTTATCAATCGGTTGCACAATGCATGAATTGAACTGTGCGTTGTGAAAGTATTTTGTTTTGCCACAAGGCATGTGCCACTTGGACCCTATGATAACATACTTCTTCTACGTAAAGTGTGCTAGCATGCATGTGCATTTATAGTTGCCATGCATACGACTAATCGTTTCTACCCTGTCAGAAATACCAAGTGGATGTTGCATTCTGGGGCCATCACCACTCATACCAGAGGTCCTGTCCTGTATTTGGGTATCAGTGCATGAAGGGAGCAACCACACACATTGTGGTAGGAATGGGAGGACAAGGCCTCTCACAGAATATCGAGTAAGCACGATGATTTATTTATTTTGCCATACATGTGTATTTGTACTCAGTGGTAAGACTGTTGAATGTAGTTCACAAGAGAAATCTCAACAACTAGAAATGTACACATAGGTCAGAAGTTTTTAGTTTGGAATTGTAGTATTCCATTGGGCCACTGCTCATGGAAATGTTGAGTCTCAACATTCAGCCTGCATAGCACAAATACACAAGACGTTGGTGCATTAATGAATAGCCACAAATCAAGTCCCTTTGTGTACTTTGAGGCTTCTGTTAAAGGTGACGCTCTTTGGTGATTGAATTTGAAGCTTAAATACAGACGTCTGGACTGGGGATTGCTGGCCACAGAATAGTCCAAATACCTATTAATACATGTAGCTGTGGGACAAGACACCTAAAATCAGATGTCTGAATCCCATGCTACCAGGTAGCCTGATGCACAATAATGCCAATTTACAGTATAATTAATAATTGAAAATAAGTGTAGTAAAGATCTTGCTGCCTTGGTCATCCTGTGGCTGTTCTGTACGCAACTCCCTGTCTCTGCTGGTGTTTAAATGGATTTGGATCTCTTTCGGCGTGTGATTCAGTGGCAAAACAATTTTTTCCAAATGAGCTGTTATATGCATCATGAATTATAGGACACCTTATAAAACAAGTATTAGAGAGTTGGTGGTATATAGGATTTGAAGACAATATTGGTGTAGAAAAGCAAGGAAACAAGGGTCTAACAGTAAAGGAAGTGCTAAATATAGGACTATTACATTATTGTTAGACCCTTGTTTTCATGCATTTTACACCACTATTGTCTTCAAATCCTATGTACAACCAACTGTTACATAGAGAATGGTTTTAGTTACTTGTTGCATGGATTTTTGTTCATACGATTGTCACGCAAAAGTCATACAGTGCCATGGAAGTTTTGCAAAAGTCTCGTTCGCAGACCTCAAACAAGCATATACTACAAGCATTGCTGTTTATAGCCTCAGTATACATTGTCCCGTCCTTCCGTTGCCTTGGCAACATCCTGATTCTCGTCCTTGTCCACATAAGTTTGCAATCTCCTTGTCATGTATCTACTCGCTAGATTGACAGATGTGCTTGGATTCTTTATTGGCATACAGCAATCACAGCTAATATCGTTCTACACACGCTCACTATCTCTATGTGCATGCGCATCCCGTTACACATAATGACCTCACATCTAATGTTCATACACTACACTTCCTCCCCCTTTAAAACCGAAGTGGAGGTTGACGATGCCGTTGCGGATACCTTCGAGCCATATCCGGTACAGGCTGAGACACCTCTGGTCAGTCCTGGATAGTGCTGGAACTGGGTACGTATTTTTCCTTGACTCCCGCTTCAGATGGCAACATTGATACATCTTCTGATCGGTTACATGGTTGAGTGGACACTTCAGATTGTTTACATGGTTGTGCGGGCACTTGTACAACTTTGGATTGTTTACTAGGTTGTCCGGTACTTGTACAGCTTCGGATTGTTTACATGGTTGTGCGGGCACTTGTACAGCTTCCAATTGTTTACCACTTGAGCCAGCTTGGTGTCCTTATTCCAAAAGTAAATAAAAACATTCTCTACGAGAAAGATATAGGATTTGAAGGCAATTGGTGGTGTAAAAAGCAAGGAAACAAGGTCTTATCAGAAGGGAAAATGTAATAGTCCTATATTTAGCACATTTCTAGGGCGTATGTTGTTTGTGTGCTAAATATAGGACTATTACATTTTCCCTTCTGATAAGACCTTGTTTCCTTGCTTTTTACACCACCAATTGCCTTCAAATCCTATATCCCACCAACTTTCTCGTAGAGAATGTTTTTATTTACTTGTTTTCTTAATTTTTTTTTCACACCCAATGTCTAATTATACAAGACATAGGCTGATAGTCGATTGTGTATCAGAGTATAACATCGATTATTTATATAAAAGCGAGTCCTCCATCCGATTCTGAAGCTAGTGGTGAAATTTTGATCGCTTAAAAGTGTTCCTGTCCCGAGTTATGCGTTGCCAAGAAGGAGGAGGAGGAGGAGAAGAAGACAACCCGCCCCTTGTTCCGAGACTGGGTACGAGAACGGGCAGTACACTCTTGTTCTCTACAACCATGCGGTTCTGCGACATGAAACAAAAACGAAACTACTCATTTTTGACTTCTAGATCGATTGCTAAAACAAGCTACACGATCCGATCGTCGAGAGTGTTGTTACAGACGGGTCACGTTTTTTTAATGACATTCATAGTCGGGGTCAAATCCTATATGGAAGTTTCTAACGAAACTTCCGATCCCCTTCTTTTATTTCACCGCTATCTCGCAATTGATCAACATGCCGTCGCCACTGTGCTCCTGTCCGAATTTGCACAATGTAAGAAAGAGGTCCTTTCCTCTCCACAATTACACCAGGTACCCACTTGTCTCCATCCAAGAAGTTCTTTGCTAGCACTCGGTTTCCCACATAGAACTCCTGCTTTCTTGAATGGACATCACGTTCCTTCTTGTGCATGGCTTGCTTGGAACAGACTTCCCTGTTCCAGTCCGGCCTCAACAAGTCAAACCTTGTGCGTAAATGTCTCTTTAAAATGAGATCACCTGGTGCCACATTAGTAGTGGCATGCAGAGAACTTCTGTAGGTAAGTAGGAAATTGACTAATCGATGATGCATTGGTTTCCCCTCACTTTCACCTGCCCTCATTGCTCTTTTGAACATTTGAACAAATCGTTCCACCAGTCCATTGGTTGAGGGATGGTACGGTGTACTACGAATATGTTTGATGCCATTCACCTTCATGAAATCCTTGAACTCCTCAGCTGTGAACTGAAGACCATTGTCTGATACGACCTGCTCTGGCAGTCCATATGCAGCAAACAACTGCCTCAATGCCTCAATTGTCTTCGCTGCGGTAGTAGTCTTCATCTCCAGCACCTCAGGCCACTTGGGTCAACTACCAACAGGAACGATTTCCCCATGAATGGACCAGCAAAGTCTATGTGGATTCTCTGCCATGGCTGAGCAGGCCAAATCCATCGATGCAGGGGGGCCACAGGTGGTGTATTTTTCACAACTTGACACTGAGAACAAGCTTTGACCACATTCTCAATAGCCTGATCAAGCCCGGGCCACCAACCATAACTTCAGGCAACGGTCTTCATCCGGACTACCCCTGGATGCTCCCTATGTAACTCATAAATCACCTTGTCCTGCGACTTGTTAGGGACAATAACCCTAATACCCCACATTAATACATTCCCTTGGACAGTAAGCTCATCTCTGTGAAAGCTATATGGCTTTAGATGCTCAGGGACCACATCAGGCCAACCTAACTGAACGTACTGCCATACCTGGCTTAGATCCGCATCACCTCTGGTAGCTTGTTCTAACTGCTCCACAGTCACAGGGAGTGCTTCCATTTGCGCAATGTTGAAAATATCCACGTCAGCCACAGTCGACTCGTCCATTCCCACTCCTGGTAATCCATCTGCATTACCATGGGCTTCTGTTCTCTTGAACTCAATGTCGTACTGATATGCTGACAGCACAATAGCCCACCGCTGAAGTCGAGCTGCTGCTAGTGATGGTATTCCTGTCTTTGGTCCCAGGATGGTTGTCAAGGGTCAATGATCCGTAACCAGTGTGAAGGTCCTTCCGAAAAAGTAAGGAATGAAACTGTTTCACTCCAAACACCAGTCCCAAAGCTTCCTTCTCAAGCTGAGCATAGTTTTATTCGGCAGTGGTCAATGCTCTTGTAGCAAACGCAATTGGTCGTTCTGTCCCATCAGGATAGACATGTGAGATCACGGCTCCCACTCCATACGAAGAAGCATCTGCAGCCAACTTGATAGGCAGGTTGATATCATTGTGGGCCAGCACTTTCGATGAAGCCAATTCCTGCTCTGCTTGCTTGAAAGCAATCGCACAGTCCGTCGACCAAGACCACTTGACATTCTGTTGTAGAAGCTTGTTTAACTGATGCAATAAGGTGGCAAGGTTTTTGATGAATTTGCCATAATAATTAAGTAGACCCAAGAATGACCACTTTTGTTGTACATTCTGTGGCTCTGGAGCTTGGACAATAGCTTCCACCTTGCCGCTTAGTGGATGTAGTCCAGAGGCATCTACTTTATGGCCTAAATACTCCACTGACTCTTTCAGGAATGCACATTTGTATTTCTTTACTCTTAATCCGTACTTCTTTAGTTTTTTCAGCATTTCCTCTAGTCGGGACAACTGCTCCTCCTCTGATGTTCCCGACCCAGGATATCATATATAAGCATATCACCCCTGGTAACCCTTGAAGAATCATGTCCATAGCCTTTCTGAAACATTGCCGGAGCTGAGGCAACGCCAAAGGGCAACCGCGTATAGTGGTACAATCCAAGGTGCGTGTTGATGGTTACATACTGCCTTGACTCTTCATCCAAGAGCATCTGTTGATATGCCTGTGACAGATCCAATTTGGTGAACACCCGTCCATTAGTCACCATAGCAAACAGGTCATCTGGTTTCGGCAGTGGGTATTGATCCACATCCAGTGACTGGTTCACAGTAACCTTGTAGTCCCCACAAACTCTCACTGAGCCATCTGCCTTCACAATAGGCACAAAGGGCGCCGCCCAAGTGCTGTGAGTCACCTTGCATATAATACCCAAATTCTCCAATCTTTTTAGTTCTTGCTCAACTGCCTCCTTGAGAGCAAAAGGCATTGTTCTTGGATGATGAAACCTGGGTTTGGCTCCCTTCATCACCTTCAATTCAGCTGTGATGTTCTGCACTGTTCCGAGTTCCTCTCTGAAAACGTCTGCAGGAGCTGTTCTATCTTAGTGCTTGTGTCCACTGTCACTTGTCCAATTGACTTCCAGTCTAACTGAATACTACGCAGCCACTCATGACCCAAGAGACTTCGTCTACCCCCCCTTTATAACATAGAGTGTGCGCATTTTCTGCTGGTCACCATACTGGACAGCCACTCGACATTCTCCAACTATGGGCATCTGTTCAGCAGTGTAAGTCCAGAGTATCAAAGAGGACTTTTTAAGTGGAGTTCCTGATAAAATGTCCTTCCGTTCTTTTCTGATGTCAGTAAGACAGCTGCTCCTGTGTCCACTTCCATTGTCATGGGTCTTCCATTTATTTCAACTTTAACCCTGATAGGCTGTGAAGGAGCCCTTGTCTGGATCACCCCAACAGACCAACCATCCTCCAATTGTGGTTCTTCATCTTCTTCTTCTACTTCAACCCACTTGGTCTCATCCTTCTTTCGATGAACAGGGTTTTTCCTTGCCTTAGGTGGAGACTGTATCCTCCTTGGAAGGAGCTTGGCAAACACGGGATATGTGGCCTTGCTTACCACAATTAAAGCACTCCACGTCCTTCATCCTGCAGTCAGCCCCATCATGGATCGTCCTTCCACACCTTTGACAATACGCTCCCTTCGGCTTAGCCACGAGGTGAACAGCCACCTCTGTTTCCTTGAACTGCTGTGCATTCTTTTCAGCTGCTTCAAAACCTTGGGCTAACTCTAAACGCTTTAGCCAAAGTGAGGTCAGCTTCAGAGAGGAGTTGTTTCCTCGTGCCTTCCCACACAGTAGTCTATCACGTAGCGCTTGTTCTAAGTAATCGTCGAATTTATAACAGGTTGAAAATCTCCGCAACTCAGTGACATACTCCGCGATGGATTCACCCACCCCTTGATTCCTTTTGTGAAATTGGAATCTTTCCGCAATAATGAGTGGTAATTGCAAAATTTTTACAGTGTGCCACTGTAACTCTGGTCAATGCAGCTATATTCGCATTATTGTATTCACAAGTCTAGTTCATATGTACTGCATGTAGAATACATCATGTACTGTGTTCTTGGCTTAAATAAATTGTCCATTCCATCACAGTGCTATCAACCCGGACTGGCTTGTGGCTCTTGATGATCATGTAAGCATATAAAGTATGTATTGATGGTATGTATCAGATAGGACTCTTATCAAGGACTTGGCTTTGGTTATTTGTGTACAAATCTACCACAGTGTATATTATTCTTTGGGACAAAAATGAATTTTGTGCAACGTTAAATCCTTTAATATTGGATGTAGAATGTAACTATATTCATTGAGTCTTGAAACCATATAAAGGAACATGGAGTTGTCGAGATGTGGCTGTGGGTAAAATATGGGTCTTGATCATAATGCAATCATTCTTGTATCCTTGTGCACATTCAACCATTCCACATTTGCAGAACATAATGTTCCATTCTCTCGTCTTTTTCAGCACTGGGGTTTCTCTCGCTTCACTGCTAATGCAACAACATTGGTTTTTGAGTATGTGAGAGACGATGATGGTCAGGTTCATGACACCGTCGTGTTTACCAAGTGACAGACTGGATTATTACTATGTGTTATAACCTTTGTATGATGTAACAATATTGACATAGTTGTACCTTGCATTTTAGTGCAGTACACTCAAGCTAACCTCTACAAATTTGTGTGAAATGCATGTACACTGTATCAATACAATGTACAATGCGTATGGAAACTTAGGTCGCACATCAATACACTGGATCAAACAGTTGTCTTAAAACAAACATTGAATCCAAGAGAAAAGAAATGATGCATTTCATTTGTTATCGCTTCTACCCCAACTGTGAACTGTGCAACCTGCAAGTTGCTGTCACCATCCTGAGGTTTTGTGCAAGTTTCTGTAAGCTGGCCCACCAAGCATGATTAACACCTTCAGCTTTGTCCGAGTCAGTGATTAGGGAATTCGACAAGGATGTTCTTCACTGCTTTGAATTGTCAGCAGCAATTGAGCTAACACTTCCAGCAGCTAAGCAGGCCGCAATCAACCTGAGCCATGGCAGCCTTGGTCTGTATTCATCTCATTCTTAACCATGTCTCAGTGCCTTCACAAAGTTATTCTGTGACTTCAAAGAACTACCTTCTTGCTGCAGTCAATGCCCTAGTCCTGCAGTCAGCCAAATGCTATCTCAGTTGAAAGTGTACTACGTTGCTAGCACACACTGTCCTCTCGCATTGAAGAATGGATGCTTGGGATCATCACATTCTTACATGTATGTGTCGTTTTGGGGTGATGTCATAACCAGACACAACCAGCTCAGAGACTGCATTGCTGACTTCTGCCATAAGGCATGCCTTTCCCCACAAGTTGAGAAAGGAAGTGGCATTCTTCCTAAAGACCAGACAAGACAGCTGCCTAACTGGTCCTCTCACGTCCAGCATTTGACATTAAGGTGACCAACCTGCAATTTATACAAGAAGCGCCTCAACACTATGGTCATGCAGCTGAGATGGTAAAAAAGCTAAGCATTCAATAGAGAATGGTCATGTATCCCTTCGGTGTTGGGGGGATGGGCTGTCGATGTATTCTCAACCCTCTCCAAAAAAGTAGACACCCAGCTATGTCGACCTGCAAGTTTAATTCAAAGTTCAATTCAAACACCTCAGCCTCACTCTGATGAGGCAGAATGCCAGGGCATTTTGGTTCAATGTGTCACACCAACCACCCAGCTCTTAATTGTGACTTTTCAATGTAGTGTATAATGTATCATGTATTCGCTAATTAACTTGTATAAAATAATAACACACACTCACACAAACCACAGCTGAATATCCGAGTAACTGAGGACACATTGCAATTGTAGTTACACATTTGTAGTGACGTACTGTGCCACTTATTGGTTGTCAGTTAGCTCTCTGCATGCAGTTGAACAAAGTGACGCTACGGATGGCATTGGCAAGATAGTCTCGTGTCCAGACCAAATGCATGCAGCCTGTCTTTGATCAGCCAACACACATTCAATCCTGGCCCGCTTCTACTAGTACTGCTACCCTAGCTGAATGGGACAGTGAACTGTACTCGTATAAGTAATCTGGCATAGCATACCCTCTGCAAATAAGCGTGGCTGTGCTACGCCAGACTAGCATGTAAGTGTGTCTGATCTTTGCAGCACCATGGCCACGCATCAAGCGTTGAAACTGGTCGACTAAATTACTACATCTTTGGCCTTAGCAACAGACATGCACCGTAGTACTATGTGTTTAAAGGATCAAAAAATGAGAATAGGCAGGTGGCAAGAAGTAAAGTTTTGCATCATACTTGACTTTATTAATGTCTATCAGGGCAAGCTAACACAGATCACTTCACAACTAGAGCCCGAAAGATAAAATAGTTGTTCTAAGCAATTATTATTGGAAAAACCATGCAATCTTTTGGAATAGCCATTAGGAGTTTAAATAAAACATATAATCAAATACAAATTTAACCTTAATTCCAGTGATATGTTTGAAATAAGAACACAAACTCTTCAATTAACTGATGTGATGCATAAACCTACCTCAAACACCTACCATTCATACATAGCAAGTTTCTTAGATCAATCCTTGTCAGTATAAGTGTAATCTTGAGATACACACAGAATCCATCAGATGTGCACCAACTAAGGAAGGCTGGATTGGTTATGATTTTCAGAAAAATAATAAATTATGTGCATACACAATAATCATCCTCATTTCACTAATTATGCATACAATATCAAGCTCTCTTTACCCATTCCGATTAGGATTATAATTACATTTTTTGTTACAATCTTGAGCACAACATGTTTAGTAGGTCTGCTGGTTCATTAAATACAGTGTTATTACAAAATGCATGCCCTAACTCTGTGTTAGTGGTAAATTTGTTGAGTTGTTTTGCGAGGAAAACAGGAGCTTGTAGTAAACAAAATCCTTTCAAAGTAGTCTCTTCCATTTCCTTCTATCCACATTTAGGTTCTATACAGACCAGCACTAGTAAAGTCTGGTCAAAGGTAGAGTTACCAAGTTTGATGCAGAGAAATGCTCATGACCATCCTATGTCCATAGTACAGATGTACGAAGGACTCAGTTATACTATTGTAGCTCAAGATCATGAATGAAAGCATGTTAGAACTTCATAATAGGTTGCAGTCTGCACAAACGAACCCATAATCCTCCTTCATGCTGCATCGTGGAGAATCCAGCTTAACCATTGATTCATTAATAGACGAGCAGATGATTAATATATGGCTCTGCGTGTGCCAATATAGTGTTGCATGTATTAGATAAAGTAAGCAGTATACGTAGTACTTACCATTTTTAACATCCCCACATAGGGCCGTGCGTTATTTCAGCGATGCTTTGCCACTGAAAAGATGGTGGATACCAATATTGATCTACACCCACGCATTATAATGAATTCGATGTATATGAGCAGCCTTGTATTCATAGTGACGTATGCCCAGGCGATATAGCCTACGTCCTTAATTCTCAACCACGCGGATATAGTAGACCGATTCCATATCTAGCTTGCTTCGGCAATTGTTCAAACGAAAAATAATTGAATCTATTGCAATCATTTAACTTCTTACTAGGATTATGTTGAGCATGTGTCTGGCCCTGAAACTCAACAAGTGAAATCATTTTTTGCTATGCTGCTATACTGCTACGTGTACATAATATGTCAGCCATTTAATATGGCCGTCCAAGATATCTATTGGCCACCTCCTTCTACATGGTTTCTGCAATGTTGTGGTGCCGGCATGTTTGTAAATACTCATGCTCCTATCAGTGTGCAAGTGTATGTAGTATGTGTGTAATATACATACATGCAGATGTAATAGCTGGTTAATGAAACATAGCATTAAGTTGCATTGCATCACACAATAATGAATATCTTTATACACATGAATTTTAAATGTTGCACGCACAAGATAGGTGTGGCTCCAATGACACCTCTAGCGTACATGCATTGAGTCATTTTATCAGTGTTTGTGCCTGGTTGTGTGTGCTGCTGTATATACATAATTCTAGCTCAAGTAGAATCTTGGCATTTACAAACCATCTAAATTGGTAATAATAATGCAATCAACCATTCACTTTTAAAAGTTGCTGATTTTAGACCCCAGCTTTTGCCAGAATGCAAATTTGATAGAACCCTTGTTGAACTTACATGCACTGTTAAACAAAGATGGCCAAGGGTCCAGGAAGTGTTATGGCAACACACACGGGTATTCAGCTGGCATATATGGGTGTTGGCAGACTATGCTAGGGTGTTAGCAGTGTAACGCGGCCAAGTTTAATAGTAGCAGAGTTCGGTACAACCACAAGCACACTAATACAGACAGTCAATATACAAAAAAATACGGCAATATATAGTTTCACATGAATAGAGGGGTCAAAGGACTCTCAGATGCGCGTCTCTCTATGTCTGGAGATGCGCGACTGTTTACGTCATCATTACACCACTCCCTCCCATCAATGCTGCAGGTAGGGCCCATAGCGGTCTGGGGGTTGCCTGTTTCGCAAGGGGTAACGTCGTGGAAGCTCTGCAGCAGCTGCAGGTGCAGGGAGCTCTACAGCAGCAGGTTCAGGTCCAGGGACAGCTTCCATAATTCCGTCGTCTGCAACCCTGTGATCAAGCTCCTCAGCCTCCTCGTCATCACTATCCAGGCTAAGTATTTCATCTGCCCACTCCAGAGGTACAGTATCTGGACTCGCTGTCTTGGTAGATGTCGACGTCGGCACTGCAACCAAGTCTTCTCGTACGGGGTTTGATGTTGCCACTGCTGGTTTGAGCCTGTCAAAATGAACACACTGCGTTTTAGTCCCCTTAATGCATTTTATTTTATATGTGCATTCTGCCACACGCTCGACGACTTTGAATGGACCCTTCCACGGATGGTGAAATTTTCTAGACTTACCTCGCCCAACAGCTGGTGAGTACAGCCACACTAAATCACCACAGTTAAATGGTTTACCGTGGACCTTCTCATCATATAAATACTCTTCTGCCTCCTATGTTCTGCCTCACATCGTTCTCTCACTAGACAGTATGCATTTTCTAAGCCATCCTTCAGCTTCTGCACATACTCGGGAAGTGTAGTCTGTTCAATAGGATTAGAACCATACATTAAATCTATCGGCAATTTCACTTCCCGCCCAAACATAAGAAAAAATGGGCTAAACCCTGTAGAAGAGTGGATACTGGAATTGTATGCAAGGCAAACCTTCCGGATATAGAGATCCCAGTCCGATGGATGGTTGTGTGCAGTAGTTGCCAACATGTCCAAGAGTGTTCTATTAAATCTTTCGACCATGCCATTACCCTGTGGGTGGTAGGGTGTCGTACGTGACTTTCTGATCTCCAAAAGCTTGCATAATTATTTCCTCTATCAATTCTGATTCGAACTGTCGGCCCTGGTCAGAGTGCAATTGTTCTGGGGGAGAAAACCGGCAAAACAATTCATCTACTAATTTCTTGGCAACTGTTGTGGCTTCTTGATTCCGGATTGGAAATGCTTCCACCCATCTTGTGAAGTGGTCTACAGCTGCCAACACATACTTATTTCCTTCCTCTGTCACTGGTAAAGGGCCTAAAATGTCAATACTCACCAACTGCATAGGGTATCCAGACTGAATGGACTGCAAATAAGCCTTCCTTTTGGGAACTGTCATTTTTCTGGTGGCACAGGTCAAACAGGATTTACACCAGTTTCTCGCTGCTTCTGCACATCCCGGCCAGTAGAAGCGTTCTTTTAAGCGAGACAACACCTTCTCCTCCCCAAGGTGTCCCCCACAGCACCTTCATGGAGATCACGTCACCATGCCAAATTGCAATTATCCACAAGGTGTATCCGCCCGTTATACACGTGTTGTACGCGTGTGTGTACATGCCGCGCATACATTTGATGTATAACTTGTGTAGTCGCTCGAAGTACACTTGTTATCCACTATGGTGTATAACGCGCGTTGCTCTAGATGTATAACAAGCGTTTCAGTCTATTTACGCATGTTATACACCGAGGTGTGGATTGCGTGCTTACACTATTCGTATAACGACCGCATTCAACCTGGATAAGCTTTGTATATCCTAAGGCGTATAACCGAGAATTTAACTTGTTGTTATGCCGGGGATGGGCATGGTGACACGACACAACTGCAAACGTGATTGTATTGTATTGCATTGCTGACTTTTGCCGTCAAGTAACGTTAGCAAACAAGTGGTCAGTATATTTCACGCTGGGTTCGTCCGAAACATCAGTACGATATGCATGCTTCAAGAAATACTGCACAATTCCAAATATGTATGATGCAGTAGTGTGCAGGTTGACTTTCCCATCACAATCATACCAGGATGCCATAACCACTGCAGAACGTTGAAATATTGATTTTGCTGAACAACGTTCTTGGTGCATTTCAATATCACTGCAAATCAAATGTCGGCGAGAAACTGGCTGCTCAAATTGGTTTATATTGGGATATATTAGTATTTGATACACAGCCGACAAAGCAGTAAGTACTGCGTCATTTAAATACCTTTCATAACACATTGAATGAATTGCATGATGGTTTGATGCAAATACTGCATTAATTTTATCACCATACATATTTAAATTTATCCATATCGCTGCTCTCTTCTTCCATATCAACGCTGAAGTTATTTCTTTCTTGTGATGTATTAGTATTCTTTGTCGTATGACATTCCTTTGTCGGCATTCTGACCAAAGCGGAACGGTCCGTGTATAAAAGTGCCAAATCATTTTTTTCGCAATCAATATTAAAAATTGCCCAATTACGGTATCAAATTCTTACTTTTCTAGAAATGAAATTCAAGATTACGCTTGTAGTTATCGCTGTTTTGAAAAATTGAAAAATGAAACAGTGGAATGGAACCGGAACGGATAAAATGGAACCGGAACTCGTGTCCATTTCCGTCTGAGGCTCAGTCTGCTCTGAAACCGGGACCGACCGTTGTTCGGACCAGGAAACCCAAGTTTCTAAACCGAGATGGGTACGAGAAACCGAAATGGGTACGAGAAGTGGGCGTACTAAGTGCCTTAATTTGCTAGGCTCCGTTGGTATGGAGCAAGCCAGTTGTATAACTATTTGGACCTTCCCTTGGCTGCATTATATACACGCGTACACACACACGCGCGCCCACACACTCTGACTGACACACATACACACACGCTCACACACACGCGCTCACATACACGCGCTCACACACGCGCTCACACGCGCGCTCACACACGCGCTCACACGCGCGGGCTCACACACACACACACACACACACACACACACACACACACACACACACACACACACACACACAGTGACACACACAACACTCCCTTCAATTCTCGTAGCCTTCATTAGCCTGTACCTTATTATAAAAGTATTTTAATTTCTTGCAACATTATTTGTATACAATTGCAAATCAAACACTTTCTCAAAGGTACCTTGCTAGAGCAAGTGGTATGTGCATGCCAAGCTCAAAGCATCTTGGGTATATATTTAATAGGTTGCATCACAGGAGGCAGGCCGGGGCAGTGGCTGAACAAGCTGAGAGAAGAAAAATATTGAAATATGGACCGCAATATATATTAGTTTGATCCAGTTGTCATAGAAAAATCAGGTGTGTTTGGAAAACGGATTCTATCATTCCTTAAGAATCTTGCTTGTCGTATCCATAAGGTGTCTTGGTAAGTGCAGTCCTTTTTCTATCTCCGTACAGTGAGGCGATGCTGTGTTAGCCCTGGCACCTTTGCTAGCGTAGTTTGCTTTGTTTTTGAGGACTGTGACACATATTCAGTTATATAGAGTGATGGAATTTTTTAAATTAATTAATTAATGTTTTAAAAGGAAAAATAATAATAATAAAAATAACAGAGTATGTACATGTCCCAGGTACACATTAATATTTATCTTTACATTAATATAGTTAAACTGAATAGAAACATTAGCATACATTAAAGCTGTAGGTTATAATAAGACTTGTATTTTGTTTTTCTGACCCTAACCGGAACCCTAACCCTCTGAAATGTACACGTAACACCATTCAAGTAATAATAAATAAATAAAAAACAGAAATACATAACAACCACAGGGGGATGGAAGCCAAGTTCACAAAACAAATGAAAGGGAGCCACAATGCCAATCAAGGCAAGGCCTCATAATGTTCAATGAGCCAGTAATGCAGGAGGCTAACACTAACAATGACACTTCTGCGGTTGTAGACATCAGTACTACAGGGTTTATGGCAACCTCGAATATGAATTGCTTGGTTTATGTTGTGGGACATTAATGTGATACATCAAAAACAACAGAAGTATGTGGCCTCATCCTTGATCGTGAAGAAGAACAAGCATGCTCTGAGTTCTAGTTTCAATTTTAGATTTTTTGTTCCTTCCATGTTTGTTGTAATTAGTATGACAAAGCAGTACAGGAAATGCAATACAAGCAATACTACAGACAGGCAAAGTGCCTATACAGTCAATTTATTATTGTTGATAATAGTAATAATAATACATGATGGCATGCATTCCATGGTCAAGATGGCTGTTGTGGTTCCATCCTATGGATTATTATTAACACAAACATAGCTTAGTGTGTTTAGTGCATATCACACCCTCCCCCCCTCTTGAGAGTTTGAATCGAGGTATGGCTGGGGGGTTATGTCTCACCCATGTATCCTTAAACATAGTGATGTTCATATAAGAGGCACATTACTGCCTATCAAGAGGTTTGGGGAGGGAGGGAGGGGGGTAGTAATCATTCCTTGCTCTGTGCAGACGATCATGAATGTGTTCACCCAACCTGACTTGGCTTGACTGTATGTATGATTAAACATCCATGCATGCACTAATTCCATCTCATTCTGGACATGGAAATTACCTTAGTGAAAGTCATACCAGCTTTGTTGAGTGTGGAAACATGCATATGTAGCACAGCAACATGTAGAAAACAGTTTAATTTGTAGCCATGTTTAGTTTGGTTGAGGTGCAAAGGACGTCTCCAGAGTAGTGAAGATTCAGCCAATTAATGTTGTTTTTCATTTATTGTTATTCATCATCTGAAGTCCTATGGTGGAATTGGTGATAGTGCACGGTTATGAACAGGTTGCTACCTAACTGTTTCTTGGGCTAAACAGCATTGCCTTGACGTTAGTGACCAGCATTCACAATCCTATGGGTTTACATCAGATCCAATCCAATTATAATTATTCCATTATTTAGTTTCCACTGATGTCAATTTCTTACTAAAAAGGTATATAAAGGCATAAGCATTAAATGGGACAAACCAAACGACAGGATGGCTGTGTGCAAAGCTTACTTTTGCAATACATAAAGCAACGAATCTTTGCTTGTGTGGTTCTCGCACCAAGTGGAGAAGTGGAGCTGGAATATATGATTAACACTTTTATTTTGTGTCATTTTGTTGTTGTGTTTCTGTGTGTATATGCAATATTATTTTTATTATTGATTTTGCTGAGGACACTACAAAAAACTGTTTGACCACCTCATCAAATTAAACGGACCTCATAGCTCCCTTGCATTTTTTTCTCCCAAAGAAGCTGCCACACATGTGCAGCAGGGTAACTCTACCTGAAGACCAAGTGCAGCCAGCAGAGAGTAGGTTACTGGACTTGGCAATAAACTTGGAGCAGTATATAGGTAATCCCCGTGCACCATTGAAGGATAGGCAGGAGAGCATTTCTCATTGGGATGTCAGTGTTGTCTTTACCCTGAGTTGCGTAATAGTATTGGCTTATTCCAATGAGAGCCTTCCCTCCCTGTGCATGTGCAAACATACAACAAGCATACATGACTATACATATGGGTTTATTCCACATCTCCCTTTCTAGGGATATGAATCAAAATCTATCTGGCGGTCGGATCACAGTTCCTATTTGTGATCTGGTCATGATTTGACGTGGGGGACTGACTTGGACAGCTTGAGTGGCCACTTTCTCCAACTAAGCTCTGGTCTTGCTATTGTGGAACAACTGGCTGCTCTTTTGTCTGCTCCACTGGACATTGAGGTGTCGTCTATTACGCCGAACTGCCCCCCCCCCCCCCAGTATCAACTAGGTATGAATGAGAGGTTGCTGCTTTTCCCACTACAATCCCTGGTATAGGATCTGCTCTGTCAGTAGTGATCCACACGTCCATCCCATCTGGGATATAAGGAAGTAGGTGCATCCTATGCAAAGTTCGCCTTTTGTTGGAGCTTAAATTTCTGATCCTGCACTCGAAATTTCCTCAGGTAGGGCCACTTAGGATTCATCTTATCAGGGACCTGTGGTAAGGTTGTTCGCAGCTGCCTTCCCATAAGGAGTTGTGCTTGGGACTGGTTACACCAAGGAAATGGTGTTGAGCGGTATGAGAGAATAGGCAAGTATGGATCAGATGACCCCTTTAGAAGGTTCTTAACAGTTTTAATACAATCGCAAGAATACTGACAATATTTATTTAGACAGGGTTATTTTGAACCCTCTCGTCAACGAGCAAGTCAACGGAATTTAAATTAAAAAAAACAGAAGAAAACCACGCATGCGCAATAGAATTTCATTACGTACGTAAAAATATCGACATCCGCGTTGCTATACTCTAAATCAGTTACACAATGTAAACTTCGGGATCCACGTGATGTAGAATCCCTCGGTTCCAGCATAAATACTATTATATATTTAAATGATTCCAGTGTGTAACTACTATTTAGTTACAATGCTACATGTATAATTTACTGTATTTAACTGAGAATAAATAGTGAGACAGTACATCAATGATTGCTGCATGCCATTATTAACAGGCTACTTTCAATTACCATTTTCAAATATTGCAGGTAAATAGTTCTTGAGATCCTGCAGCTGATTGGGTTGTGGAGGCCTAATTATAAGTATATTACAGGATCACTCACGCCAATCTAAACATGTGTGCAAGAATTGCTGAATTAAGATGCGAATAAAACTTGGCTGCATGCAAGAACACTGGGGATCTGAAGCATAGGCTCACCTTTCTCGAGCACGCTACATGCACGCCTATTTAATGATTTGAGTACAGTAAAACATAGTTTGACTACCCCTCGTGCAATTATTGGGAGGGTGGATCTGATTTTATTAGAGGTGATTAATGTTTCCTCTATATCTATATGTACGTTGGATTAAATTGCAATAGCGACAGATGTAACATCATACCTTCTCTTGGCAATCTTAAACGCTTATTACAGTGCAAGTGCAAACTGAGACGATGGCTTACAGACATCATTATATTACAGCTTGCGCGCGTATATTGTCCTAACATTATCGATATCGCACTCCTAGATGCTGGTACTCAGCGTTATTAACTTTGGACTTTTTTTGTTTTTTTTAAATATAATTATGCATACGGTACAAACCAGTACCATGCACCACCTTATTGTCAAAACATTGTATACATAAAGAATCGAACCTTGTTTTAAGCAAGGTCATGTTGTATCAAGCATTTACAATGACTCAGTTTAACTGTCAAAAATCAACGCTACTGTCCAGTAAACCTGTAACACCAATCAACAAATCGTCCAGGCCTAGGAGGCGCATCGTTTCGTTATAGCCTCGCTCTGCACGACAGCGTGGACACTGTTTTGTCAAAGCTTCTTGTCCTGAGTACCACTGATTGATACATTCTTCGCACCCTATAAGGGTCTTGCAGCACTTTGCTGTAATAAGTGGAGGCTTCATAACACTTGTGCATATGTGGCACTTTAAGGCGTCGTTCAGCAACTTTTTAAGCCCGAGTGGAATCTTAGCATCTTTCGTTAGACTCATAATCGCGTCAGTTTTTCATGGATTGCCGCCACATCATGGCTGATTGCGCAAAGAACATCATTATCCGAGTGTGACGTCAGTACCTCTGCCGCAGTTCGCGAACGTTTGACTCCGCGGGCATCTGCAGGTCGGAGATCATCCTCAGGGATTGCATAGAATTTTCTGGCGCTAACCTTCCAGAATTTGAACCCTGCAACATGCCATACATAACTTAATGGACCGCATTTATAGAATGACTGACTTACCTTCTGTGCCACTTGATTCTTTCACCTCCAGGCCATCCCCAGTTACGATGACATAATCTTCTCCTGCGTTTTGCTTCACTTCCGACAATATGTGGGGCAGAGTGGCAGTAGCTTCCACTATTGGAATGAATATTTGGTCAACTCTCTCGAATTCCGGTTTGGCATTTATATAGCGCATCCTGGCAACTATGACCTTGAGTGTGTGCGTTCCCTTGATCTTTTTTGCTGAAGGTGGAGTTGACGGGTGTATAACGGATTTAAAACCAGACCATTGGCGAGGTGATGAGCGACCACTAGAACCCATGCCTGATAGCGTCGTCAGAGATGCTGAAGCACCCGATGCAGCTGCCTCTGATACTGGCGGTATGGTAGCTGACGGTCCTTCAACAATTAAATGCGCATAATCTGACGCTGAACCAAGAATGAAGTCTCCAGCATCTGTTGGCCAGAAGACTCTGTGGGAGAATTCGCACCTCAGCCATATTCCTTGAGGATGTAGCTGTAAAATGATTGAATTGACTATAGATTTATTGCACATCATAATATACACATAATGCCACCTGGAACATATGCCCAATCTGCCTCGCAGACAATCGTCCACCTTGTGCACGGATTACATATTCCCGATCGCCAGTTACTAGAGTCACCGTCTTGTCCGGAGCGCTCTCTGCCATTCCAATGCATGAAAAATGCAGGACACAGGACAATGTGCTGGTTTTATATGCACCGGCAAAGAACTCGGACAAGGTTTTGCGCATGTGCATGACCTTATTTAGGCTGTAGACTATAAACCATGCAAGTATTAATATTTATTAAACTGCGTGTGGCTATTGACGACTATGCCTAGACTCGATGATCTGGAAGGATACGTAAGGAAGAGAATTTTGGAAGACAAGTGGACTCATGAAGAAGTTAGCCGAGAGCTCAAAACATCATATCCAAATGATCCGGGACTAAGCGTACGCAGTGTAAAACGGTTTTGCCAAATCCACGATATTCACAGAACAGCAAGGTTAACTGAAGATGTAGTCAAGGAAGCAGTGACAGTTGGAGTTGCAATGGTTTGTAATAGTCCCGTGTATCACTATCACAACGTGTTACTGTTGTATTAAATAGGTTGGACCTACTTATGGTCGTAAAACTATGTGTGGATTGCTAGCTTCTGAGTGCCTGAAAGTATCTGAAACACGAGTTGGACAGGCACTTCAGACTGTTCGCCCTGACTACCACCACATGAGGGTCACTAAAACAACCCAAAGCCTAAATCCAAGACCATACCGGGCAGAGTACTTTGGTCAAAAACTGCATATTGACCAGAATGAGAAATTGGTGATGTTTGGTGTGACCCACATATGTGCAATAGATGGATATTCAGGGAAGATCGTTGGATTTGTGAGCATGCCTGTGAAAAATAATATTGAAATTTACAAACATTTGTTTAGGTACGTGTAATTATATATTATTCGGTATAAATTATTTTTCTCTTCATACAGACCTATCCTGCTCGAGTATGGATTATTTGACCAAGTCAGAGTGGATCAGGGCAAAGAATGGGTGCTGTGCTTATACATACAGGAGTTACTGGCCCACTTGCGCTACAGAAGTCAGAAGCCACCCCATAGGCAGACAACATCAACTCTTGTAATTAGTTTATCATACACACATTTACCTACATAAGGATTTTATTTTTTCAGAACCACACCATTGAACGCTGTTGGCCTGAAGTAAACTATCGTGTCAATTACCCAATAAAGTCATGCTTGATTCAAATGCAGGAAAGAGGTGAATTTGACCTGGACTCAACAATGCACAAGTATTGTGTATCTCGGATAACGTTGAACGTGTCTGCAGTGGGCATCAGGCAGTACACTGCATCTTGGAATTGCCACTATATTCCAGGTAAGTGTTTATTATATAATTTCAATAGCATTTAACTCCATACCATGTAGGGAAAGGCATTCCTAATGATCGAGCTTCAAAGTCACATGCTATGAAGCTTCCTGCAGCAATAGTGCCAGAGTATGATACAGCAGTATCACAATTTGAATCAATGGGTGGTCATCTCACACATGTAAGTCAATTTGGAATTGACCCTCTAGCAGGACAAGGTCATTTTATTGATCAGCGATATCGCAACTTCCAGCAGACATTTCCAGATTTCGCACCAATCTTTCATGCCTTGTGTAACAACAATTGTGACCCATTTAGGGAATGCATACGTTTGTATATTCAATTAACTGAACATTTTATGACACAAAATTAAATTGTACTCGTAGTTTGTGTTTAAAATTTATTGTGTACTGTTGTCCTTATGAAGAATTTGTAAAATGAATAATAAATACCCACATGAATCAATGTAGGGAGGGGGTGGGGCAACGAGTTCCAGAGGACCAGCTTTTTGTATCACAATTTTATGTGTGATTATGTTTATATGAAATTCTTTACAACAGTATGTTTTAATCCATTATAAAGCCGGTTGCAAAGCACTGAATGCTATTAAATTAGCAAGCTTCCTTGTAATTTGTTAACCTTTGCAATGTTCACATATAAGCCATAAACCAAAATAGTCTAGGCCCCAAACTATTCATATGCTATGCAGCTGCAATGTATTTAGAGGTTGGAGGTCATGCATGACCTTCAATTGCAATCTGATTGCATAAGCCTTTCTTTAGACTATGAAGTACCTATATCATTACACATGCAATCTACATTAGTGTGGTATTATAAGGAATCAGATTGACAGCCATGACCTGTGGCCTCCAGTATGCAGCAGCTGCTGCATACTATATGAATAACTCATTCCCTAGACTAAACAGCCCTATTGGCTTTGCTGTAGACTGACCTTAAGCTTTGCTTAATGATATTGTAATGTGTGTCTCAGTAAAAATTACACACCCCTCCCATCTCCATGCAGAGAGACAGTGATGTGCTTTTTCTGACACATCATATGCTCAATAATACCTCTTCAAGAAATGGTACATGTCCCTTACAGTGCTAATTCCACACCTCCTCTAAAGGGAAGTATTTGGGCGACATATACAGTGTACTGAAGGCAACTCTCTCCCTATCCAATCGTGCATAGCACACAACCATATATAGATTTAATTTGCCTATCAATACGCAATCACTAGCTTGCAGCTAAATACATAGAAGCTGCATAGCATTTGATGTAATGCAATGGATGCAAGGTGGAGGCTGTTTTAGAGTCACATAATCAGTTGTATATTAATGTATCACTGCAGCTGAGATCTGAGATAGAAGAACACTGTGGATAATTTTAACTCAGTCCTGCTGACACAAGACATACATGACACTATGTTCATTTACAACTGCACATACTATTAAGTTAAGCTGGCACTGCTCAATAAAAGAAAGGTTCATCCATTACAATAGTAGTTGAAACACAAAATACAAAGCTGACACACTTATGTGTGATGGATTGCCTTGGTTTAGAGCTACATGTGCAGTCAATCAGATTGACAGCCATGACCTGTGGCCTCCAGTATGCAGCAGCTGCATACTATATGAATAACTCATTCCCTAGACTAAACAGCCCTATTGTTTTTATTAGACTCTCCATAAAGCTTAGTGCATAACAGATGGGAGTGGCAAGTCAGGTTGAGTGAACACATTCATGATTGTCTGCACAAAGCAAAAATTACTACCCCCTCCCTCCCTCCCCAAACCTCTTGAGAGGCAGTGATGTGCCCCTTACATGAACATCACTATGTTTAATTAAGGATACATGGGTGAGACATCACCCTACAGCCACACCTCCATTCAATCTCTCTAAGGGGAGGGGGGGGTGAGATGCACTATATACACAAGGGCAGGATTTGTGAAGGTGTGACATGGTACATATTATTAATCCACAGGATGGAACCACAACAGCCATCCTGACCATGGAGTGCATGCCATCATTTACAATAATAATAATAATAATTTTAAAATAAATAATTACAAGTTACAGGATAACATGAATATCATAATAATAATTATATATATAATATATATGTAACTTACCTTATTAACAATAATAAATTGAACTGTAGGTTTGTAGACTTTGCCTGTCTGTAGTATTGCTTGTAGTGCATTTCCTGTGCTGCTTTTGTCATACTAATTACAACAAACATGGAAGGAACAAAAAATCTAAAATTGAAACTACAAATCAGAACATGCTTGTTCTTCTTCACGATCACGGATGAGGCCACATGTTTCTGTTGTTTTTTGTGATATGATGTATCACATTAATGTCCACAACAAACCCAGTGAGGTTGCCATAACCCTGTAGTACTGATGTCTACAACCACTGGAGTGTCATTGTTAGTGTTAGCCTCCTGCATTACTGGCTCATTGAACACTATGAGGCCTTGATTGGCGTTGTGGTTTCCTTTCATTTGTACTGCATCAGTTTTGTGAACTTTGCTTCCAACTGTTATGTATTTGTGTTTTTATTTATTTATTATTAATTGAATGGTGCATGTTACACTGATGTACATTAAAGGGGGAAAAAAAAAGAAATCTTATTGTAACCTACAGCTTTAATGCATGCTAATGTTTTTATTTTTTAATTATTAATATAAGTTAAGTACATACATGTGTACCCGGGCCATGTACCCTTTTTTAACATTAATAATTCTATCACTCTATATAATAAGTATGCATCGCTGTCTTCAAAAACAAAGCAAACTACACTAGCAATAGTGCCAGGACTGAGACAGCATTGCCTCACTGTATGGTCTTGAAGTAGATAGGAAAAGGGCTGCACTTACCACGACACCTTATGGACATGACAAGCAAGATCCTTAAGGAATGGTAGAGTCTGTTTTCCTAACACACCTGATGTTTCTACGACAATTGGAGCAAACAGATACATATTGGGATCCATATTTCTTCTCCCAGCTTGGTCAGCCACTCCCCCTGCTTCCTGTGATGCAACCCAGCTATTAATTATATACCCAAGATGCTTTAAGTTTGGCATGCACATACCACTTGCTCGTCAGGCTTGCAAGGTACCTGTGAGAATTTGTTAGATTTGCAATTATTTTAATTGCTGTTATGAATTGTTTTGGTTCAATTTTGTATACAAAAAGACAATAATCATAATAAGGTGCACGCTAATGAAGGCTAAGAATTGAAGGGAGTGTTGTGTGTGAGAGCACGTGTGTGTGTGAGCGTGTGTGTGTGTGAACGCGTACTAGTATGTGTGTGTGAGCGCGTGTGAGAGCGTGTGTGTATGTGTGTACATGTGTCACTGACGTGGGCGCGCGTGTGTGTGTGATCGCGTGTATATAACGCAACCAGGCAAAGGAAAGTCCAAATAGGGCTTGCTCCATACCTAGCTAAGGCACTTAACGCCCATTTCTCGTACCCATTTCTGTTTCTCGTACCCATCTCGGTTTAGAAACTTGGGTTTCCTGGTCCGAACAACGGTCGGTCCCGGTTTCAGAGCAGACTGAGCCTCAGACGGAAATGGACACGAGTTCCGGTTCCATTTTATCCGTTCCGGTTCCATTCCAATGTTTCATTTTTCAATTTTTCAAAAGAGCGATAACTACAAGCGTAATCTTGAATTTCATTTCTAGAAAAGTAAGAATTTGATACCGTAATTGGGCAATTTTTAATATTGATTGCGAAAAAAATGATTTGGCACTTTTATACACGGACCCGGAACGTCCATTTCGTCGCATATGCCTGTAATAGACAGATCGTGATAAGTCTTGTTGACACATCCAGCATCTATATCGCTTATTTGGTCCTTCCATGTTTTGTACGAGGGTAAAAATAAAAGCTGATGTGAAATTAGAAATTTGAAAATTATGACGAAATGCACGTGCGCATGGATGGGCAGCTGCGGAGTATGATTCATTAAAAATCGACTGCTCGAGTCTTTTGATGGACAGGTATTCGCCAAGAAGATCATTATATTCTGGTCCTAACAGTTTCGTCGACTCCGATGAAGTTTCACCTGAGATAGGCCTGCAAAATGCTGAATTGTTTTACGGATCAGCTGGAAGATCTTCGTCTCGAATTTGTCACATAAGTATGTTACATGTGATGGAATACAATGTTGCATGTGTTCTAATATTCAATAGAAACGAGTGAAGTAACACCTCCGGCAAGAATACCCTCCGCAGATAGTGTGTGTGCGTGTCTGTGTGTGTGTGTGCGTGTGTGTGTGTGTGCCGGTGTGTGTGCGTGTGTGTGTGTGCGTGTGTGCGTGTGTGTGTGCCGGTGTGTGTTTGTGTGTGTGTGTGTGTGTGTGTATGTGTGTGTGTGTGTGTGTGTGTGTCACGGTGTGTGTGTACCAGTAAATAAAGCACTTCCTTATAATGACGCGTCACCAAGATCTGTCATCTCTGGCGGTAGTAGAACACCAGCTCCAGTAGATCATGACGTCAAATCACTTGTCGCCAATGAGATGGCCAAAGTGAATGAAAAATGGAGGGAAATTGAGTACCCTTGAAATCAAAGTGCAGGCGTTAGTGGCTGATAAAGGGACTTGTACATCAGAGGCCCCAGCAGAGCCTGCAAAAAGGAAAAGACGTACTCCGTTGTGTCTTCAGGTTTGCCAAGCTAAATTAGCAGCCATTCATTTGCTCAATGCATGCATCCTTTCAATCGAGTAGAGCAGTGTACACAAACTTTTAAAATCTTTCGATGAAGGTTCACAACTCAGAACCGAAGGCCGTAAGCAAGCATGCTTTTGTAAATTCTTCTAAAAGTTTTATTCACATACATATAGTTTGGAAAGTCCCCACAACGAAGGAGTTTGTAAGACTTCATCAGGAATAGAAGTACAGTGTAAGTCACATGTTCTGTTCCATTTGTTTGATTTATTCAAATAGCTACTAACGACCGCCAAAGACGAATAAGCGCGCGAGCAAGGCAGCAAAGGGTACGTTGTGATATAATCATAGCGTTACGAATGTAGTGTCATTAACTAGCTTTGGGAGCGCCGCAGTAAAGTCCTTCCTTACAAATGAAGAAATGGAGGCATGGAAGTGCATTGCAATTGGCATGATGTCGGAGGAAGAAACTACGGGTGATGGGAAAATAGAAAGAAGACGGCCTAGCTGGAGATCGGAAGAATACACAATTGGATGGATGAGCTGGATAGACGGGGAACAGACACATGGAAAGTGGCCAGGAAAGAAAGGATTGATGGATCTCTTCTCCAGTTACAGGCCCCGGCTGGTTTGCAAGCCTGGATGGTGAAATCCTAGCCGCGAACACTGAGACTTTAATTTGGTGGCATCTCAGATCATGTGCTCATGCACTGTATTTACATGTACCTGCATATACGTTTTGATTTGATTAATTTTCTTTTCCTACTATTATAAAAATAAAAATAAGAATATGCGATCGTCACAACGCGTCATAAATATGCGGAGTTATATAGAGATAGTTTCGTGTTGCATTCACTCTAAATACGCTTGTTGTACGCTTGTTATCATCTCCATACACGGCGTTTTACACAGTTGTTATCCATAAGTTATACACTAGAGTGTAAGACAGTCTCCTTCCACTAGTTATCCACTGCTGTATACACCGTGTTTACCGCAAGAGTTAAACACGTGTAAGCAGAGTGCATACACGCATTCTACACGGTCGGAAAACATTTAATTGGCACAGTGCGTATTGCACTAGCCTGAAGTTTAGAGGGCAACACAAGTTGGAGTCCATCATCTCCATCATCGATCCGTTTCCACAGCACGCTGTTTTTGATACACAGAAGTTGCCACTTCTGGAGGAGAAGACGACTTTCCCTACTCCAGGTTTTGGAGACATCTAAAGGAGGTGTTTGACCGTGCCGCACCGCCTGGTATACTGGGTTCATTGAAGCATCCTCCATTTGTAATCTCTGCATGTCCTCTAAAGAATAGTATTGGAAGGGAAAGGCTGGCAATACACTCACAGATGCACTAACTTCAACCTCCTTTCCATGGTCGACACGACCACATTGCCTGCATGGGATTCTGCATTGCAATGTTGGGTACCTTGACGATGAATGACCACAAAGTCAAATTCTTGTAGCCTTTCCAACCAGCGGGCTAGTTGCCCTTCAGGTTCCTTAAAATTTTGCAACCAAACTAAAGAACCATGGTCGGTCCTTAGAGTAAACTGTCTACCCAGTAGGTATGGCCTAAAATGGTGTGTAAACTCCACCACTGCCAGCAGTTCTCTACGAGTCACACAATATCTTTGTTCCTGCCTGCTAAGGGAACGGCTAGCATATGCTATTACACGTTCAGACCCATCTTCAGAAGGTTGTGATAGCACTGCCCCTATCCCTACATCACTTGCATCAGTGTCTAAGACAAAACATTTTGAATAGTCAGGGTATGCCAGGACTGGAGAGGAAACAAGACATCTGCGAAGCTCATCAAAGGCACTCTGACACAACTCATTCCAATGGAACATATTATTTTTTTCTGTTAGGCGTTGCAATGGTTTAGCAATAGAGGAAAAGTTTTTAATAAACCTCCTATAGTAATTGGCCAGGCCTAGAAAACGTTGAATTTCTTGCTTACATGTTGGAGTTGGCCAATTGCATATTGCCTCTACTTTAGTTGGGTCTGTAGAAATCCCTTCTGTTGAAACCACATGTCCAAGATACTGGACTTCTCTTTGACATAGACTACACTTTGAGGGTTTTACCTTCAGTCCTGCCTCCCTAAGCCTTTTCAATACACCCACCAAATTGTACAGGTGATTCTCAAAACTGTCACCAACCACTACAATATCATCTATGTATACCAGGCAACTGTACCACTTCAACCCGCTTAACACTTTATCCATAAGACGTTGAAACGTTGCTGGCGCATTACATAACCCGAATGGCATCACCTCAAATTGGTAGAGACCTTCTGGAGTTGAGAAAGCTGTTTTCTCTTTGTCTTCATCAGCAACCTCTACCTGCCAGTAACCAGTGGCTAAGTCCAATGTTGAAAACAGCTTTGAGCCAGCCAAAGTATCCAATGTATCATCCACGCGGGGAAGAGGGTATGCATCTTTTCTAGTAACTGCGTTTACCTTTCGATAATCGACGCAGAACCTTGTGGATCCATCCTTTTTTGTAACTAGGACAATGGGAGAGGACCACGGGCTGTCTGATGGTTGAATTGCCCCCTTTGCCAACATGTCTTGCAACAGCTTCCTCACTTCTTCTCTACGAGCATGGGGAATCCTGCGAGGTGGAATGTGGACGGGTAGAGAATCTCCTGTGTTGATTCTGTGTTTTGAAAGGCTGGTGCGCCCTAATCCGTCATTGGAGAGAGAAAATACATCACTGTACTCCAGCAGCAAATAATACAATTTTTCTTTCTCAGCGGAAGAGACATGATTGCCAACCTTGCAAACCATATCCCATAGCATGTCCTTGTCCTTGGGGGATGCTTCTGAGGGTGACGTGGGGGCAGGCAAGACATTTCCCATGCACATATCATCTAACTGTTCCATTCTTGCTATTTGCACTCCCTTCCTTACCACAACTGATTCTTCCCTTGGATTGAGTAGGCGTACAGGCACTGCCTGGCTGGTAGGACACACCACAGAACGAGCCACCATAACTCCATACCTACCTGCTCTATTACCTTCAACAATCCAAGTTCCCTTCCTGCTGGTTGTATCTTCTAGTGCAGCCATAACCTCTATCTCACTGGCAGGCGGGATTGTAACCTTTTGTGTCAAGATTAGTCCAACTGCAATGTTTTTTTCTATCTTTGAACTGCCTTGTGGGAGGAGTTTTATTGACAGCCTTCTGGAAGGGAAGGTTAGATTTCTATGACCACAATCAATCACACAGTGATTGGACTCGACAAAGTCTAGTCCAAGTATCGCTTCCACCAGAATATCATCAGTAACTACAAATGGTACATTGAATATGTTACCTTCCAGGGACAATGGTAAACCTGCAACACCTTTTACTGACAATGCACTGCCATTCACACCAACAAGTGTCTGGCCCGTCCATTTTTCTATAGGTGGCAAAACTCTGCCACACCCAGCTACTCTTTGCCATACGTTCACACTGAGAAGAGAAACTGCAGCACCTGTATCAATCAGACATTCTACAGGGGTAGAACAAATGGAAGCGCATATACGATAACTCATACCAAGGGTCACTGCAAGGGTGGGTATAGCCAATTTATCACTGCGGGCCTCTATATGTCTTCCCTCGTACGGCTGGCCCTTGCCGTTGAGGGGTTGGAGTTTTCCTGCTGCTGCTTGGCAGGTGGGTCTCTACAAAACCGTGCTATGTGACCCTTTCTTCCGCAGTTCCAACAAATCACTGTTCGGTTCCGTTTGCCTGGTTCCTTGTCGATAGCTTGGGCCCTCCCAGTCTGTATGGACGATTCCAGTCTATGGAGCCGTTCGCTAATTGTCTGTATGATGCCCAGTAGGTCGTTTTCCGTCGAGGAGGCCACACTCGCGACTGCCTCTGCCCGCTCATCATCCTCGGCTGGCTGCTGCTGAGTGACGGAAATAACACGGTGGGACTTACCTGTGATTGGACCTGAGCTTCTTAGATAAGATTCCAATTCGATGGTGGCAGTGACAGCTTCCTCAACGTTTTGGGGTCGCTTCTGCCTAACTCCAAAAGCAACCTGGGGGTTTTCAATCTGTGACAGGAACTGGTTGAGAGCCAGACGTTCGCGCGCTCTCTCTTCCAAGTCTGCGTAAGCCCTATCGGATAAAACCCTTAAGGCGTCACCAAATGATGCCCAGTCCTCGTCGTCCCGCTTTGCCCGCGTATGCAACTCCGCCACGTAAAGCTCCTTTTTGCTATCGGGAAAAAAAAAACGCTTTTTCAATGCTTTTACACACTCACCGTAGTCTTTCCGCGTGTTCTCTGGCAGCTTCATAAATACAGTATGAGCCTTCCCCGTCAAGCGTACCCTCAACCATTTCAACTTATCTCCGTCGGTGTCCCACTTGTTGACAACCGCGACGCTTTCAAAATGGTCAATCCATTCTTGCCAGTTTCCGCAGTCACCACTAAAGGGCTCTGGAATAAGCAGCGGCTTGGAGGACATGGTACAGCTCTGCCGACTACGCCAATGTAACGCGGCCAAGTTTAATAGTAGCAGAGTTCGGTACAACCACAAGCACACTAATACAGACAGTCAATATACAAAAAAATACGGCAATATATAGTTTCACATGAATAGAGGGGTCAAAGGACTCTCAGATGCGCGTCTCTCTATGTCTGGAGATGCGCGACTGTTTACGTCATCATTACAGCAGTATACCCCACCAATAGTGGGGTGTTAGGACATTTTAATGTTGTGCTGTCACAACACTGAATTACCACATTGCACTCTAGTGTACGGGGTTCCCAGCCTTGTTGTAATTACTTTTTGATGGATTGCAGGCGTGGATTGCGAGATGATATGGCAGCTGTGACTTTGTAGTTGAATAAGCAATTGCAGCTATTGGATTGGACTTTAAAGCCAAACGTTATCTTAAAGGTATGCACGCAAAGAACGTACCAGTACTAAGCGTCTAACATATTAGTAGGCTGGCCTTGGCCCTTTCGTCGGTGTGGATTCCAAGACTACCGGTATCGTGCAGCTAGTGCGTTTGTACAATTACGGTATACAGCCTCGCTGTGTTTATGAAGGCTTGCATGCAGTGTTCATGTATGTGCACCACGGCGTTTATACAGGGCTGCCAACCTGCCATAATAAAAAAGTTTAATAAAATGGTCCGTATATTGAGAACACATGTTCTGTATCCTCGCTGTTTCCATCTATATAGTTGCCACCACATTACATTGCATAATTTATTTTTAAAGTTCCACTACAATTGCCAAATATAATAATGTACGATTATAATCATAATAATAAATATAGCGAAGGGTCATTTTCGCGTAAACTGACCCATATAATATAATACAGTGGTATGCGCTTCAAACAAATTTAATACTGTAAATGCAATGATAAATGAACTACACTATTATATATATATACATGTACATGTATAGCTATGGATTTTTCATTTTGTGCTCATCGTTATATTGTTTTGTTGCTTTCTTTGCACATTTCAACAGTTCAACGGAAGGTTCCCATGCAGCAGGATCATATCTATTTGCAAGTTTGATTTGAACTATTGATGACAGTGTACCATTAGAATTTCTTGATGGAGTTTTGTTCAATTTATTAAAAACATCCATTATCACTTATTAGAGTCTCTGGAATACCATATCTGGAAAATGTGTTTTTCATTGCCTCTACGACTGCACATGATGCTGTTGAAGTTAGCTTAACCACTTCGAAATAATGAGAAAAAAATCCACAACAACTAAATAGTTTATTCTGTTCAGTTCAAAAAAAATCAGCTCCCACCCTCTGCCAAGGGTAATCAGGAAAGTCTAAAGCAATCATTGGTTCTTTATGGTGTCTGGCTTGCTTAACACATGTGTGACATTGTTTTACCATGCATGGTTTCAATATCTGTTGTTAGGCTGGGCCACCACACAGCTGACAATGCTCTGAGACGGCAACACTCCTCTCCAGCATTGCTATGTGGAATGCATACATGTAAGACCAACTTTGCTACCATTGAAAAGTATTTAAATTTAGGTGAAGCATCAACTCTCTAAAGTTTTGAAATAAATCCCCATATTATATCCATTCTATAGTACTTTGTTCCTGGTGTATCATCATCAGCACCACTAACACAGACAAGAGCTTCATTCCATTGAGCTTCTGTTAAAACAGCTTTGTCCAAAAATTGGTATTCTATAAACTCCTCATGTAGAGTCCATTATTGTTGGTGTAAACTTAAAAATAAAGTACTATACTTTTAGCAAAAATACTCAACAGAAGAAAACTTGTGTTTTACTTTCTCCATTACATTAAAAAATTTAGCATGTTGCAATAATGTGTTCTGGACTGGTAACTTCTGTAGTGCATATGCAACAGCTTCAGTCAAAAACTCATGTACAGATGAATAAACTACTTTTACATCTTGTGGAGTAATATCATCATTTTCCAAACATTTATGTAGGCACTGCTTTATAATCATACCAACTGCTAAATCATCATTGTGTAAATGGTCGTTTGGATTCATAAAATCAACGTTTTCAATATAATCTGCTGAAACAATAGATGCAATAGTCAAAAATCTTCCTAATAATGTTTTTAAAAAGCTTTGTACTCCATCTGCAACAAGATATATTGAAGGTTCTTCATGCTGTAATAAGAGATTGAACCTATTGAATGTTGGCAGAACAGATTGAAAAAAAAGTAAACAGATTTCAGTCATTGGATTTCCAAATACCTTAGCCAGTCTTTTGAATCGTTGTTGTGACTCTGGGACAAAAAATAACTTCTCAAAGATGGATATACTAAAAGAATTCTATTTATTGCTGCATCAAGGCTAAGCCATCTAACACTAACAAACCTTACTATTTCACTTTATTCCATATCACAGAATGTGCAGAATTCTTGTAAAACTCCTTTCCGCTTTGTACTTTTATCAAACCAATAAAATGCATCAATGCATAAATCTTCAACATCAAAACCAGATATTTAGGTAAAGGCATTGGAACCCTTGCAAGCAATATTATACACAATATGACAAGGACATCTCATGAAAAAACAAGAGTCATTTTTGGCTTTAACATGTGTCATTTTAACTTATGCACTCCTACATTGACAGAGGTATTGTCAACTCCAAATCCAATGCATTGTCCCCATGATATGTCATACTGACTCATGATTGAGTCAATCTTTAGAAAAATTATGTCAGCAGTACTGCAATCACGTCCACTAGTAGTGCACATGTCTAGAAGCATGGTTAAAACTTGCCTTTGATTGTCATCATATATTTTGACAGTAAGTGGATTAAGTTTCTCAATGCCAGAGTCATTGGACCCATCAATCATAAACTAAAAGGTTTCTTTTTCATTGCTTCCACAAGTAAAGCTGAAACATGCAGTAAATTGAAGTGTACAATGTAACCATAGTGCAATAACTCTAGTGGTGATGTAGCAGAATACATACCTGTGAAGTGTGGAGCAATTCCAATATTAAGTATGCAAGTGGTTTTTGTTCTGCCCCTTGCATTTGCTTTTGCACTTTGGCTGTCTGGGAAAATATTGGGAAACAATGGTCTCAGCAACGGAGAAGGGTATACTATGCTGGATTAAAAAATTTGTCATCTTCACTTTTTCTCAAGTAACCTTAGGATAAAGGTATTAGCAGCTAGTAGTTACGTGTACATCAGTTTTTGCATCTTACCTTCTAAGTAAGTGGACTGATCAACGGATGGAAATGAAAGCTTTGGCTGAGACAGTGCTTCCTTTGCAAATGTTTGATGAATTTGAGAACTAATGTGATCTTTCACGTCACGCACTCCATGGTACTGACAGGATACTCTCGTAGAGCATACAGTACATGAAAAGGAATGGATATCTCCAGGTAGCGCAACGATGAATGGCCAGGTCTTTGTCCACTCCTTTGAAAATTTGCTCTTGTACTTCATCTTGCGCTTTTTGGCACTCTTTTTTGATGGACCAGGCTGGCTCTCTAGCTGACTATCAGAATCGCTTGGTTCAGAGTTGGATGGAGACAACACGCGTTACGTTTCGCTTTTCCGCCATAATTGTAGTTTTGTTATTAAAAATAGTTACTAAGCTATAGACCGCGTACGCGTACGCACGACCGTACATTAATTCTATTAGACATGCATTTCATGTAGTAGCTATCACAGTCCTTTAGCAGGGGCGGATGCAGGATTTTGGTGAGGGGGGGGGGGGGGGGGGGGGGGGGTCCGACGAAGCGGAAAGCAGAAAATTTTTTCGGTGCGCATTCCAATTTTTCCACAGATTGTACATGTACACTGCCGGGTGAAAACTAAGGCAGCAATCAACACCAATAAATGCGTGCCACTACGTTACGTTCTGGTTTCCAGGCTATTGTGATTTTCAGTACGGATTAAAATGGCTGTGTTGTTACATGCATGCGCTTTTCTTTGCTATTTGCGCCACTTAAAATTTACCATCACATTCCGGCAGATGACCTATTTCAAGCAGTGAACAGTATCATTGAGCATGAATGATATTCACGCGAAAAAAAATGACATTCCAATTTTTCCACAGATTGTACATGTAAAAAAACGGCTATCATAACCAATAAATGTGTGTCACTCAGTTATGTTCTGGTTTCCAAGGTATTGTGGTTTTGCGGATTTAAATGGCTGTGTTTCATCGCAGATTTGCATCAGTTGTACGTTATATGCGCTTAGTTTCTTTGCTATTTGAGCCACTCAGTTAAAATTTACCATCATTGCAATGGTCAGTCAGCCTTTTTGCTTTCTCTACAAGCTTTCAGCAAGGTGTATTAAACTTTGATGGGTACTAATACTAGTGCACCAATCAAAGTAAGAATCGCTCTATTACGACCGCGGGTTAGCATTTTGGAATACATTTACCAAGATTTACGTATAAAATACCAGCCTACTGCGTATCTCGCAGTTTACAAAACTAAAATATAGTAGTAAGCAACTTCACGGAGTGCACGCTCAACTCTCCGTAGAAATGTATAACACACGTGCGCCGATTTATCCGACGCGTCATACGACATTAATTATATTCATATTCGGGTTCGAGGGGGGGGGGGGGGGCCAGACACCCTGGGCCCCCCCCCCCCCCCCCCCTGGATCCGCCACTGTTTAGTGTCTATGATGTTACTTATGGTGGCTTTAGAATCGGACCACTTCCCTTGAAACCTTGAGATATGATTGAAAATCTTGAGACTCAAGGATTAGTCGGGAGGTTTGGCAGCGCTGTTTATACGATAGATCTACTCAAGAAATACCGGTATGCATGCTTATACCATAGCTTAACTTTAATTTGGAAGCAAGCAACATGAAAGCTTGTTTATTATCTTGCAATGCTGCTTTGTGTTGAGAGTGAGTAGCATAGCTTGTGCAGTCACGCGGTGTATTAAAATCCATCTGGATTCTATTTAGACCACACCCTAGTAACATGGCATTGGAACATATATATTGTTAGAGACACAAGTATTTTTATGTGTATACTATCACATGTAGCTCAAGGAAGCAGGGTATGTTATTGTAGGTAGCCCTCACATTATTTCACAGGTTCATGGGTGTATGCTAAATGTGTTCATGCAGTCATGTGGCTACATATGCCGCATGCAGACCCTGATAGCGAGAAGACAGAAATGAAATATGCTGGATGAAATCGAAGGCTGCCCACCTGCCTTATAGGTAGGCTAAAGTACTGCACTAATGGCAGAGTTTGGACACATTTTGTAGTGACTCTTGTACTGTATTGTTGTGGGGTTAAAAATCATTTTCGTGACGTCTTTAATGACTGGCTGATATTAATGATTATTTGACAATTTAGATATCGCTCTATTTTGACACAACGGAATTCAAAGGCAACTGCAAAACGTATTTAAATAGCCAGTTTCCTTCTGTCTTTCCACTTGCCTTATGCAAAGGTGGAATCCGAATAAACGTGTTGTATCAACTGGCTCTTTTTTTGCCATATGTAATGTTATACTGATTGTATTATTTATATCATACACCATGCAGTTGACCAGCTGGGATGTTTTGATTGATTGTAGGATTTTTGCAATAACTGAAATTTTACATTTTCAAGTGATTTTAGGAGCATAGTAGTACCTAAATAACTAACACAAGAATAAATCATGTCTAGCACCTGTAACAGTCAATGCAGTTATACTGGACAGCAGTTTAACTTTGAAGTGTTCCAGATATATGGTGCTTCATTACCACCAATTTGTCACCATTTGGACATCTTCTAGCATGGAGTAGAAATGGACTGTGCAATGTTTTGAGAGATACGGCCCTGGTAGAGGTGGAATAACAGCCATGGTAGTGCACGTTGAATGTAAGCGTTGACATTACTGTCACAATTGCCATAGGTTTTGTGGTATCAATCATGTATCATGTGACCTGTAGGGTTTTGTTTCATTGTATACCCAGTCATTCCTGAAGACTGTTTACCCTTGTACATCATCAAAGGTTGCCATGGAAGGGATCATGTGTCTTGGATGTGTGTGGTCTCCATGGAGATCATGTGACGGGTGTGATCTCATCAAGAGGTGAGTCAATAGCTGGGTGTGGTTTCATTATTGTTACACAGGCACTCCTGAAGGCTGTTTACCCTTGTACATCATCAAAGGTTGCCATGGAGAGGATCATGTGACTTGGACCAGACTGGTTGCCATGAAGATCATGTGATGTGCCTGTCAATAGCAGGGTAGGGTTTTGTTTTCACATGTGCTATTGTATACGCAGGCACTCCTCAATGCCATTTGAACATCATTTTGGAGGACTTTTATCAGGCTGGTTGCCATGTGACTGCTGAGCAATAGAAAGAGCAAATTTTAAACTAAACAGAATTGTATTTGTGCATAGATGTAACTTTTCAGTAATTATTGTATGAATGATCCCACACTGACTCATAACTATATTTCGTTGTGCATGCGTGACCTGTTCCTGACCTTTATAGCGCGTTTGAGATCTGTTCGGGAAAGGTAGCCTAAGGTTTGCACGGTGATTTTTTTTGCTTGGTTTTAACCCAGCTAGTTGTTTTCTTCCAACGTTTAGCGATGCGTCGTTCGAGTTACAAAAGTTGAGCGCTTTGAAGAGAGTGCATCGAGTTTTTTTCGTGGTAAGAATACTATAGACTGAGTATAGCAGTTCGGAATGCCTGTATAACTCCACATCTCTGCAGACTGTCATATACGCTAAGCAAAACTCTACTACCGCTTGCTACCCAGTTACTACAGCGTACGATACATCACTGTATGCATGGGCCACTGCTTAAGGAATCGAGGTACACCTAAATTCATTTTCACGTTCAAATACACCCCCTATTTTATTTCAGCAAGTTCATGACTAAATGGACATGCCCTACCAAACTTTCGAGGTAAGCTTAACGACCAGTACAGTTGACGTTGCATTGTTACAGTATTGTCTCGTCTGCTTCGCGAACGTGACGGCTGCAACAAGATTTAAGGTCAGACGTGTCTCATATTGTAAACTGACCTTTATGTTTTTATTAAAAAATTTTATTTGTTTAGTTTGTCTGAACCAGAGAAACAACCTGCTCGATCGTCATAGCGTGTAAAGACATCTATACTATTCATATATATGTGTGTTCTTTGGTGTACACTATCAGCATTTTATTAAAATCAATTGAACCTGTTGTTGTATAGTTTATTAATATCAATTTATTTTGGGATCTTCAATTTACGGTGCGTCAATACCCAACAGAGTGTAATGGCTACACTTCAGGCAGAGATAATATATTATCTCGTTCTGCTTCAGGGGTGTTGGGTGTAACACTCATGAGCGGTTACCACTACACTCCATGGGGTGTTATTCCTAAACAGGCGTACGAACACCCCTAAGTGTATTGCGGTAACACCCTTTTTTAACAGTGTAGTGTTTCGAACCGAGCTCCAAAGACGAACTACCAGCTGATACGGTATCGAATCAGCACGCATAACATTGCGTATCATTTGGTTGTTCAAGTCATCCTACTTGGAACTACAAATACCTAACAGACGTAAAGCATTTCAAGTCTGCAGTTGAATATATTTTGCCATGGCTCCTCCTTCTCCGACATACACACACATACCACACACTCACCTGTACACAAACACATGCACACACACAACATGCACACATGCAAACAGATACCAGTACATGCACAAACGCCCTCTTAGCTCTGTCCAGTAATATGAGTCCAGTTCATTTCTATTCTTCGTTCAGCTCGTTGTCCAGCTCGTGTGCATGCATTGCAAGCTCTTTGAAAACTATAGTACAGTAACGAATACAACAACTAGGCATGTATCACACAGTTAGGCCTATAAAGTTGTAGGCAGGTTGGTTGTATGAGCTATTTCTATTTCTTAGTTTGGTGGTAGTCTGGTAAATATATAAGAAATCGCAAGCCATATATGCAGGCCCGGGCCCACATAGCCATGCCCATGGGGGATCATACGCAGGCCCGAAGTTGACTGCTGGTATCGCGGGCGTCCACTTCCCCGCTGAGGCCCGCTCTTTGTATCGAGCCCGAAAGTGGAAACGTACAGCACCCCCGGTGTTTCGTATCGATCGGGTACTTCTCCCCCCACCCCACCCCCCCCCTCCCCCTTTTTATTTTTACTGCTGTCCTATTAATCAATGCCCCATGAGAATCTCCCTCGATCGGCCACTACGCGAACAGTGACTACCATTTATTGGATGCCAAACCTAACTTGACTACCGGCATACTGTAGCGCACCGCAAACGTCGATCGGAGAGAACATCTACGGTATACTTAGGCCCTATATACTAGGTATATGCGGGTCAAGCTATGGTTGTTACGCACATGTACAGCACCTAAGCACCTCAGTTATAACATACCTGAGTGAGTCTGTTTCAGGGAAGCATTGCAAAAGAGAAACTCACGCCCGTTAAAACGTCTATTACGTCATGCAATCATTGTGAAGAATTACATTCAGTACCTCAACCACTAAAAGTGAGTCAGGAACCTAGAGAAGTAGGCAAAAGAGTGTTTTATGACATACACCTGCCTTGATGATCTGGTTAACATAATAACGTTTTTTACCACAACTATCACAGATCCTGAGAAACGTCTTGACTAATTTTTATCAAATTTCTACAGGTGTCTATGGACGTGTGCCATGGAACCCACAGATAGACCATGAAATTTTTTGTTTCATCAATAAAGCATAGCTTATGATGTGCTTCACTATATTTTTCAACGTTTTTGTCCTTTCCTGATTTAGGTTGAACAGAAATGCACACATTTCAATGGACGCGTGCGCGGAAAATTAGCAATGACGCGTCAGGAATACGTCACGATCACGAGTGTCCGAAATTTCTGGCAATGTGAATTGTTTCGTTGTACAGCCTATATAGTAGCGGTGGTATTCATTGCATGTCTAACCACTTTATGAAGTTCACTTCTTTCTTACCTTTTAACAGGGAGTTATAATGCGGGATTTAGAGGAAAGTGTCAACCAAATCGTAGAATTTTAGACACGATAATAAGCACCGAGATGCGCAACTGTTAGTGTATTGTGAACCGATGTGCTTTTCTTTGCGCATATGCAGTATTGGATTAATAAGTGGTTGTTTGATAGCTAGCATCCAAAATGTTTTTGCACTATTATAACAGGTTTTGCATAAACTGCCTCCTTTAGATGTTAGTTTTATAATGAACTTTAAAAAACCTATTGTCACGGACGTACGTTCAAGCAGTGATAATGTTATCACTGATTCAAGTGGTGCGTATTATTTACTTATAGGCTAGTGCGTGGGTTTTAATTGGCCTTTCCATGAGTGGAAGAATACAAAATCACCCAACAGAAGACCACAAAGAAATCCAAAGCCCTTAGGAAAAACTGAAGTGAACCCCTAATTTATATTCGATACAAAAACAGGCTGTGCTTGTGTTTAGTTGAAGTGGCAGTTGCAAATAAAAAAAGTTACTGACTCCATGAGTCATGGGTACTAAACTGCCAACTTGCAACACAATGCATGATGACCAAAAACACCCAAGGCAGCATTACATTGAGAACAACTTTGGGCATGAGCAACTGGATAACGAGCCACCATTTCTATCGCCACCTGAAATTCGGAGGGCTAGCTCCGAGTGAGGGCCTGCACTAGGGGATGGAGTACCTGTTAACTAAGCTGAAGCATGAGGTGATGAAATACATAGTAGAGTTATCATATAGTTTTCTAAACTGGCAATCCTCAATTTTATTTGACAAGAACTTCTGAGTGAGTGGGGAAGAGCTGTTATCGACAGAATCAGAAGTGAGTCAGGTGGATCAACAAGGTGGTGTAAGTACCTTACAAGCCTCAGATTATAAGCCTGAAATGATAGCTGAGGCTAAATATGCAGCAGGAGAATGGTAGGAGACGTGGGCGTGTAGTTCGTTTTAACGAGGTTTGAACATCTATCGTCTAGTGCACTCATTTTCGAGGGAACTGGGCTATGGACTAAGCCAGGGAATGCTGCTATAAAATTAAGTGTTTATCTAATAGCAGAAATAATATATAGAGGGACTGATGGCGGAGGTACTAATTATCGCGCGATTGTCGTCTCTCATCATAACAGGTTGAGAGATATATTCAATGATTTTTGTCACCATGCATGTCTTGCTCCACAACTTGAGATGGGTGGGTGGTAAGCAACATACTCGTTCCAGCTGATGTTCTTGTTCCAAACTGGGTCCTAGGTAAGCCGGCGGCATTTGACCTGTCTGTCACATCGACACTAAACACACAAGTTTTTCACGAAACAAATATGACAGCAGGCTCAGCTGCTCAGATCCGCAAGCATGGACTGAATGATGAAAGGTGCAGGGAACTAGACTGAGTTTGTATCCCTCTTGTGGTGAGACTAACTGATGCTGGAGTACTGAGGCTATTCAAGCACTTTCTAGACTCGCAACTCGTTTGTCCACGAGGCAGCGTCGTTCCAAGTGAACAAAATATATGGAAGGCTTACTTTAGCCCTTGTGAGAGCAAATTGCCGAGCCATCCTGTCCCGCTCTCTGTAAACTGTGCATGCTATCGTTGTAGTTAGTGTATGCATTATGCGTACTGTAGGTGTGGGAAAGGTGATAGTAATACTGTGGATTTATGTCGATTTGTGTATTCATGTGCATTATAATTATTAAATACAAAATAAAAATAAAAATACAAAATAAATTAAGTAATCCACAATAATAACTATGTATCAATTAAGTTGCGTACACTTAAAACGAGTGATTGATTTGGTGTGTGTACTATACAGAGCTCTAACAATTTGCTACTGTTGTTGGCTGTGCTGATACACTACACGTTATGGACAATTTTGCTGTTGCACTCACTTGTAGGTGTACAGAAATGGAATTCACAATTATTGCTCATAAAATGTCTGCATATTGTAGCAATAAACGTCAACTTCTGACATTCTGAACCAGATAGTTTATGAAATAGATCAATAAGCATCGCGTTTTTATAGCTGTGTCCTGATGAGGGACAAATATTTTCCTCCCGAATCAAAGATTTGAATCATACAATACAACCACCACATACATATTTGAAGGACCAATAGCGATGTACACTGTACATGTACACATCGGAAATCAGTATTCCAGATTTTCCTAAAATATTGTTTCTTAAAATTTTATCCAGAATCGAATATAGTAATCGATTGTTTTATGAATTTATATGAGTTATAATACTCAGTGGATAAGGAATGTATTCAGATGAGCTATGTATTGAGTTTTGTTGTTCATTTAGTTTCTTGAGAAGGGGCATAACGTATGTTCAAACATCAATTTTGGCGCATTCAAACTGATTCTTAGTCTGAAATTCCATGCAAGACATTGAGTTACGAGAAATGTATATCAATCCTGGGGATTTACGCCGAATCCAACCAGATTAGACGATTTCAACTTGAAAATATGGGGTCCCCATAGTAATGCCTTTAGTGAACTCCTTGAATCATTCCCCTTGCATGGCACTGAATCTTTCTAACACCCTGACAATATATAAGGTCACCATTTATAAAAATTCCACGCCCAGCTTAATTCCTATAAAGTCTCCGTAAGCCCATGATGTATCTCCCTCGTCATATACTAATTACTAATACCAGCAGCTATTTTTAGAATATGCATGCAAATACATACGGAGAAAAAGAGCTACATGCTCTTGTTTCCTGGCTTATTACGCACATGCATAGCGACTAAGCACCTCTGTTAATATATAATACTTGAGCAAGCGTATATCCTGTGCCAAGTATTCAAACCCCCGTACTGTACGTTGATCACGTAGATAATGATTGATGTAACAAGTGATGACTAATCATGGATGACCATTATACATGCTGAATGCTAATGATTATGTGCTAATGAACTATGGGACTATAGTTATCTAGGTTATGGATATATAAGCTGTATTAAGTATGTGCGATATCATTATTGTGGGTAATAGAATCCAGCTGGCAATTGTGTTACATTGAGATTTAAAATGGAGATACTTAGTATATGAACTACGAAACGTGAATCAGGAAGCATGAGGCAGAGGGCCAAGAGTATTTAGCGGCATCAGAACCACCTTGATGATATTGCTACCACGATGAGAGAGCTGGCTGTCCCCAATTATAAGGATCCTCTGCCAAAATTAACACATAAAAGTACACGTAAACGTTTTGAAAAATAATAATAATTAACCACCTCATATTTATATTTTGTTCATGCATGCGTCCATTGATTTATCCAGTTGATTGCTAACCAGTTGATGATATGTGCAGCACCCACATTAGAGCTTAGAAGAGCACTGGGACCAATAGGTGATGTCGATCACCTTTGCATCAACCTGAACTGTGTTAAAAACCAAGGTGCTATGGATCAAAACTTGCAGAGTACCTTACTACATGTACAGTGAATTGGATGGCATAAATTCCAATGGGCTTGAAGTGTTGCATGGGTGTGAACAACATGCAAATGTCTGTTGTACATGTATCTTCAATCAAACGAAAATGAAATGTGCAATAATGTTTATTTGAAATATGAAAGCATTATTATTCGCTGAGCATTTTTTTGAATTCACACCCCGTACAAATTCAGGTGGATATCTGTTTTCTAAGATGAATTCAACGCAAAAAAGGTTTCACTTACATCAGATAACTCAATGAGGAAAGAAGTCCAATCACATTTCAATAGGCAGTTCTTTGAGAATAAAGTAGAATCTTGGCATTCACAAACATGCACGTTCAAATATAGGGACTGTGTTGTGGCACTCCATTCCAGATGAAAAGGATTCACCACTTATCAACGAACAATGAAATTGGAAAGTCGGCTTAATTCCTAAATTGCAATATTGCTATGCAATGGATTTTTTTATTCACTGAGCATCAATTAGAAATGACATTTACAACCACCATTAATTATCGTTTTATTTAACCTTCATGGATATGCACAAATCATAGTCTGAGATATTGATGTTAGTATTATAATGTACATTATATGCTATAGACTCAATGAAATGGGTTAGTCTAACTGTGTCTCATTATGACGTTCCCCAAGCAAATGCACTAACTGAACCTTAGCATTTGACTGACATGCATGTGATCTTACATGAGCAGGGTATACATGCTAAGAAAAGCTTAACAGAACTCTCAGATGATTGAGGTGGATCACGCTATGAGCTTTCAGTACAACATCCCACTTTATGTTTCATTCCACTGTGCACTACTAATTGTCTCTACAACTGCAAAAAACTAAACGATTTTAAACATTCCTGCTTTTCTCCTCTTTCACTTTCCAATGGCCTTGTACATGTTGAATTGACACCAAAAGTGATATGTTAATTCTCCAAGGACGGAATGCACAATATGCTGTGGCAACTATAGGTGATTGACAGATCATAATATCAACAAAAACGGTAAACCAATCGTTATTTGATGAAACAATGCCAATCCCAATCGCTATGATAGGTTTACATGTGATCAGTCGATTTGGTTTATTATTGACGCACCCTTGTAATGCACAACTTTTGACCTTGCAACTGTCTTGGATTATACTAGAGTGAAGTATTTCCCCATGCTAAAGTGCTCTGCTTCAAACAACCATGTCCCCGTAGTAGTCTTGTAGTGCAATGAGGCATGAAATGTGAAGTGTTAATTAATCTGATCTCAAATATGACAGTGCACTAACTACAAAAGCATCTACATGTACTTCTACTGGCTGATATAACTGCATCTTGATGATCCTTAACTAATAGAACTATGTCCTCTATGAGTTCAATTATCATGCTGATCATGATGCGGTGTTATCATGTTTCTGTGCTGCTTGGAATCATGGTGATGAGGTTGACTGCAACCATGTTTTTGACAGCTGTGTTGCTTGGAGTTGTGTTCATTGTGACCATGTTGATGGGAATGGTGTTCATAATCATCATGATGCTTACAATTGCACCTATTAGGAGCTTTATACGGCCGGTATTCTGGAAGGGAAAGAACGAAAATGAATAAAAAGGGATCTTTATAAATTTATGGATCTACATTTTGCTATTTAATTAGTTTGTACTCAGGATGACACTTATATGTACTTAGCAATTGGAGTGAGAATAATATTGAATGCTTCATGCTATACAACTGCACCCACACGTATATGCACAATAGTGTTCACCATCAAATTAACACTCATTTGCCATCAATAGATTAAACCACATTAAGGCACGTACGTATTCTGCCATAACAGCCAAGTCCTGGCTGAAATGTTTGGCAGGCTCAATTTCACCCTGGTTCAAGCCATTGCCAGAACCATTCTGGATATATGTTTACCCAACAAGACAATTTAGTATTCTAGAGTGTGTTAAAATGAACAATGTTATTGTAATTTCTATTTGCGGCAACTACTATTTATCCTTCGTCCAATGGTATAAGACACATAAAGTGTTTTTTAACACTCCTCCATTCTTGCAGCTCAGTAGACATGGCACTATATGATATCACAAGGAGAATTCAGGTATCATGTGAAATTAAAGAATTAATTTTCTTAGATACTATTCTATAAACGGGGAAAGTGCCAAATGATTTTTGTACTGACCACAATTGCAATTTTTCAGATAGTAGCCAGATGGACAGCATTTTGGACATGAAGTCTCACACAACACTCCAGTGTACCCAGGTGGACAGACACATGAGGATCCACTGCAAGCTCCCCCATTTTTGCATTTACATGCTGTGAGAATGAAATCAAGGTGTCCATGCTGACAATATGAGATTTTGTCTTACAAGTACACTCTTGTCCTCCATAAATGACACTGTTGCTGCAGTCACAACTGCAAGAAGCACTATGTAACACTCCTCCATTCTTGCAGCTCAGAAGACATGGCACTATATGATATCACAAGGAGAATTCAGGTATCATGTGAAATTAAACAATTAATTTTCTTAGATACTATTCTATAAACGGGGAAAGTGCCAAATGATTTTTGTACTGACCACAATTGCAATTTTTCAGATAGTAGCCAGATGGACAGCATTTTGGACATGAAGTCTCACACAACACTCCAGTGTACCCAGGTGGACAGACACATGAGGATCCACTGCAAGCTCCCCCATTTTTGCATTTACATGCTGTGAGAATGAAATCAAGGTGTCCATGCTGACAATATGAGATTTTGTCTTACAAGTACACTCTTGTCCTCCATAAATGACACTGTTGCTGCAGTCACAACTGCAAGAAGCGCTTTGTAACACTCCTCCATTCTTGCAGCTCAGAAGACATAGCACTATATGATATCACAAGGAGAATTCAGGTATTATGTGAAATTAAACAATTACTTTTCTTAGATACTATTCTATAAACGGGGAAAGTGCCAAATGATTTTTCTACTGACCACAATTGCAATTTTTCAGATAGTAGCCAGATGGACAGCTTTTTGGACATGAAGTCTCACACAACACTCCAGTGTACCCAGGTGGACAGACACATGAGGATCCACTGCAAGCTCCCCCATTTTTGCATTTACATGCTGTGAGATGAAATCAAGGTGTCCATACTGATAATATGAGATTTTGTCTTACAAGTACACTCTTGTCCTCCATAAATGACACTGTTGCTGCAGTCACAACTGCAGGAAGCGCTTTGTAACACTCCTCCATTCTTGCAGCTCAGAAGACATGGCTCTATATGATATTGCAAGGAGAATTCAGGTATCATGTGAAATTAAACAATTAGATACTATTCTTTAAACGAGGAAAGTGCCAAACGATTTTTCTACAGACCACAATTGCAATTTTTCAGATAGTAGCCAGATGGACAGCTTTTTGGACATGAAGTCTCACACAACACTCCAGTGTACCCAGGTGGACACACACATGAGGATCCACTGCAAGCTCCCCCATTTTTGCATTTACATGCTGTGAGAATGAAATCAAGGTGTCCATACTGACAATATGAGATTTTGTCTTACAAGTACACTCTTGTCCTCCATAAATGACACTGTTGCTGCAGTCACAACTGCAGGAAGCGCTTTGTAACACTCCTCCATTCTTGCAGCTCAGAAGACATGGCTCTATATGATATCACAAGGAGAATTCAGGTATCATGTGAAATTAAACAATTACTTTTCTTAGATACTATTCTATAAACGGGGAAAGTGCCAAATGATTTTTCTACTGACCACAATTGCAATTTTTCAGATAGTAGCCAGATGGACAGCTTTTTGGACATGAAGTCTCACACAACACTCCAGTGTACTCAGGTGGACAGACACATGAGGATCCACTGCAAGCTCCCCCATTTTTACATTTACATGCTGTGAGAATGAAATCAAGGTGTCCATACTGATAATATGAGATTTTGTCTTACATGTACACTCTTGTCCTCCATAAATGACACTGTTGCTGCAGTCACAACTGCAAGAAGCGCTTTGTAACACTCCTCCATTCATGCAGCTCAGAAGACATGGCTCTATATGATATCACAAGGAGAATTCAGGTATCATGTGAAATTACTTTTCTTAGATACTATTCTTTAAAGAAGGAAAGTGCCAAATGATTTTTCTACTGACCACAATTGCAATTTTTCAGATAGTAGCCAGATGGACAGCTTTTTGGACATGAAGTCTCACACAACACTCCAGTGTACCCAGGTGGACAGTCACATGAGGATCCACTGCAAGCTCCCCCATTTTTACATTTACATGCTGTGAGAATGAAATCAAGGTGTCCATACTGATAATATGAGATTTTGTCTTACAAGTACACTCTTGTCCTCCATAAATGACACTGTTGCTGCAGTCACAACTGCAGGAAGCGCTTTGTAACACTCCTCCATTCTTGCAGCTCAGAAGACATGGCACTATATAAAGTGTAATAATGTTTCAAATAGCATCACATCAAGAAAAGATTTGTTTATAATATTTCCCTTCACAGATATAAATGAATGTAAAATCAGCAGTATATTTTAATAATGAAATTACACAGACTACAGATGCAGTTATTCTTATTTGTTTTAAATTTTTTTTAATTTTAATTAACTTTTTTTTGTACATGGGTATATATTATAAACACATTGCACACTATCAAACATATAGTCTAGATAGAATGGCCCTGGAGTTGGCTCTGATCAGGGTCAAGTTTAATCTGCCATAAATCAGATTAGTGTTAAGGACTTGGGCTGCCCCAGTTGGGTGGCTAATCTTCCTGCAAGTCTGGAGAGACAACGTTGAGCTTCTGGTCCCCAACTTCCATAGGACTCTACAACCAAAGGGATGCACACCCACCCTAGCTCTTCCCATTTTGCATCGTTACTGTGGTGCTTCCTCTGTTCTGCCTGCATTGCTGCTGAATTTGGTGTCACACACGCTACTTGTAGGGTATTTGAATTAAGGGGGGATGTGACACAAAGATCAATTGCAGCAGGCTTGCCCAACTCCCAATTAGGGATGAGGACATCAGCAGGACGCGTTTGTCGTGCTTCATGACCCAGACTGCTTCCAGCTTCAAGCTGTGCACCCAAGCATGCACGTTGGCAGAACTCAAAAAGGGTGTCTCGTACTCTGTTGTGGCGGGAAACCACATCAGGGCCATTTTTACATGACAGAGCATGTAATTCTTGTAATAACCTTTTCACATTAAGTCCTATTGCTGCTATTAAGACATGGAGTCACACAAATAACCCAAATGCATTTGTTCAGGATGCAGTATATTGAGAGCTAAGCGGGCATACTTTTGTTCAGGGACTCAAACTTTTAGTGTTGACAACATTTGAAGGCAATAATAAACTGATAAATGTTTCATGTTTTGCAATCCAGAACTTGCACTATTTGTATTTTTGGATTATACAAAATATGATCAATTATCATGAAATTTGTGGCTCATAGCTAATAGTATCATTGTTGAGAGACAAATTTTTCGCCATCGCTGTACCTTACACCAAAAATTACATGCACAAAATATTATCACAGTTGTGCACTATTTATTTGAAGATAGAAAATATTCTACATACTGGTTAGTTACGAATGCGATTATTTCTAAATGCTAGAAAATGTGTAACAAAATTATTTGCATCAAAAGTTTTCTGATTATGTGAGAGCGTACAGTACATGTATATGTATAAAAGGCTTCATTGTTCATGAAAAGAATTGGATTCTGACACATGTTCTGGTTGTATGTCCGGTGCGTGTTGCATTTTTGTTGGCAGTGTAATGTGCGTGTGCATGTGCATGTGTGTGTGTGTGTTTGTGTGTGTGTTGTGTGTGCATATGTGTATTTGTGTGTGTATGTATCTGTGTATGGGTGTTGGGGAAATTGTGTGTGTGTGTGTATGGTGTGGGTGCATGTGTGAGGTTTACTCACACCTGTTTATCCCCTGAGGTTGTATGCACAGATCCACAACAAATACATATAAATTATATATTTTATATTATATAATTTTTGTTGTGGATCTGTGCATACAACCTTACACTCACCAGTATATAACAAACTCACCTGCAAAATTGATGGAGTATGCAGATCACATGGGATTGTGCACATAGAACTTAACTCTTTTATGGGCAAAGCCAATTATTTTAGCAAACAACTTACACTATATGACCAGGAAACAACTGATCAATATGTCTGTTTAGATAAACAGAGTGGCTTTAGTACCGCATCTGCGGTGCAAGACGTGAAAGAGTTAATTGATGTACATGTATTTTTTCAACCCAATTGCCCAATTGTTATAATGATGACAAGTCAACTTGAAGGTGAGAATAACACACATTAGTATGGACACACATCCTCTTACCACATGTCCTGTTTTCATTGGGAAACGATGGAGGCGATGATGGACATTGAGTAGCACATCTGGACCCGGAGATGTAAACATTGCAACACTGAAAGCTGAGAGGTTGATTCTCATCTGAGGCATAGCACAGTTGTGGCTCAGCGCATCCACTGCATGCTACAGAATGAAAGGACAAACTTTGTTTAGCTTCTGCTTCATCCAGCCGCTTGATAGTGTCCTACAAGTAACATAACATTTAAGTTACGTTGCATGTAAGTTGTTATATTACATGGTAGTGCATGTGATATAGGTAGATCAAGAATTAGTGTGATGTTATAGTTTTCAGAGAGTTGTGTGTGTGTATTTCTTCATGCACCTGATTGTCCCTGAGGTTGCATGCACGTATGCTCTGCAAACTGCATTCAGTTTTAGACATAGCGTTCTGTGACGTGTTATATTTGTGGTCTGAAGCAGTACCATGCCATGTAGCGGCTGCAAACAGCATATCTGTCAATTGCCTCCACTGCTGGATAAGCAAAACAGCATATCACGCGACACGAGATCAGGTACCATGCCGACGCTGCTTGCAGAATTGTTTCGTCAATATGCGTATACATGAGTTTTCATTGAGTACGTGAGTCCAGCTGAAAGCACAAGCCTGTCTTTTAAATTTAATGAGACAGTGCTATATAGGTCATCGTGTTGCCACAGAATCTACATGCTACATCAAAAGAGAATTCACCTTTACAGTGGTTGATAGGATCGGTTGCGCGGGACGTCAAAATTTTCGAACTGAGGCAATACGAACAATCGGTTCGCACGCTCGCTGTGATAGCGGGGTCAGTGGGTTGAAGTAGCAACCGATTGAAGTGGTTTACGTCAAGACGACTTGAACTCGCTGCCCACTGCGATAGAACACACTCAAACTCGTGCTGTACGTACATTGGCTCTCCATCGCCTATCGTATAGTAGGCCACTATGGAAACGAATCGATATTGGTCTCGAAAGCCAGAGCTGGAAAGACAGACTACTCGAAACCTGAAGCCTTGGGGGTCGTCATGTAGTACAATGGTAGGCAGACCAGTCCCTTGCGGTGTTGCGTAGGAGTTGGCTATCAGTATTGCCACCTGACTTTCGGTAAATGACGCGCTGCAGCCGGGCTGTTGAGCTAAGGAGACGCGCGGTGCGCTCCACAAGATTGCAACGTACACACCGATCACTGCCAAGCTGGTCATTCGAATTTTTTTTCCAAAGGAGCACACGAATTTGTGAAATGAATCAGATGATGGTTATTTATTTTATGTTGCATGCATGCATGCATCAGCATATGTTATAACTTATATTCTCCCTATTTGTTTTTTCCTGCTTACATGTATGCAATGCATCACTACATGATTCGTTACATTCTTATAAGGATTGAAGTGAGACCTGAATACTGAGAAACAAACATTTCCTGCATCAGTGTTTGTGTACATGTGAGTGTGTGTGTATGTGTGTAGGTGTGTGCACATGTATGTGTACACAGTGTGAATGTGTGTGGGTGAATGATGGTGTGTATAATATGTGTGTGTGTGTGCATGTGTGTAGTATTGTGTGTGCACGTTGTGTGCACATGTTATGTGTGTTTGCATGTGTGTGTATTTGTGTGTGCTTGTGTGTGTGCATGAGTAAATGTGTCAGTGTATGTGTTGTGTGCACGTTATGTGCACACATGCACACGCGTGTGCATGTGTGCATGTATATGCATGTGAATGTTAGTGCACATGGGGCATATATGTGCATGTGTTTTGCACGTGAGTGTGTCACTTGTTTCTTCCACTCACGTGGGTCTCAAATAGTCTATAGTGTTTGGGCAATCTGGACAGACTATAGATTGGAACTGGATGTCTCATGCTAGAGGAGTTTGTGTGTGCATGTGTATGTGTGTGTGTGTGTGTGTGTGTGTGTGTGTGTGTGTGTGTGTGTGTGCATGTGTGTGTGTCTGGAGTCATGATCTGAAGGAGGGTTAGGGGTGATGGTGGGGTGAGAGTGATGGTGGGGTGGGAGTGATGGTGGGGTGGGAGTGATGTCGTACTCGATCATCAGTGGGGGTGTTTTGTACATACTTCTTTTCATTGGAAATCAGCTTTACTAAAACATCAGCATGCACAGTGGCTTGGCCTGGTAGTCTGTAGCAGTAGCCAAACAACCTTTTGGTGCTTTCCTCTCACCTCTTGTAACTCCTCATCTCACTCCCTCTTACCTTGCTGATTTATTTCTTCTTTGCCTCCTCCCTGTACTCCCTCTCTCACCTAACCACTCCTTCACCAGCAAGATGTGAAGTCTTTGGATTGGCACCCTTACAAAAGAATTAGTTGTGTCGGGGGGGGGGGGGGGGGGGGGGGGGGAGCAACGTCTACCAGCAGCCAGTGAAACTCTGGGACCTCAGGGCTGGACTGAGTGCCTGCAAGATGTGTCCCTATGGTGCCCATCCCCATTTGGCAGTGTGACCATGAGCATTATGCATGCATGTGGTCATAGCCAAGAACTGTGCAATGATATTTCTGCTGGATAGCATATGAGAGTTCAGTTTCACTTTCACACAATCCTTTCTAAATTTAGCCATGCCCACAAGGCTACTGTGATGTGTGTGAAATGGAACCACAATGGAAACTGGCTGACAAGTGCTGCCAGGGATCACCTGATCAAGATCAGAAGAGATGTCAACAGTAAGTGGTTTTCCCACTATGAAGTAGACCCTATATGGATGTGTCCACCAGGGAGAGAGGTGTGTAATGGCCTGGTGGGGTGTGTTGGAGAGTGGAAGGTAACCGCTGATGGAGCTTCTGTTATTGAAGCGCTACATGTATTTCTTCTGCATTTGGTATTGATTACCTCCTCGTGTGTGTTTCTGTTTGTGTGTGTTACACTTCAAGCACCACATACAAACTCATAAACACACACCACACATACACACCACCACACACAAATACACCACACACACACCATGCACACACACCATGCACAATGCGCACACACCACACACACATACCACACACACACACCACACACCATGCACCACAAACACACACACACATACACATACACATACACACACACACACACATACAGCCATCAATTGAGCTAGAACCAAAGCTGCGAATTGATATTGTATAAGGATTATAATACAACCACCATTCAGTTAAGGGGAAGGAGGAGGGAGTGAGCACATGATTTGTAAGGGAAGGTTTATGGTGTCCTGCCATGACAACATTCTGCCCTTTTCCAGATGCTAACAGTTTACATAGCTGCCCAACAACCACTACTGAATGATCAACCACAAAAATATGAACAAAAAGATTTGATGTTTAGGAGAATGTTTAACACACACACACACACACACGCACACATGCACACACACACACACACACGCACACACACACACACACACACACACAAACACCATGCACACACACCACACACTCACACCACACACATACCACACACCATGCACACACATACCACACCCCACACACCACAAACACACATAGTTGTATACCATACACACACACACCATGCACACACACACACACACCATGCACACACACACACACCACCACACACACCACACACCACAAACACACACATAATTGTATACCACACACACACACACCATGCACACACACCATGCACACACACCACACACATCACCACACATAAATACACAACACACACACACACCATGCACACACAAACACCACATACAAATACCACACACATACCACACATCACACACACCACACCATGCACACACACCACACACACACCACACACAGAGAACAGGGCTAAACAATTACAGGCATTAGAGGCAAAGAAGCTGTGTTGCTTCAGTGTCAACAGAGGGATCTGCAGCTATGCTTATCGTAGTCCTCCAGAAGTTGGTATTCAGCCTGGATGCAGATGAGGAGTGTGCTGAAATCCTTCTCCAAGCATGGTACCTCGACAATGGAGCCTTGGCTGGTACCCGCTCAGCTGTACTGTGTGCCTTACATTTGATTGAGGAGTTGGGTCCTGCACTGGGCCTACATGTGAACCTGGCCAAGTGTGAGACAACACATCATTCCCACCGAAGGTAAGGTGCTCACTCCTGCCTAATATTTACATCATAGGTGCTCCAATTGGCTATACTGTTAAAATTTTATTGCTGGGGAGCAGTGAATAAGGCTCGGATCTGCCCCTCACACGGGTTCTTGGATCTCAGTCATTCCTTCTACTGGCCTGGAACTGCATCTTGACTCTGCTTAATGTCAGGTAGCACACCTGTCCTGCTTCTCTACTTGCCATCGGCCAGGCCACCCCCAAACCCAAAATGCTGGCTAAAATCTATGGCTACCTGAACATGTCACTGGTGAGGTCAGTGGCTAGGGCCATCATAGGAAGAGTAAATGTCCGAATAGGTTAGTAGAACTGTAGGTTTGTTAGTGGCATCTATTGTAAGTTAGTAGAACTGTTATTCATATTGTTACTTTATGCACATGTGATACTGTTTCCCTACCAAGCAGCAATAAGTCTCTACTGCTAGTGGTGTTCTTTGGGTCTAGTGCTTGCAACACTTCCGCTTCAGACAAAATAAAGAATTAATAAGTATGGAGACAGCAGCTACAAAAACTAAATGCAGTACTCAGAACTCAACACACTAGTTGTGCAGTGCATGTAGTCCCATATTGGTGCACTGAGGACCCTTCATACTGAACAGCTCACACTTAGCCATTTTCACATGGAGGCCCACTGCTGGACTCAACTCCTTAACCAGATGCAATGCACGTAGCTTAGCTGGGTGGGCACCATCAAGGCAGTCAACACACTCCATCTACATACATGCAGGCTTGATATCATCTCCTGCATGGAAGACCAAGGAAAACAGCAGGGGATCCAGAGGGTAACCTTGCTGCACTCCAGAGCTGATCTGGTCAAGTAGGTATCATACTGAGGGGTGGGTCCCATGGCTACAAGACACTATATAGTTCCGGGTAGATATCACACTTATCGAGGACTGCAGCTACTTGCCTGGAGATAATGTTGAAGGCATTCGTCATATCCAACTTAAGCAATACAAATTCATTGCAACACTAAGCATGAGCTACTTTCTCTGCACATGCACGACACACCCAGCTGCGGAATTAGTAATACAATAACAATAACTTACAATTTCATAATACACATGTACACTTAAAAATGAAGTTTGTATATGTCATAAATGACACTACTCTCTGAGCTCAGTGCTCACACATGCAAGTGCTGTGTTCATGAGCTTCAGATGACGCGGTCCATCCTGAGTGTTGGTGCCGAGGATGCTGACATCTTGTTTGAGGGTGAACTGAGGTGATCTGAGTGAGGAAAGGAATGAAAAGGTACTCCATGATGCAGGGATCACTATTAACATTCCACCAAAGCAAGGGCTTTCCATCATGAGTCCATGCTAGGCATCCCTTGGTATAGCCTAAGGATTCTTAACAGGTTAGCCACATGCAACAGCAAAGGAATATGAACATCAATAACTTTCACTTAACTTCCTTACAAATGGTTGAAGCAAGATGGGGTATACCTAGGCAGTGAGAAAGAGCAGCGTGCCCTTAGCAACAAGCTTGTTGGTGATAACCTTGAGATGGAACTAGCTCCATTTTCCTTTCAACTCAGCAATGGTGGGGAAGAGCTCCATGGGGCAGCTTTTGCCTATACACCCAGCATCACAAGGAAAGTTGTTTCAATTTTAGAGCAGAATGAAATGTAAGACCATTCACATCTGTTTATGTAACAGTATATGACATTTTATGTGCAGGGAGGGCACACTCACCGGGCATGGTGGAACAATTCCAGATGACGAGATATGGCTTAAGCTGGGGGGGACAAAGGTGGTGGCTATTTCATTTTTAACGTTTATTTCAAGGGTAAATGTACTTACATTTGCTCTAAGATTGGGGTAAGCAAGTACAGGGGCTTGAATTAGCTTTTCTTTGAGAGTCAAGAATGCCTGTTTACAGTCACTAGACCAGAGAAATGGCATTCCTTTCTGCATCAGATTATTCAGAGGGCATGCAATCTCAGTGAACTTCAGTACATACCGTCAATAGTAAGACGCAAGTCTAAAAACTGACGAATTTCAGTAGCATCCTTAGGAGTAGGCCAATCTTTCACTGCAGCAATTTTTTCATCAGGTCTCATTCCATTAGCAGAAAATACATGCTCCAGATAGATCACTTCATCCTTTCCTATGTGACACTTGCAGCCTTTAAGAGTGAGGCCTGCCTCCTTGTTTCGCTGAAATCCCGTTCTAAATGGGTCTTGTGCATTTCTCTGTTGATTGAATGAATCAAAACGTCGTTGTAACATCCACGAATTGATTTTGTTTATCAGTCTCTGGAAAGATCCTGGTGCCCCTGTCAATCCAAATGGCATGCATCGAAACTGGAATAACCCTAACCCCGGTCCAGGACAAAACACTGTCTTCTCAAAGTCATCTGGATGTACTGGAAGTTGCCGATACCCTGACTGTAAGTCCAATGTAGAGAATATTGTACATCCCGATAAGCGATCCTGAACTTCGCCAACCAAGGGAAGTGGATATGCATCCTTCACCGTTTGTTTTGTTTAATGCCCTGTAATCAACACATATTTATACTTCTCCTGCTTTCTTTGTGCGATGCACTGCAGGAGCCTTACAAGGGCTGCACTCAGGTATCTTAAGACTAGCTACACCCTATATTTGGAATTAGCAATATCAGCAATTTTAACCATTACAAGATGCCGCATTTCCTTAAGGATGCTTGTTACAGCTATGTTTCTTTGTACCAAATGTTTGTACAGTGATCCCGCAAATTAATGTAATTGTAGTTGTCATAGCAACCATCACCGTTTATTGCATTGCGCTCCGTAATATGGGGGCGTTTCTTAAAGTGTTTGCAAAACCCGGGCGGCTAAATCTCGTTTCTATGGACTAAAAACGTCATATACATATAGTATCTATTTGCTACTGGTCTAACTAATGCCAGTAGGCAAAATGAAACTTAACTTTGTATGCATACAAAAACGATGAAGTTTCGATGTTTGCCTGCAAGCGCTCTAAGCGTTTCAAAATACGGATCAAATTGCCTACTACAGTGATTAAATGCGGTTTATCGTGAATGAGCAGAAACATGCGAAAAACGATATTTTAACCATCCGGATTTCAATTCTAACATTCAATTCAATTATTTCACAGCGCGTAACCGTTACCATATGAACCACATTTTTGTTGACCAAAAATGACATGGGTGCATTTCCTGCTAGATGGAATTGCCATTTCTGTATAAAGCTGATTGCACAAATCATTTGGATATGCAACATAACATTTTACTATGTGACACAACATCAAAAAGAGCTTCTAATGTTGTAGGGAATATGCTACAAGAGGATGTCCAATAATGTTTAGCTAAATAGCGATCAATCCACACACAGATTGAATAGCAGCCTTAGTTAACCTATGCTTGAAGAAGATCCATTTGAGCAAATTGCTATGTGTCCAGCCATGTTTGCTTTCTGTAAAGAAGTATTTGTTTCACCTTCTTGTACTTCCATCTCACTACTGTCATTCATTGTACTTTTGTCTTTAGAGGTGCATTGATGATTGTCAAGTAATGTTTGTGAATTCGATGATTCAGTTTCAGAATCAGATGAATTCATATTGGGAACAATGCATACATCAGTAGAAACAGAAGATTCACTTTCAGATTCATGAAAATGTAATTGCAGATCTGTACATTAAGTAATATCACAGTGATAGCATACAAAAGGTGCACAAATTAGTGGTTTGAGTACATAATAAACTCTTCCTTGCATGCAAAGATGTCAAGCAAGTTGAATAAATAAATGTAAAACCGAGGCTCCAATGCTGAAGTTAATGGAAATGCAGTATTTGTTTGTTTCATAATTACAATACAATTCAGATATACTGACATTTTGCTATGACCTCTCTTAACCGATTTGTGCTAAATCACAATAGCACTGCATGATTAACAAACAATTAGATCTGTAATCATATTGCCACACAAAATACAAGCACTGATGATGAATGACGACTCAGTGTTGGTGAAACCCTAGGGCAAATCTAGATATAACTTTAAAATACTCACATGCATGGGTGCAATGAAGATTGCCTACCAGAATTGTCTTGTGTTCCCTCATTCAGGTCATCTTTCCAACACCTCATCTTCACTACAAGAATGTTCACTTCCTGCAGAAAGGTATAAGTTGTGAATACTTTAACTTTAATATCTACGTATCATAGCAGGTGCATAATTACATACATGAGCAAGCAAAATTCAAGTCATATGTATTCTGAAGCACATTCAACACCTAAGCAACACGTTCAATGGAGAAATTTTAACATTAGCTCAAGCTTTAAAAAGATTCATGACGTACATGCATTCTTAACCTCAATTGCTAAGACACATCCATGAGGTGAACAGTTAACCACACTGACATGATTGAAACACACCAGAAAATGTGACATCCTGGAATTCCCGTGAACTTCTTTCATCCTCCTCACACATACCTGCACAACCTTCTCTGTCCATCTCATTGACCTCAGCAGTACTAGTCCCATAAATGTTACGGTGTCTACGTACTGTCAAATACGAGTAGAAGCATTTCATCTTGGCAGTCTTGCATTTTGCACAGTTGCAGGCATACAGCCCCACCCATTTTCGCTTCCCAACGTGCATTGTGAAAAAGGTTTTTCTAGCTAGAACGCACGCACAATTCATGTGCGCGCACGTGCATTTTCAAAATGTCAAGGAAAGCTCTTGCTTCACGAAAGTCTCTTCTTGCGGAAAATGACACCGATCGTGACCTTCAACACAGTCAAATACGTTTGATGGAGGAGAGAAACCTCCAATTAGAACAACGTCTAGATGCTCTGGAGGATTCTATGGGTGAAATGAACATCCACATCGCAGAGGGTGTAGGTGCCAGTAGGTGACAACTATTAGTGTCGAAGTGTTTGTGTGATTTATACATCTTTAGCAGAAACACCACAAACCATGCGTACCTTTGGTGAGCTAAGATACATATGTTTAAAAATTTGCCGCGACTTTGTATTTAATCCATAGGAAGTTCTTCAAGATGCATTTCAGCAACATGCAGCTGAAGTGGAACTGGTACTAATGGAAAAGACCTGGGCTGAAGTCGAAGTCCTTAAACATGAGGGTTCCATAGTATTAATGTAACTACGCGTCGATATACTGTCTTACCTTCACTCCTTTAACTAGCGCTGATTGGTACTTATGGGAAACCATAAGTGCCTTGACAGACTCAAATAGTTTCTCTTTCAGTGTGTCTTCGTATATAATCCTACATTTATAAAACTGTTATTAATCAAAGATGTATTGATCATTATGAATCGAGTTGTAACGTCCGTGTAAGAATAAACGCTTCCTTCGGCAGCCATTTAAGTATATCAAGTGCAGCCAGTCTTAACACACCTGAGCAGCTCTCTTCAATTATTCCCTTGTCGAGCATGTCTTTCATCTGCGCTTCCACTTCTCGATGTTGGGCTGGAATTCGTCTGGGTGGTATACTCTCACGACAGTGCTACCGACAGAAATGAACTGCAACGGTTAAATGGGACCCATGCACAACATTATACGCTAGGACATTGTAAAATCATCAGAATAAAGTGTTTTTCTACCCGAATCATGTTTGGAAGAGGCGGATCACTTTTGGCAGCCATAATTGATCCGACCTGATCAATGTTAGCTTGCCAAAATTGATACGGCCCGATCGCTTGTTGCCCTCATCAATTTTGCGTGACAGGGGGCAGACCACATTTTTCGTGACAGGCACTCCAAATTTCTGACCCTAAGAATTTTGCTCATATAGCCCGTAGACTACCCTACATTCACCGTATCAATCTAAACTGTAATAATCTCATTGATGCCTACTGTATACATGTAATTTGTCTGTGTGAGGGCCTGTGGCAGTGCTTAAGAACAGGAATTAACGTTACCATAATTTTTCAACATATTTTCATTCAAAGGTGTTCCAATCCACATGATTTACATATGAATGTCATCACCAGCTCCTCTCCCCACATTGGCAACCTACTCCTAGTATTGCATTAATTGAAATAATTATAAGTGTTCAAATCCATAGACATTTAATTCAAAAAGGAACAGCAACTACTTGACTCGTTCTAGTTACTACTAACAAGAAACAGCACTAGCCATGCAACTATTGTCATCAGCCAACTATTGTCATCACTATGTACTGTATTATGAGCATTGGAGCTTCTTAGAAGGGTCGCAACTGCTCCAGAGACTTTTCAGCGGTGAGCTTTGTAGTTTCCATTCGTATGAAAGTTTGTCCCATTTATTTTTGTCGCCCCAGCTAAATCCGCATGGCTGAGTAATGAAGAAAACAATATTATATACGTTCATAGTTTATAGCTACAATGTACAGGAATCAAATGCGGTTTTTATTATGCATCTTTAATACAAGTGAAATAATTAGGGTTACCTTGCTGTGCAATGATAGTGTAACTTACATAGGGCATGCCTAGCCATCCACTACACCATTCAATATTCCTCAATTGGTAGTAGACGTAAATGCTGATGCGGTTGTCGGGCCACGCATTGGATAGTGAAAGGCAGATTTCAAATGGTCCTTTTAGTAGGAGGTAACTGCCACTAATCTTGGGAACAATTTGATATTGGAAGCTTCCTGAAAGGTCAATTCCGCCTCTAGCGATTTCCTTTCAAAATAAAATAATAATAAAATTTATATTCAAGCAAAGGGAAAGTTGGAGTACATCGCTCATGCAGCTTAAATGAACAGATCGACACTTACGATTAAAGTTACTGAGGCACCAGCAGTAGCAGTTACAGTTACCGTTGGCGTCAGCGCCGCATTGGCTGTTACACATTTTTTACCGATGCACGCATCAAGTAAAGCGTCCACTTGCAATTTAGTGGTGAGAGTGATCGAAAAATCCAGGGTGCCGGCATATACAAATATCGAAAACCTGAGATCCAATAGTGGGTAGTCTCCACTATTTAACAAAGGGAAAGTCCAGGATTTGCAGGTGGGGATCTCCTTGGATATGTCTTGGAGAACCTTCCCGACGATGCTGATGTAAACCCGATTACTAATGCTGCTTCCTCCCGGCTTATTTTCACTGTAGATTAAAGCCTCAAATACGGTCGCCGTTTTTCCATATATGTATACGCGAGCAATGCCTTTGGCGTACAACTTGAAGCTGGAAGGATTGGCGCTACCGCCATATCCTGCGAAGGCGCCAAACGCAACATCAAGCTTGACGTCGGGCACTCCAAACGATTTAACCCACATGTAGGCTTTATTAGAGGGGTAATTAGTGAGGTCGCTGCTACGGGTGGCAGTGTCTTCTACCAGGTCATAAAGAGAGTCACCCTTGTCGTTCCACGTAGTAGTAGAAGTGTCCCGTTTATGGAGCATCGTGCGCATGACACTCATCCATTCCTTGGGCGCATTTGGGCCGAGTAGTATGACGTAGTAGTACACCATGGCGCGAAGCTCAGTGTTGTTCCTTGCATGTTGCGTGATCGCTTCGAATAAGTTTTTCCCAACAGGAAGGGCTCCCGTCTGTTGCTTCCATTCAGCTCCCGCTGCCAGTGCACGCGTTACTGCCACGGCAAAGTCGGTGTCTTGATGATTACGGATGCCGTCAAGAAGAGCATCTTGTACTTCTTTTGATTCGACACTGTACCGAAGAGAGTAAACAGCGGCTAGACGAACCTCAGGGTTACTGTGTGCTACCAGTGGAAGAAGTGTGGTGTCCACTAAGCTCGATTCAGTGTTTCCCAAAGCATGGACAAGATGAATCAGGACGATTGTGTTATCCTTTGCATCATGCACACGTTCTTGTAGGAATTGCACGATACGTTCTCGCAGTTGTGGCGATGAAGCGGCGAGCGCTCCGTAGGTAAGAATTAAAGGATCGGTGGTGTCGTTGCTTGACCTGATGAGTTTTTCGATTTCGGCCACGATTTCTGGCCGAACTTTTCGAACGAACGCCAGCTGAACAGTCACTGAATTTCTTTCCTTCGTATCACTCGTTTTCCTCACAGCATTTAAAAGAATCTGGTAGATTGAAGCAATTATAGAACATAGTGAACCTGTCTCTATTCTGCTACATATGTGCCACGGCATACCTCTTGGGACTTAGCACTTCCTTCTGCCGCAAGAAGAGAATACAAAAATGATCTCATTTCAACGTCCCTTTCCTGCAGAAAGATGAGTGATTGGGTACATTAAATGTTATATATATAGCGCGTCCCTTTGCTACATTTGGGAACGAGTAAAACTATAAGAACATTTATTTGTACTGTAGGCAAACTTACAGAATTGAGATAATCCACTACTTCGGAAACGGCTGGCTGGAAGCCTGATAATGCACCACGTTCCGACTCCAAAATGAGCAACTTCCTCACCATGCTACCTGCAGCGCGTATTGATGTCTGCATCCTTGCACACAATTGATGATAACCTCAACCCTTACTTGTTGTAGCATCACTGATGTTTGTTTTGAGATAGTCTAAGACCTTCCGTATTGATGGCATACTTTGACGAAGCTTGCTCATTTCTTCATGATCCATTTCCTCTTTGGAGTTAAACGGAGCACATGCATGCATAATGCCCGACTCATGTCCATACATACATGTATGTTATGATCTTACTAGTATCGCGTTGGACAATGGCGTGCAAAGTGCTTGAGGTAAGTAGGCTCTGGTGTCCCGCGCTTCTTCTATTAAACAATCTGGGTTTTGCAGAGCACGATGTCAGGCGAAGTGAATACTGTCCACTGCCAGCCAGGCCACCTGTGCCAAAGTTGGAGTCGAAACTGTTGTGGTTCCATTCCACGCTCGCTCCGTCAGTACTCTCAAATCGACTTTGGTCATAGGAATCAGCTGGTCCGTTCCAGTTGATCAGTGTCCTCCCCTGTGAACTTAACAGCTTCCCTTTCTTGTACTCCACATCCTCCTCTCTTTCCACCTTGAGGGGCTTTCCTTTCACAGCGCTAGCTACAAACTGTATCACACTTTCTGAATCCACGACGCGGTGCATTATCACGTGATCGGGAGCAATTCTTTCGTAGCTGTGCGTTAAGATGACAAATCTTTGTATACGTATCGGGTAAATGTATAACTAACCTGTATTGGGAATAATGCTTGGACTGGGTATCCTCTTCCACCTCCACGCGGGTGTACTTGAAATTAGCTTGGAATGCCGCAGCGATCCCTTTCTTGAAGTTCACTACCTGAGCTCTCTCCTCTGGATTGTGATGAACTGAGACAATTCTCCCGTCCTCAGTCTGAACAAAACAGAACGGTCCATTAAGCAGCTTTTCTACATCGCCCGACACTTGGGATAATCTGTAAGAAATAACGCACGGCGGCGATAAGAATAAACGTATATAGAATCGGCAACAATAAGCCTTATATAGCTAACGACAGCATTCACAAATTCATAGTCAGCGCACATTTTCGCGTTGTCATTGGTAGTAAAAGACGTTTCTTTTAAGCGAAAGCAGTACTTCTTTGCTTCCATTTCCCCGTCATGTCCAACTATTAGGGGAGAGACCACATTTAATAAAGGTTAATCATTATAGTATTTGTTCTGAGGAATCACCTGACTCGCAGAAGACTTCTACTGTAGAAGAAACGTCGAGCTTTGATTGCGTTCCACTCATCAAGCTGGCTTGACTAGCGGAATAGGTATACAAACAGCTCTCGGATTGCTGCAATATGAAAAGTCTCAATCTCCACTTGGCATTGGTGCAAGCGCAGTCGACTTACCGGGCTGTCTTTCAATGCGACGTACTTGCCCTGCACGAAAGCGCACACGCACATGCATGCAAAAGCTAACAGGACCGCACGAGGAAAGATTTCCATCTTAGGTCTACCCTCTCCTTGATTTTGGGATAATTCCGCACCTCATGCTTATATAATAGCTCAAGTGGGCGTGGTGCTGATTAAACTATTTTCGCCGTTAATCTAGAAATCTAATAGTAAGCGAATGAAATATAACTTTTTTTTCATCAAGCAGGACTGTATGTACCTTTATAATTGATTGCTTCACCCAAACTTCTACATACATAAATGACTAATTGTGGTTCCAGCAACGTCGACGAGCGTTATATGTGCGTGTGTTATGCCAAATTATATACATGTATTATGCCAATTGAAGAATCCAATGACTTACATACAATAGTATGACGCGAATACATATCCTAACCCGATGCATGTGTGTGTTTGCATGTTTGACCATGCATGTGTGCGTGCCTGTCTGTGTGAGTGGTATTTATATATATTGTGTGTGTGTGTGCGTGTGTGTGTGTGTGTGTGCGTGCGTGCGCGTGTGTGTGTGTTAAATATAAAGCACTCAGAATACCAAATAACTGGACATGTCGTGCATTCAAGCAATCGTGAGCGAAAGATAGGAGCTAAGTGCTTCAGACCAGGCTTCACTATTTCCGGTTCATGTCAACCAGTTAGGGTGTACCACTTTACAACTGTAACTAGAAGCAAACGGAATATGAAACTGTATGTTTACTATCTGCTAACTAAAGGATTGCGTGAATTTGGTAGTAACATTCACCGTTTTATAGCTAGGGTTTGCACTTCTAATGTTCTAATAAGACTGTGTATGTGTGTGTGTGTGTGTGTGTGTGTGAACTCCCATCGGCAATTATGTAGGGTGGTTTATGTTTTTTTATGATTAATTAAAAGAAGGCAATGATATAGACATAAGTTTGTCTTGAGATTTGATTTTGACCATTTCATAAGTCGAGTGGTGATCAGCAGATAAAACTCTAGTCATTCACGGTGTAGCTTACTACTACTCAAGTTTAGCATGCATGCAACCCAGTTTCTTTTACCCCTTGTCCCCGTGTTCCATAAATACGCAATTGGTGTGTGTGAGTTTAATAGCGAGCCAACGTGCCTCTTCCTTTAATATGTTTTGTGCAATGTGTCAAATATTATTCCCATGCTTAATCTGAATTAGATTCTAAACACGTGCGAGGGTGTTTTGTTAATAAGGAAGTGTGCGTTGTTATTATATATTATAAATGTAGAAGGCACGTGTTTCACGACGTATTTTAAACTGTCCATTGCAATGCTCCAACATCCCTTTATGGTGAGAGTGTGTTTGGTGTTCTTGAAAAGCACCCTTAAGTCTGTGAAGTATAAAATGAGCGTACTTGTGCATAATTTGAATATGAATGTTGGGAGAATGGCAGGTGGGAATTCCTCCCAAACTGTACTATTGCGAGTTGATACCGAAACTTTGGAGTACCTAAAATTACAAACATGGCTGGAAGGAAACGCAATAGCCCTTTCCAGGTGTCAATTGACCGCTCCATAATCTGACATACGCTAGTGTCATTAATACACGATCCGCATATTGGTGTGCAACTATCCGAGATATGAAAAGGGTCTGTATACTCTTTAATGACAGCACATGTTTACTATAACCTTTGTGTCTATATTTCACGTTATCACTATCAGTCGTTTGCTAACATGTTATGCTTTAATAAACTTAACAGTTTTATTTAGCAATTGAGGCCGAGGGCCAGAGCACAACGTATCTGGTATGGTCTGTGATGGTTTATCGAAACACAGTGTTATTACAAAATGCACGCCACGCCCTAACGCTGTGTTAGTGGTACATTTGTTGAGTTGTTTTGCCAGGAAAATAGGAGCTTGTAGTAAACACAATCCTTTCAAAAGTAGTTTCTTTCATTTTCCTTCTATCCACATTTACATTGTATAGAGTAAAGTCTGGTCAAAGGTACAGTTTAGGTACAGGTGTAGTACATCAAGTTTAATGCAGAGAAATGCTCATGACCTTCCTACAGTATATGTCAAAGCTTTCTATATGGGTACCAGGTACGGTGCATGTCTGTTGCTATGGCCAGGATGTAAGCATATGTTTATACAGATGCGCTGAATGAATAAACATATAGAGTGGTATATTTTGTGCGGGCATCTGTGGTTGAGCATTGTAGGCCCTACACTAAACATATAATTGTCGCGCCCGTCAGTTCAGTGAAAATGCAGGACACATTACAGCAAGTCATGGATTTATTATGTGCATGCACACAGTACGTGCGATTTCTAGAATGGCGCACACCTACAATTACTACTATGCGGTATAAGCATGAGTAAGCGCTGTAACCACTGAATCACGTTTTTGTGACGCGCAAAACAAAACTTGATAATTTTATAATGGTGTCGTTTTGCCTTTAAATTTATGTATTGCAATATCAATAAGTATTCCATTCATGCATTATCAATCCGCGCATGCGTCAAACAAATTTGACGTCACACCCTTACTATATATTAATATATGTACACACGCACAAACACATCAGAAGACCAGCTGCGAGAATGAAGTATTTCTTTGCCGTTGCACTTCTGGCCTGGCTGGGATTAGGAACCGCTCTGCCATCTGCTGTCAACTCAGTTGAGGAGTCGCTCATAGCAGAAGCGGACGGAACTGCATTGGAGGAAGTCGGGTATTGGATTCCTGAAGATAACGTCATAGAGGAGGGAGCAGTGACCATAACAGGATGTATCCCTGAGGCTACTACATTCTTCGACAAATATTTGAGCAATATAGTTGCGGAGGTTCCTAAGCGTATCAAGTCAATACAATTAACTTGCGGCAAATGCAGTTCGCTTGTGATTGACGGAGAATTTAAAGGCTCAGTGACTATGTGTAAATCAGGCAAAGGTATTTGGTCTAATTTGAGTGTGAGAGAGAGAGAGAGAGCAGTTGTGTGTGTTTATGTCTGTGGTTGTGTGTGCGCGTGCGAGTGTACGGGTCATCTTGCGTTGCCGGATAACACGTGTATATTATCCTCATCTCCGTAGGTGATCCGTGCATTAAAACGATAACAAAGGCGACATGTGATGATCCCAATAGCAAAAATGACTTGGTGTTTCCTTTGCGTCTACCAATTGACGGCGTCACGACGCTAGGGACAGTTAAACTGGTTATCACATCGGCCCAGCAGGAGTGTCTTACTATCCAAACGGATCACGCAGCGTGTTAACATTTAGAACAGCTGTTATCAGGCGGGCGTTACTATTTTTATTTTTTTTGTTTTTGTTTTGCTGGATATATAGTTTTGGAACATGCTTATAGTGCTCAGTAGACATGCAGCTTTAATGTGTGTTGTATCGACGTATACAGTGTCGGTAGCAATGTTTTGAAAAACCTTGTGATACAGATAAACTAATAATATGAAATGGATGATAAAAATTCGTACATGATGTCTGCAACTGTATGTAAGTATAAATGCATATACCTACAATACATATGCACTGTAAGTTAATAAAATATGTAGGGCCAAGAATTATTTATACCGAGATGTGTACAATATACTGCATAAACGATGCTTGCGAATTATTAAACAGCATTTTTCAGCATTGTGCTTCCCACTGATGTGTTCTGTGACCCCAAGTATTCATAAGAAAAAATCACACTTCATTTGAATGCGCGCATTTTATAGTGAAATGAAAATGATCAAACGGCGCTATTTTTTCACTGCTTTGTACGGGATTGGAGAACTAGAAGTAGCGGACTAGCTCTGGACTGTGTTCTGAATGTTACGGAAAAAAAAACAAAGTTGTTAGTAATGGTAAAAATGCAGTATATGCTAGTAACCAGACGACAGAAACACAAAGTGACAGCAAGACAGGCAGATAGTCAGACACAAGGACACACATGCACATACACATGCACACACACACACACGCGCGCGCGCGCGCGCGCACACGCACACGCACACGCACACGCACACGCACACGCACACGCACACGCACACGCACACGCACACGCACACGCACACGCACACGCACACGCACACGCACACGCACACGCACACGTATGGAATGTTATTCGTGCCAAAACTATCGCAACGTCCTCTGTAGAAACACCGCAACACCACAAGACAACAGCGTTGTGCGCTTCATTGCTCGTGCGTGCTGCGCGGAATTTCTGACTTACCGCATATCCATTTATACATACATATCTGGCCACAGCCTGTGCAGCGCGCAATTTCTGACCTTACCGCATATCCGACGTATGTTATTAATTCATTCTAACTTTGCCCAATAATAATATTAAACGAATTTTTAAAAATATTACCAAGGTATGTTTATACTATAGTGCTCTACAAAGAGAATACGCAACAGTTTTAGAACTTGCGTGTCTACTTTCAGACCATCGATACCAGCATGGATTGTTTTAATTATGAAACATAAGTTTCTGCTACGGTTACTAGTACTGTCCTTTTTTTGCGCTAAAGAATGCTATTTCTGGTAAGGAAAGACCACCCCCCTTTTCCCATATTTCCAATCCAGCTCTGTGCTGCCATCTCCTTCTGATACCGGGCTTTATTTCTCGCAGCTACCATTGATATCGGAGGATCTCACCGGGTTGTGGTGACGGGTACAGCCGGATTTATCGAATAGGCCTACCACTCGTCCGTCTCCACGCTTCTGGCACCACGGAACGGAAACCAACTGTTTCTACTAATCATACCTGACATTATTCATTCGGTCTGCCATTGTTCACTGTCTATAGTCCCTGCTGAAGGCGACTCTGTGAACAAAATGAGGGGGTAACCGCAGGGGCTTACTTCACAGCAATTTGCTCTCCCTACTGCCTCCTCTATCTGTCTCCCTTCCCTTTCCTTCGCTCACTACCTCCTTAGATCCATTGCAGTCCTCTGTACTAGACCACACTGATGTCATTCTAAGGGCTCCTGCATTTCACCCTTATGGCAGTCAGCAGTACTCGTCAAGAGCTGCTCCCAAGCTTGTGTATAGTGGAGCACCAACAGCTGCAGGCTCTTCACAAGGAGTTTTGTCAGCAGCTGGTTGGCACCAGATACTTGGGTCAGTATGCCAATGCAGCTATCCACAACAGATGTATGACATATCACACGATGCCAGAGGGAAGGAGAACTTGATCAGCAGGTGAGCCAAACAAATAGATTACAAAAATTCCCTCCTCTTTATCCTCCCACCTTCCCTCCTCCCCTTCTATGCTCCCCTAATCCCAGGGCTGGGGGGTTCAAAGGGGTCAAAAACTCCCCTTCCGTAATGAAGGTCACAAGTGACATGACCCGCTATGTTCCAATAATGAATTATTATTAGGCGCATGTTTTCAATGGTACTACTGACTGTTTTAATAGTACAATTTGTCTGCATTTAAAATAAGGTCCCTCTAAGTATACTCACTCACACACATCCGACCCCCTCACCCCTCGTAAATCTTGCTACGGCCCTGTATTCTCCTCCCCCTCCTCTCCTTCCTCTATCCCTCCTGCTTTGCTGGTGAACAGCCTCGTAACAGTACATATGACTCTTCTCTCTTCCTCCATACTTCAGGCCACTTCCTCATCATTTAACGTGCTAGCTGAACTGGAAGCCATTCGGCACAAGAGGGACGAAGCAGCACAGCAAAATGAAGCCCCAGTTGCTGGATCTGTTGAAGGCCAATCAGTACCTGTAAAAATCGAGACACTAGTGAGAAAAGTGGTCTAGTTAAAACTGTGCAACCGTACTGGCGGCAACAGCCAGGTGGAAAGAGTGTATGTTAGCGGTGTCATTGGAATGTTTAGACCTACTATCCAAGCAACAGACTGGTCACTTCTCCAGTTATCATTTTCTTTGCATGCGCAAGTGTGCGCGCGTGTGTATGTATGTGTGTGTGTGCTCAGTCCACTGATCAGGTTATCACAATCTCTTTGCATATGCATGTGTGTATATGTCTGTGAAGTGTGTGTGTTGTCATTGGGAGTGTTTGTTTATAAGGTGTGCTATTCGGTTAAATTGATAGTTTTTACCTCTCATCTGTAGAGCAATCCAACTGATCTAAGTTGATCTCTTTGTACATGTATCTGCACCTTTTGGTTTTGGATTTTTTAAAAATTAAATGGTACATGTCATGTACCCAGCTTCTGTGTGTGTGCATGTGTGTGTGTGTGTGTGTATGTGTGTGTGTGTGTGTGTGTGTGTGTGTGTGTGTGCAAGGAGCTAGAAGTGTGCATAAGGTACCGTTGAGAGCTCTTTGGTATCTTTGTTATTCAGGTCAAACAATAGTTTGGAATCATGAAGGTCTTTAAGAACCAGAACCTAGATGGATTCTTTGTTGAAGACCAGTGCTGCAGCCTTTGCTGAAATTACAGGCACTAATAACTGGAATTGAGGGGATTTAATCAGTCATGTTGAACACTTGAAGACATTCTTTTATCACATTGCTGTTCCGCTAGTGATTGGAGTAAATGTACTCTCAGTTGTTTTATTATTTTTGTGGATGTTGTTTATCACACACAAAAATCAGATTTTGTTTAGCTTGCATGCTTTGTAGCTCCTGGTAGATTTAAAACAAGAGATTGTTTTACAGTATATCTATGCTTTTACAATTATAATAAGCACGATGCCTATTATTGAACAGAGTGTTAAAATGCAGAAAATAACGTACTCGATAACAACTGAAATGCACTCTTGAAATCAAATCCATCGTTTCCTATAACATATCATTGCCTCAGTTCCATTTCGCAAGTTGAAGCCGGCTGTTGGGAATGATGTTAATGGCACCTTGTCAAATTCCATAGCAAGGATTGCATCCATCCCTGTGAAGAAATGTAAAATGGATTGGGTCAAATGCCCATGTAATGTGAAGACAAAAAGAATAAAAAAATTCCTAGCATGAACAATACGAGATGGGACTAACCTCCACAAACTTTGCAACATGTGTAAACAAAATATCGTTTCAATCTGTTGTGGGTGAAATGTGACAGAACAATGCACACGTAATGTTTTAAATCTCTCTATGGATTGATCCATAGCCATAGCTACTTTAAATTTTAAAGTACAATAATAGTCCTGCAGTAATGCTCTTATGTTGTGGCATCTTGCTATTTCCAATCTCAAATAGTGCATTTGCTGCATAATCAGCACCCGATTAGTAATTATGTGCAGGTTACGTAAAGCTACTGGTTTAGCTACTTCACGTACAATACCGTGTGTCTCATTATTCTACTACCTTCTGTATAAATTATCAGGAATATCACAAACATCAACAGCAATGTTATGTTTGTAAACAAACCTTAGCTTGCACAATTCACATTGCAGAGTTTACACTCGATAATAAAACTGCTGTGCCTGCATTTCATGCCAGTAAGGACACCATTGATTATTTGCATGTGCATGAAGAAGTACATATGTTGACCTCCTAAAGTACAGCACAATGCATATAAGTATAATACCTTAAGCAGCCTAGAAGGATCAAAGCTACTTTTATTTGCTTCCTGGCATCATTGAAAACAATTTTTAGCCTAATTGCAATTCTCAGTGGTTCCAAAGAAGATAGATTAGCATAAAACAATTTCACCAACAATATATATTAATACTGATGCATTGAGATAAATGTTTTTAAAACAAACAACACAAAAAGCATTAATTATAGTACTTCACAGCTCTAAACATAAATAACAATATAATTATCGTTATATCTAAACAGGTAAATCCTCTAGTTAGTAAAAAATGAAATACATATAGTAACCTTGTTTGCAGACACAATATCCTTCAATGTCAGATGAATTGTGGGTTGAAAGAATATATAAGTGAGATTGTACAAAAGGTAGTAGAATAATGTGTCACATAGTATTGTACATGAAGTTGCTAAATCTTTACTTAACCTGCACATAATTATTAATAGATAATGGTTGCAAGAAAGGATAGAGAATTGTTTGGTGCTGATTATGCAGCGAATGCAGTATTTGAGATAGGTAATAGCAAGATGTCAATTGGCATCACTAATACATTAGAGCATTACTTCAGGACAATCAAAGTGAAAGTAGTTATGGATCAATTCATAGAGGGATTAAAAGCATTATTTGTGCATTGTTAATCCACAATAGATTGAAATGATATTTTGTTCGCACGTCGCAAAGTTAGTAGAGGTTAGTCCCATCTTGTATAGGAATTAATTATTTTGTCTTCTTGACGTGAAATTGATTTTAGAAGAGCAGTTTTTAAATGAGGCAGATGGTACGTCTTGTCAAGGTACATTTGCATACGTGTTACCAACATTCTCTTCCAGATGGGAAAATGCTCCATGGGCGTTTGATCCAGTCCATTTTAATGACCCCACTGCAAGAATCCCAACAGCTGAAACTTGCAAAATGGAAATGAAGGGATGATATGGTGGAAGCAGTTATAGGAAACGATGGATTGGGAATGTTATAAATTTTCAAGAGTGCATTGATGAGTGGGTTATTCTCTGCATTTGTTTACTAGCTCTGTTCATTAATAGGCATCGTGTTCATTATAATTATAAAAGCATATATACTGTAATACAATCTCTTGTTTTAAATCTACCAGGAGCTACAAAGCCGGCATTCGAGCTAAACAATCTGAATTTTTCATTATAAAAATGAACAATATCCACAAAATAAAACAACTGATATCACATTTACTCCAATCACTAGTAATGTGATAAAAGAATGTCTTCAAGTGTTCAACATGACTGATTAAATCCCCTCAATTCCAGTTATTAGTGCCTACAATTTCAACAAAGGCTGCAGCACTGGCCTTCAACAAGGAATCCATCTAGGTTCTGGTTCTTAAAGACCTTCATGATTCTAAATTATTGTTTGACCTGAATAACAAAGATACCAAAGAGCTCTCAACAGTACCTTATGCACACTTCTAGCTCCTTGCACACACACACACACACACACACACACACACACACACACACACACACACACACACACACACACACACACACACACACACACACACACACACACACACACACACACACACACACACACACACACACACACACACACACACACACACACACTCACACACATATATACACACACACACATATACACACTCACAGAGGCTGGGCACATCAACATGTACCATTAAAAAACTTTTAAAATCCAAAACCAAAAGGTGCAGATACATGTACAAAGAGATCAACTTAGATCAGTTGGATTGCTCTACAGATGAGAGGTAAAAACTATCAATTTAACCGAATAGCACACCTTATAAACAAACACTCCCAATGACAACACACACACTTCACAGACATATACACACATGCATATGCAAAGAGATTGTGATAACCTGATCAGTGGACTGAGCACACACACACATACATACACACGCGCGCACACTTGCGCATGCAAAGAAAATGATAACTGGAGAAGTGACCAGTCTGTTGCTTGGATAGTAGGTCTAAACATTCCAATGACACCTCTAACATACATTCTTTCCAGGGCTGTTGCCGCCAGTACGGTTGCACAGTTTTAACTAGACCACTTTTCCCACTAGTGTCTCGATTTTTACAGGTACTGATTGGCCTTCAACAGATCCAGCAACTGGGGCTTCATTTTGCTGTGCTGCTTCGTCCCTCTTTGGCCTGTGGTATGGAGGAAGAGAGAAGAGTGGTATATACTGTTACGAGGCTGTTCACCAGCAAAGTAGGTGGGATAGAGGAAGGAGAGAAGGGGGAGGAGGATACAGGGCCGTAGCAAGATTTACGAGGGGTGAGGGGGTCGGATGTGTGTGAGTGAGTATACTTAGAGGGACCTTATTCTAAATGCAGACAAATTGTACTATTAAAACAGTCAGTAGTACCATTGAAATCATGTGCCAAATATTTATCATGTAACAATTCATTATTGGAACATAGCGGGTCACGTCACTTGCGACCTTCATTATGGAAGGGGAGTTGTTTGACCCCTTTGAACCCCCCAGCCCTGGGATTTGGGGAGCATAGAAGGGGAGGAGGGAAGGTGGGAGGATAAAGAGGAGGGAATTTTTGTAATTGTTTGGCTCACCTGCTGATCAAGTTCTCTTTCCCTCTGGCATCATGGTGATGTCATGCATCTGTTGTGGATAGTTGCTTTGGCATACTGACCCAAGTATCTGGTGCCAACCAGCTGCTGACAAAACTCCTTGTGAAGAGCCTGCAGCTGTTGGTGCTCCACTATACACAAGCTTGGGAGCAGCTCTTGACGGGTACTGCTGACTGCCATAAGGGTGAAATGAAGGAACCCTTAAAATGACATCAGCATGGTCTAGTACAGAGGACTGCAAGGGATCTAAAGAGGTAGTGAGCGAAGGAAAGGGAAGGGAGACAGATAGAAGAGGCAGTAGGGAGAGAAAATTGCTGTGAAGTAAGCCCCTGGGGTTACCGCCTCATTTTGTTCACAGAGTCGCCTTCAGCAGGGACCATAGACAGTGAACAATGGCAGACCCAGTCCATTTTAATGACCCCACTGCAAGATTCCCAACAGCTGAAACTTGCAAAATGGAAGTTTCAGCTGTTGGGAATCTTGCAGTGGGGTCATTAAAATGGACTGGGTCAAACGCCCATGGAGCAATTTCCCATCTGGAAGAGAATGTTGGTAACACGTATGCAAATGTACCTTGGCAAGACGTACCGTACCGTCTGCCTCATTTAAAAAATGATATACTTGCTCTTCTAAATCTCATTGGAAATCAATTTCACGTCAAGAAGACAAAATAATTAATTCCTATACAAGATCCTCTACTAACTTTGCGACGTGCGAACAAAATATCATTTCAATCTATTGTGGATTAACAATGCACAAATAATGTTTTTAATCCCTCTATGAATTGATCCATAACTACTTTCACTTTGATTGTCCTGAAGTAATGCTCTAATGTATTAGTGATTGCCAATTGACATCTTGCTTTACCTATCTCAAATACTGCATTCGCTGCATAATCAGCACCAAACAACTCTCTATCCTTTCTTGCAACCATTATCTATTAATAATTATGTGCAGGTTAAGTAAAGATTTAGCAACTTCATGTACAATACTATGTGACACATTATTCTACTACCTTTTGTACAATCTCACTTATATATTCTTTCAACCCACAATTCATCTGACATTGAAGGATATTGTGTCTGCAAACAAGGTTACTATATGTATTTCATTTTTTACTAACTAGAGGATTTACCTGTTTAGATATAACGATAATTATATTGTTATTTATGTTTAGAGCTGTGAAGTACTATAATTAATGCTTTTTGTGTTGTTTGTTTTAAAAACATTTATCTCAATGCATCAGTATTAATATATATTGTTGGTGAAATTGTTTTATGCTAATCTATCTTCTTTGGAACCACTGAGAATTGCAATTAGGCTAAAAATTGTTTTCAATGATGCCAGGAAGCAAATAAAAGTAGCTTTGATCCTTCTAGGCTGCTTAAGGTATTATACTTATATGCATTGTGCTGTACTTTAGGAGGTCAACATATGTACTTCTTCATGCACATGCAAATAATCAATGGTGTCCTTACTGGCATGAAATGCAGGCACAGCAGTTTTATTATCGAGTGTAAACTCTGCAATGTGAATTGTGCAAGCTAAGGTTTGTTTACAAACATAACATTGCTGTTGATGTTTGTGATATTCCTGATAATTTATACAGAAGGTAGTAGAATAATGAGACACACGGTATTGTACGTGAAGTAGCTAAACCAGTAGCTTTACGTAACCTGCACATAATTACTAATCGGGTGCTGATTATGCAGCAAATGCACTATTTGAGATTGGAAATAGCAAGATGCCACAATAAGAGCATTACTGCAGGACTATTATTGTACTTTAAAATTTAAAGTAGCTATGGCTATGGATCAATCCATAGAGAGATTTAAAACACTACGTGTGCATTGTTCTGTCACAACAGATTGAAACGATATTTTGTTTACACATGTTGCAAAGTTTGTGGAGGTTAGTCCCATCTCGTATTGTTCATGCTAGGAATTTTTTTTTCTTTTTGTCTTCACATTACATGGGCATTTGACCCAATCCATTTTACGTTTCTTCACAGGGATGGATGCAATCCTTGCTATGGAATTTGACAAGGTGCCATTCATATCATTCCCAACAGCCGGCTTCAACTTGCGAAATGGAACTGAGGCAATGATATGTTATAGGAAACGATGGATTTGATTTCAAGAGTGCATTTCAGTTGTTATCGAGTACGTTATTTTCTGCATTTTAACACTCTGTTCAATAATAGGCATCATGCTTATTATAATTGTAAAAGCATAGATATACTGTAAAACAATCTCTTGATTTAAATCTACCAGGAGCTACAAAGCATGCAAGCTAAACAAAATCTGATTTTTTGTGTGTGATAAACAACATCCACAAAAATAATAAAACAACTGAGAGTACATTTACTCTAATCACTAGCGGAACAGCAATGTGATAAAAGAATGTCTTCAAGTGTTCAACATGACTGATTAAATCCCCTCAATTCCAGTTATTAGTGCCTGCAATTTCAGCAAAGGCTGCAGCACTGGTCTTCAACAAAGAATCCATCTAGGTTCTGGTTCTTAAAGACCTTCATGATTCCAAACTATTGTTTGACCTGAATAACAAAGATACCAAAGAGCTCTCAACAGTACCTTATGCACACTTCTAGTTCCTTGCACACACACACACACACACACACACACACACACACACACACACACACACACACACACACACACACACACACACACACACACACACACACACACACACACACACACACACACACACACATACACACACATACACACACACACACATGCACACACACAGAAGCTGGGTACATGACATGTACAATTTAATTTTTTTTAAATCCAAAACCAAAAGGTGCAGATACATGTACAAAGAGATCAACTTAGATCAGTTGGATTGCTCTACAGATGAGAGGTAAAAACTATCAATTTAACCGAATAGCACACCTTATAAACAAACACTCCCAATGACAACACACACACTTCACAGACATATACACACATGCATATGCAAAGAGATTGTGATAACCTGATCAGTGGACTGAGCACACACACACATACATACACACGCATGCACACTTGCACATACAAAGAAAATGATAACTGGAGAAGTGACCAGTCTGTTGCTTGGATAGTAGGTCTAAACATTCCAATGACACCGCTAACATACACTCTTTCCAGGGCTGTTGCCGCCAGTACAGTTGCACAGTTTTAACTAGACCACTTTTCTCACCAGTGTCTCGATTTTTACAGGTACTGATTGGCCTTCAACAGATCCAGCAACTGGGGCTTCATTTTGCTGTGCTGCTTCGTCCCTCTTGTGCCGAATGGCTTCCAGTTCAGCTAGCACGTTAAATGATGAGGAAGTGGCCTGAAGTATGGAGGAAGAGAGAAGAGTCATATGTACTGTTACGAGGCTGTTCACCAGCAAAGTAGGAGGGATGGAGGAAGGAGAGAAGGGGGAGGAGGATACAGGGCCGTAGCAAGATTTACGAGGGGTGAGGGGGTCGGATGTGTGTGAGTGAGTATACTTAGAGGGACCTTATTCTAAATGCAGACAAATTGTACTATTACAACAGTCAGTAGTACCATTGAAAACATGCGCCTAATAACAATTCATTATTGGAACATAGCGGGTCATGTCACTTGTGACCTTCATTACGGAAGGGGAGTTTTTGACCCCTTTGAACCCCCCAGCCCTGGGATTAGGGGAGCATAGAAGGGGAGGAGGGAAGGTGGGAGGATAAAGAGGAGGGAATTTTTGTAATCTATTTGTTTGGCTCACCTGCTGATCAAGTTCTCCTTCCCTCTGGCATCGTGTGATATGTCATACATCTGTTGTGGATAGCTGCATTGGCATACTGACCCAAGTATCTGGTGCCAACCAGCTGCTGACAAAACTCCTTGTGAAGAGCCTGCAGCTGTTGGTGCTCCACTATACACAAGCTTGGGAGCAGCTCTTGACGAGTACTGCTGACTGCCATAAGGGTGAAATGCAGGAGCCCTTAGAATGACATCAGTGTGGTCTAGTACAAAGGACTGCAATGGATCTAAGGAAGTAGTGAGCGAAGGAAAGGGAAGGGAGACAGATAGAGGAGGCAGTAGGGAGAGCAAATTGCTGTGAAGTAAGCCCCTGCAGTTACTCCCTCATTTTGTTCACAGAGTCGCCTTCAGCAGGGACTATAGACAGTGAACAATGGCAGACCGAATGAATAATGTCAGGTATGATTAGTAGAAACAGTTGGTTTCCGTTCCGTGGTGCCAGAAGCGTGGAGACGGACGAGTGGTAGGCCTATTCGATAAATCCGGCTGTACCCGTCACCACAACCCGGTGAGATCCTCCGATATCAATGGTAGCTGCGAGAAATAAAGCCCGGTATCAGAAGGAGATGGCAGCACAGAGCTGGATTGGAAAAATGGGAAAAAGGGGGTGGTCTTTCCTTACCAGAAATAGCATTCTTTAGCGCAAAAAAAGGACAGTACTAGTAACCGTAGCAGAAACTTATGTTTCAACAATCCATGCTGGTATCGATGGTCTGAAAGTAGACACGCAAGTTCTAAAACTGTTGCGTATTCTCTTTGTAGAGCACTATAGTATAAACATACCTTGGGTAATATTTTTAAAAATTCGTTTAATATTATTATTGGGCAAAGTTAGAATGAATTAATAACATACGTCGGATATGCGGTAAGGTCAGAAATTGCGCGCTGCACAGGCTGTGGCCAGATATGTATAAATGGATATGCGGTAAGTCAGAAATTCCGCGCAGCACGCACGAGCAATGAAGCGCACAACGCTGTTGTCTTGTGGTGTTGCGGTGTTTCTACAGAGGACGTTGCGATAATTTTGGCACGAATAACATTCCATACACACGCACACGCACACGCACACGCACACGCACACGCACACGCACACGCACACGCACACGCACACGCACACGCACACGCACACGCACACGCACACGCACACGCACACGCACACGCACACGCACACGCACACGCACACGCACACGCACACGCACACGCACACGCACACGCACACGCACACGCACACGCACACGCACACGCACACGCACACGCACACACACACACACACACACAACTTATGTGCGAACCCAAACATGCACCACCAGGCTACACTGGTATACACTTTATAATACTCAACACTCATGTACACACACCAAGCAACACTGATGTACACACACCATACAATACTGATGTACACGCACATACATACACACCAAGTAACACAGATAGACATGCACCAAGCAACACTAATGTACACACACCAAGCAACAGTGATCTACATGCAGGCAACTAGTAACACTGATGTAAAGACATCTGCAACACCTATGCACACATACCTAGCAACACTGATGCACACACACACATACACACCAAGCCACACAGATGGACATGCACCAAGCAACACTGATGTAAGACATCTAGCAACACTGATGTACACACACCTAGCAACACTGATGTACACATTCACCTAGCAACACTGATGCACATACACTCACATACAAAAATGCACACCAAGCGACACTGATGTACACACACCATGCAAGCTACAGTGATGTACACACATAGCTGAGTGTTGACTATCTGACTCTTTCAAAACCACGTAATTATGTCAATACAATACTGAATTTCTCGTTTAGCTGTTATTAGGGTGTGTAACCGGTTATCAGGTTATTCGGGATATTCGGATATTCGCACAAACCTATCCGTTCGAACAGCAACTTAGCATTACTCGGAAAAATCGATTAGTGAATTTTATCTATTCGAAATAACCGGTTTATGTTTCTCCTTTCGGAGGTACTTATAGTATTCGTCGTCAGCATCGACAATTCGCCCATTATTCGAATACCTTTTTATACCGATATCCGGATATGATTTTCAATTGCGTATTTTATAATTAGAGTTTTATATATAACTACGTCACTGTTGTTTTTACTATTTATATAACGACATCGGAAGCAATCAATAATTGAGTAAATAGATTTAATTTGCATCAATTGGAGATACAAAATATACAGCGTCTACTAGCTCAATGCTGTTATCGTCGTCTTCAAGTAAGTAACTAAGTTCATTAGTATATGCCATGAGTTGTGGTTATATGTAGTAGCAATAAATTTATGTACCAGTACTAGTATTGGCATTGTTTTATTGTACAGTGGTACGAAGTGAACATATCTGAGTATTGCGTGATTGGAGAAGATCTTAATTCTGTGCTGTCTATGTTCAATCAGGCTTTGCAAAATGCATATGATGCAGGGAATCGGATACATAAATATTGTGCAACCACCCATGCTTTAAGTCATCAATACCTTGACACTGCTGAAAGCATTGAACAATCATGCTACTGTGGCAGTGATGCAGTACAAGGCAACTTTGACAACTTTGCAACAAGCACCCCACAAAAGAAACTGCGGTTTGTTAATGCCTTTTAACTATATGAGTTTTTCCCCTACATGTATATGTAAACTGCCATTAGTGCCAATAGAGAGTCCTCAGCACAGGTATCCTTACAGGAATGAGTCACTCACAGGGTCAACTGTACAAAAATCAGCAAGAAAAAATTCTACTGTTTTAACATCATCCTTGGTGCCTAAAAAACCTCAAGCATTCAAAACCAATGCAGCACTATTTTGGATCGAATCACTGGATTTGCTGATGTCAGATTATGATGCACTTCTGAATGGAAGTTGGGTTACAGACAACATTGTAAATGCAGGACAACACATTATCAAATATGCATTTCCTCACATCTGTGGGCTGCAAAACATTTTACTAGGCATGAATCTTCAATTTGATGTTCAGTAAACAGAATTTGTTCAAATTCTGCATATAGATGGTAACTATTAGATTACAATTTCGACAATTGGATGCAAAGTAGGAGAAGTGAATCTGTATGATTGCAACCAATGTGAATCCCTCTCTGCTTCTACATGCAGAAGAACAAATTAGTTGTTTATTGAATTCAAAGGAGAAGGAATTGCACGTGAAGATAATGCCTGTACGAAGGCAAAAGGGTTGTTCAGATTGTGGGTTATTTGCACTGGCATTTGCAGTAACACTGTGCAGTGGGTCATGCCCCAGTAACATGGTTTACAAGCAGTCATCAATGAGAAAGCACCTACTTGATTGCTTTTTACATTTCAATATGACCAATTTTGCGGGAGAATGATAACAAGACCCAGTAAACGAGCATGCTCTGAAGTAATTATTGAACTGTTTTGCAAATGTAGGCATCCAAAATATGGTCTATTGCACAATGTGACAAGTGCAATTAGTGGTTTCATGAGAACTGTGAAAGCATTTCCACTACCGTACTGATTCCCAATACAAATTGGTATTGTTCTTCATGCAAGAAATCATTTCAATTATTTCTTTGCATCATCAATTTACTTCCTAACTTCACTTGATTTGGAGCACATGCGATTATATGAATCGATGTATAATACAGCTAAATGCGCGAGCGCGGTGACATCGTGACAGCTAGCTAGGGGCTGTTGTAATAAAGGATTTATTTGTGGGTATGGCTGGTTGGAGGTGGAGGCCGCGGCATCGTGGGATGCCATGGAAATACAACATCGCGTGTTTGGGAGACAATTGCGGAGGGGGGGACACTTAAGATGACAAATCTTTGTATACCTATCGGGTACATGTATAACTAACCTGTATTGGGAATAATGCTTGGACTGCGTATTCTCTTCCACCTCCACGCGTGTGTGCTTGAAATTAGCTTGGAATGCGGCAGCGATCCCTTTCTTGAAGTTCACTACCTGCGCTCTCTCATCTGGAGTGTGATGAACGGAGACGGGTATTTAATCGCGCGATCGAGCAGGAATTGAGGTAAGCGATCAAAAGACGTGAATGGATGGATCTCAGATTCTGATAGCTATAGAGCTAAATAAACTAATACAATAGTAAAACATGTATGAGTCGTTTATAGACCGACATGTAGCTGGTGCATGGCCACATGCACGCTTCGGTCACAAATTCACAAAATCTTTGCGTCACAATTTTAATTGCTGAGCAGTAGCATTGTGAAGAATGAAGAGTCTTCTCGTCGCTCCATGCAGGCCTAGTAATCCGGATATCGCGTGATGTATATGTATTGGATATCACTGTGAATTTCATGCTAAATAAACGCAAAAGCAAAAAAGCGGCTGAACAGTTTTCTCGTCGCGCTGGGGCGAAGCCCCAGACCTCCTTGGTGTCTCCCATACCCCCCCCCCCCCCCCCCCCCCCCCTTATTTGTGAATATATTTATCAGACCCAAAATCCTGGATCCGCCCCTGACATGGACAGTGACAGGAGTGCCAGAAGTGATGGAAGTGACTCGAGTGACAGTTATGATGACCTGATTGATCTTGAGCCTCTACCCGAAAGGGTGCGTCAGACCACGCATTGCGAGAACTTGTCAGGAAAGGAAGAAAGGTGAGCGTATCAATATGTAACCAGTCTGTCACAGGAGTCCGATGTCAGAACTAGTTACAGTTCATTGCTAAAATACCCTCGCTGAATCGCGATACAGGCGATATAGCGCAATACTATAAATTTGCTGTTCTTCTACATGCATGGGTTTCAACACTGGCAGAATGTTGGTCTTAATTCTTTCTCCATTTGGCTAAATTCAACCCTACACTCCATTTATGGAAGAAACATAAAATATGTGTATCTTGTGTAATACACACGGTGGCTCGTTAACGACTATAAGCATCCTAGTAACACCTTGGATACTTTTGTGCAGCCAGGATATCGAATCTTTACTGATGATCTATTGTGAAAGTGACACTAGAATTAGCTTCGAATTAGGTGAGTGAAAGGGTCATGGTTACGCATCCTAGGTGTTGATAGGATGCTTATTAGTCTTCCATACCGTTAACGGGTCAAAGATGTTAACGGATAGGTGAGGGAGATCTCCAGTACAACCCTGTCATTCATTGTCTGCATAATACACTACGTGCCTCAGATTTGAACCAAGCTTATTTCATATGGGTTATAAATCTTCAACAATGTACTGGGGTGAAAAGGGTTAAATACTTTAATACAATCTTCCTCAAAATGAGAGCGGCTCACTATGTGTTTGCTCAGGGCACACCCCTTGAGAAGCCATTGCGTTGTCTTTGATGAGTTACAAGTGTCATGTTGATGCTTTAATAAATAAGGTATGAGAAACATGTAGCAATTAAAATGAAAGTTCTGTGCCATGCCCTGATAAAACTCATAGTTAGCCCACTGTCATTTTGTCGAAGTTGATTAAACAATCAGTTCAAAATGTAAGAATTGACAAACCCTTTTGACTTCACATCTTAGCTATCAGATTGAATAAAGCTATTGTGTGGAGCAAGGCTTGTCACTTCAGTCAAAATGTAATAGATTAGGTCAATGTGTATGTATGTAATAGATACGTGTTAGCGCATGCGTAGATCAGTCAACATTACATACATGTACATACACAATGAGCTAATCTATTACGTTTCCTGACCTATTCACGTCCTTATCAGGGGGGTCGATTATTCTCCAAAATTGACCTGTCAAATGCTTACCAACAAATGAGATTAGAGGAATCCTCAAAAACATACAAACACACATAAAGGCCATTTTGAGTACAATAGATTGCCTTTTGGGGTTGCCTCGGCACCAGCCATGTTCCAGAGGGCTATGGAATGTATACTACAGGGTGTAGACCACACTGTGATGTATTTAGATGATATTCTGGTAATGGGCGCCTAGACAGAGGAGCACTTACATACTCTAGACAAGGTTCTAAGCAAACTTGCTGACAGTGGGTTGAGGTTGAAGAAGGCGAAATGTGTATTTATGGTTCCTTCGGTGGACTATTTGGGTCATCGTATTGATAGAGAAGGGTTGCACCCTACTGATGCAACGGTTAGAGTGATAAATGAAGCACAATCACCCAAGAACATCACAAAATTAAAATTCTATTTGGGACTGCAGAACTATTATTCCTAGTTTTGCCCAACCTTGCCTCCAAGCTTTCACTTTTTTACAAATTGTACAAAAACAGCAGAAGTGGATTTGGGAAACAGAACAGGAGCGGGCTTTCGCTGCTGCCAAAAACATGTTGCAGTCTTCCTCTCTTCTAGTACTATGAAATCAGCAAGCCACTTCGTCTTGCCTGTGATGCATCGCCTTATGGGATAGGGGCGGTACTGTCCCATGAAATGGAGGATGGGTCAGAGAGACGTGTAGGATATGTTTCACGGATCTTGTCACCTGCTGAAAAAGGTTATTCCCATCTGGTTAAGGAAGCTTTCGCAATATAGTTTGATGTTTCCAAGTTGCATCAGTACCTGTATGGTCGTCCTTTCACAATTTTTCTTACCATAAACCACTGATGCATTTGTTTGGGGAACATAGTGCCAATGCCACCTATGGCCTCATCGAGAATACAGAGATGGGCACTAGCACTTAGTACGTATCAATGCTCAATCAGATACAAGTCAGGAGTGCAACATGCCAATGCTGATGAATTCAGCCACTTGCCCAGTCCTCAATCTGTTAGTTGTGTATCGACTCCTGGGGATATCCTTTCATTGCTTGATTTACTCTCAACCATCCCTATTACTGTTAACCAAATTAAGGGTTGGACTGACCGAGACCCAGTCTTAGCTCGAGTTCGACGATTCATTAAGAGTGGGTGGCCTAGCAGGAATCTAGATGATGGTATTAGTCCCTATCAGCAAAGGAAGTATGAGTTGAGTGTTTTGATGGTTGTTTGTTGTGGGGAGCTACAAGTAGGGTTGTTGTCCCACCACAGGGCAGGCAACAGGTCTTGGCGGAATTGCACGAGTCGCATCCAGGGATTAACAAGATGAAAGGCTTAGCTCGGGGATATGTGTGGTGGCCCAACATGGATAAGGAGATAGAGGACGTAGTTAAGCAATGTGACACGTGTCAGTCATCTCAATTCCTGCCACCAGTAGCACCTCTCCATCCATGGGAATGGCCCCAAGTGGTACCCTAGTCTCAGTTACATATTGATTTTGCAGGGCCATTTATGGGTCACATGTTTTGGGTGATGTCAATTGATGCCCACTCAAATGGCTCGAGGCTTCATGAGGTCGATAGCTGCAGTACCTACTGTGGAACGTTTAAAAGTACATTTGCCATTCATGGGATACCAAGGAAGATAGTCACAGACAATGGGCCATCTTTTGTGAGTGAAGAGTTCAAATTGTTTACGAATCAGAATGGTATTATGCATATTACATCTGCCCTCTACCATCCCTCAACAAATGGGTTGGCTGAAAGCGCCATCTAGTCTTTCAAACAGGGTCTTTTACACCAAAAAGTGGGATCCATTGAAATAAAGCTGTCTTGCTTTTTACATGTATTTAAGTGACTCCCCATAGTACCACAGGCACATCACCAGCTGAGCTACTGCTGGGTCGTGGCCCTCGTTCTCGACTTGATATTTTGCATCCTGACCTTGCAGGTCGAGTGGAGTCTTGACGAGCAGCACAGAAGCATGATCATGATGCTCGTGTTATCAGTGAACGCAACTTTGTGGGAGGTGACCTACTACATGTATATGTTCGTGATTTTCATTGCCCCAACAAGTGGATTCCCGGGTAGATTGTCAGTGTTACCTGGCCACTCTCCTATACTGTTAAGATTGAAAGTGGAGTAGTTAGAAGACATATAAACCATATGAGGGCCCGCCATAATTCTCAAGTGGACAGTAGTGAGGATGTCAATATGGACAGCCCTAATGATGTTACATCGGGTCCCTCATGTACTACTGCAGTTTCCCCAAGTTTGCTAAGAATGGAGCTGTTCCTACCCCTGATTCACCTCTGTCTTGGCCATGTGTTCAATGTGTTCAATCTCCTCCTGAATTACCTCCCTCCATTCCACAACTTTCGCAGGTACAGCAATGGCAGATTCGGCCCATGGAGTTCCTTGATTGATTGCTTGATTCAAAACATGCACCGAACTGAATAGTATGCAACATTCGTCACTGGTTGCACCATGATCCAGTGGGCTGCAATACAATTATAATGCATATAATGATATCATTATTTTTGTGCACTTTTACAATCAGTTGTAGCTTCGCGCAGGCGTACATCCATCAATCCTAGATCCGCCCCCGTCATGGCAAATCTCAGCTCGTTATATACATGTATTAAGTAATTGCAGTTACCATCAAATCTACTCGAATTTCCATATACACCGTGACAATGATTTGTCCCAAGCTTTTACTAGCAAATTGTCACTAATTTATGTGTCAAATATAGAAAAAATGTGGCCATCTCTGCATTTACCAATCCTATAGTGATTCCACTGACTTTTAGGGTTAAAGGAAAGCAGAAGCACTAAACACTAGCTTCACAAAAGTCTCGGGCGGAACCCCACAAGTTACTCATTGAAGAGTTTCTTACACCCTATCAGCTACGACTTGCGTGCAAAGCTCCTTTTATGGCTGCTCCAATTGCGTTGGAGCGCAGATCATTTGAATGCATGTCTTAAGCATGCACGCCGCAAATGAGTTTTTCGTTCCCTCAAGCTACTGTCTGACAAGTTGGTCTAGATTTTTCTAACTCAATTATTGCACCAATCTGACCTAGCCTGGGTACAAATCGTCAGATTCTGTTTTGTTATTGTACTTGTGTCCAATATTATTCTTGTAATAGAATAAATCAACACAATAAAACATTGCAATAAAACTATACAACAAAACTTATACAAAAAACTCTTCATCGTCACTGTCCGTCCACCTTCATTGTCCCCAACACGGAAGCTGTATTGCCATGTTGTACGGTTACTGATAGTCTCTGGATAAGGTACAGTGTATGCAAAGGAGTTATTGTTCTTTTGTGACAAAGAATTAAATACAATTGTACATAAATGATGATGGTCAATAGTAAATAAATAAAATTGTACAGATGGTCAATAAGAATGTACTGAGCAATATAATAACAATTGTACGCGCGCCATGGCCGTACCAATTCATTATTATGCGCAAGTCCCATATTTTTTTCTAACTTTAACACATATATTAGTCTGATTCGATTCGTTATGCATTAACATGGACAGTGACAGGAGTGATGGAAGTGATGAAAGTGACTGGAGTGACGAAAGTGACTGGTGTGACTGGAGTGACAGTTACGATGACCTGAGTGATCTCTACCCAAAAGGGGGCGTCAGTCCACACATTCTGATAACCTATCAGGAGAGGAAAAAAGGACATGCAATTCTTTCTCCATTCGGCTGAATTCAGCCTCTCAACACCGTACACAATTCTTTCCTTGTATTTATGGAAACATGTGTACGTTAATTACTAATAAATATCCTATCAAACACCTTGGATGCTGTCAGGAGTTTGAGGCTGTACTTCCGATTAGCATACTGATGATCTATTCTAAAAGTGACACCAGGATTCCACCATAATACAAATTAACCATACATCCATCTTATACATCTGTGGAGACAGCAAATGTAATGAAAATGGTGACAACCCATAAGAAAAAATAAGCATAGAAAGGTTGGTTCAAATCTGAGATACTTATTGTATTATGCAGACAATGATCGCATCAAATGACAGGTTGTACTGGAGATCCCCCTTCTTGTGTATTTGTTAGGCTGTGTTTGACATGAACTCAGTCAGTTGCTAAAATGTACTTTAGTGAAAAGGGTTAAATACTTTAATGAATTCTTATTGTACTTTGAACAATCTTCCACAAAATGAGAGCGGGCTCACTACGTGTTTGCTCAGGGCACTCCCCTTGAGAAGCCATTGTGTTGTCCTCGATGAGTTACAAGTGTCATGTTGACAAATAATGGATGCTTTAATAAATAACCACATGAAAAACAAGTACTTATATGTTGTACAATCAAAATTAAAGTTCTGTGCCATACCCTGATAAAACCCATACAGTTAGCCCTCTGTCATTTTGTTTAAGCTATCTGCCTGAATTATGTTAAATGTAGCTATTTCGTGGTGCAAGTCTGGTCACTTCAGTCAAATATGATACACAAGTTAAGCCAAAAGTTCACACAAGTATTAACCTACCATACCAAATTAAGCGGCTATGAGTACACAACAAATGTAATGAAAATGCCATCAGGGTAAATATATATAGAAAGTTTAGAAATCTGGGCCCAAGTGTTTTTTGAAGGTAGAATGGGCATGAATTAACACAATTTCCCCTACTACAATGAAATGTCATTAAACTGGTATGAAAATAGATACTGCATATGGCTGCACCTTGGAGGTGAGTTAAACTCCCATCCATGTGTGTCACACTCAGCCACAACCTTGGTTTAAGAGTATCCCATACAAGGTGATCACTCACCCCTCTGTTCTCCTTTGTATCTTGATTTGTGCATTTGACACTGAGCAATAACTGACCATCTCTAAGTTGAAATTCACACTTTTGGTCACAAGTGCTTTGCCTACTGATGCCTTGCGAAACTGCTTTGTACTCCAAGCTCTGCCTGCAGACCGCTTTGAAAACTCAATAGGTGATTATATGGACTTACCTACATATTGTGTAGCTGTAGTTTCCTTATGCTTTGTTTATTTTTTTACCTTATCCAGGGTTGTACGAACTGTTTTGGTGGTAGATTGACTGTCTGATACAAACATGGCTAGCTTAGAAGACCGCTAATGGCAGTTAGTATACACTAACACCAGCATAAGTACTCGAACACGAACACGAGCATGAACACTGAACTCAAATGGGGGAAGGCTTTTATAAGGGTCTAAGAAATACCGGTTCTTAAACAGGTTTTATCTGGTTTTATCCTGCTCCTCCGTAATCACATGTTGTGCTAGCTTTCGTTAGCACTTCGTGCCTGCCTTTGCATGCCATTGCAGGTTCCATGACATTCGTCAACATGTACATGTATTGTTTCCGCACTGGCTAGGTTCTCTAGCTGACATTGACGAATATGAATTTAATCATTTAGTGTCCATCAGATTGTTCCACAAAAAGGGACCTAGCTCATGATTTAGAGTATTTTTCCTGATAATCTAGAAGCCTGAAATGAGACAATCCAGCTCAAGCATACCTACATTTCTGCACTACTATCTCAAACTTCTTCCCAACTTTACATACTGCTAGCAGCCCACAGCAGGATGCCAAATTCAAATAATCACCATTTAATTTTGCATCGTTTGGATGATATGACTCTTCAAAGTGGTGACCTTTTGCATTTTTTGTAGTATGCTTGCTCTTTTGTACAAATTTCAGTTGCTGCATTCATGTGATCTATTAAAAAATAAGCAGTATCCATTGAAAGCTCAGAAAGGTTAATACCATTTTGAGTTTACCGCAAAAGAGTTCATAACTCCTATTAACCTTTCTGCTATTCATGTTTAGAGCTTTAAATTGATATGAAAATTGTTAAATAGATCACATGATGCAGCAACTTTAATTTAATTTGTACAAGAGAAGAAGCTGCATATTGCAAAAGGTCACCACTTTGAAACGTCATATCATCCCAACAATACAAAATTTTTTATTTGGCATCCTGCTGGGGCTGAATAAGTAGTTTGAGATGGTAGTGCAGAAAAGTGGGAATGCTTGAGCTAGATTGTCTCAGATGTCCTCTACACAGCGATTTTTACTTACTGAGAATCAGAATATCTGAATTTTTAATTAACCATGCATTTCAATGCAAACATTAATTCTATTGTGTGTACTAGAAATACATATAACGTTCCATAAAACGATATAAATTTCTTTTGATGTACAGTTTGGTTAGCCAGGGTCGGTAGATCAGAGTTAGCAGTGATGAGTGAAATAGTCTTGTGTATTATTTAAACATACAATATAGTACAGTTTACTATCTTCAGCAAGTTGTGTAGTGGACTGTAACCTCTATTTACATGAATGAATCTCCTTTTTATAGATTGCATTTAGTGAATTGATACTGTACCTTACAAATCATATATCAATATTTATTAGTATCTAAACGAGAGTCCAAAAGCAGTTGACGAACCTCTTTTATCTTGCCATGACTAATATCTATGATGACATTGCACTGTGAAACACCAAAATTGCTAGTTATTAATCAAATAAACTCAACATTTAACTGATTGCTGTTTATTATCTTTTACTGTTCTATTTGTCATTTGTTGTTCATTCCATATAGTACCTCAGGAGGTGGAGCAATACAGGACATTCCTGACAGCTACATATGAATGTGCCCATGCAGCAGAAGACCAGTGGCCACCTGTCCAATTTCAGGAGTATATCAAACTGGCTACAGTTGTGAAAGTGCAAGATTTTATGAAAGAGAATAAGTGTACTAAAGTTATGATGAATGGGAAACTACGGATTGTATTGAGAAATAAACAATCAATTGCAATAGAGAAGGTCAGCCATCATGATAGTCATGTGTATTCATAATTCAATTCCCTTACTCATGTCCAGATCGGCAGGTTTGAGGATGGTACATTGGCTAGCTGCATCATTATGGAAGGGATTCCTGGTGTTGGCAAGTCCACCTTAGCCTGGCAGCTGGGACGACATTGGGGAAAGAAGGAAATCCTTCAACACTTCCGCTGGTTATTGTGCTGCGCGTGAGGGATGAGAGGGTGCAGAAGGCACACACCATATCAGAGTTGTTCTATCATCCAGATCCGGACATACAGCAGTCAGTTAGCAAGTGGATGGCCAGTACTCTGGGGGAGAATGTGTTGCTCATTCTGGATGGATATGATGAACTGTCTTCAGAACTTCAAATTGGAGATCTGTCAATATTATAAAAGGGGAGGAGTTCCCAAAGCTGGTTGTTCTAGTCACTAGTCGACCATCAGCCAACAGGAACCTTTATCGGTTATGTAGGATACATGCAAAGTGTCAGTACATTGAAGTTGTTGGCTTTATTAAGAAGAAGATTCAACTCCCTCCTCGTACATGTACACCACCCTTACCCCCATGCATATTGACAACTCTTGGTGCAGCGTCGCCTGTGCACGACTGCCAACTTCATGTTAACAACAACATACAACATACACCACCACACACATACTGACAACGCCACCATGCATATCCACAAATACAATCACCACACAAACCACACTCAGAGCAGGGACCGACAAGCAACAGCTACGTTTGAATTTTTAACCTAATTTATTTAGAGGTGGTGGGCCCACACCACCTCAAGGGAAAAAACCTCACTGTGTGAGGAAAAAATCTTCTTACACACTGCTCTGGACACCACAACATACACATATAACAAGTTCCTCAGGCGAGGGTCTTCAGCTTTCACCTGCTTGGAAGTGATCATTAAGGAACAACCTGCTTTGCATCAACATTCAGTGCCACACAATGCATACAGAGGCGTTCCATCCCCATACGTACCCAGCCACCCGGCTGGAACACACAGCAGACTGCTTCTGCCCCTTCGTAAACCAGCCATCCGGCTGAACACAGCATACACACTATGTGAAGTTCGCAGACACGTGCACTGGCAACGTAGACTGATTTCCTTCCTGCTCACATAACCTTATATACCTCTACCTCCACGTGGTCACATCACGTGCTGTACAACCAATCACATACAGAGGGAGCATAGTTTCTGTCTAATTCACTACGTTCAACCGACAGAAACGTGTATCTCCCTCCTCGTACATGTACACCACCCTTACCCCCATGCATATTGACAACTCTTGGTGCAGCGTCGCCTGTGCACGACTGCCAACTAGATGTCCAAAGAAAGGCGGCTAGATGCCCAAGTTCTTAGAAACCTCTAAGCGGCTCTCAACAGAGTCTTTTACATACCCATCTTTTGCTGACTCAGATTTCCATCTCCCATGCCGCTTGAATAGTCTATCAGGCACCCCCGCGTTAGCAGCTGCTGTGGCACCGCCAGCCCGCAGGCTGTGCATCCCAAACAACTTAGGGTCCATTCCAAGGCTACTGATTTTTTCCAATAACAATTCCCTCAGCCTGGAATAGCTAAGGCCACCTCCCTTCCGTAAACATTCACCAGATTTGGTGTGCATTATCCCCCTAAACAAATAGTCCTGTGAATCATGCACTAGTTGGCCCATGGAGAAATACCTCTGCATCATGCTGACGGGACATGTGGGTGTGCCTGTACGAGCAATCACTAAAGATGCACCCTCCCTGTACTGGTCTGTCTTACTGGATGTAATTTTTATTACCATGCCCTCAGGGTTAAAGGCCACATCAGCACATCTTAGCTTTAACAATTCCTCGCATCTTAGAAAACCAGCAAATGCTACAAGGCAAATAGCCAGTAAGCGGACCTCTGTAAGGGAAGGGGATGGCCCAGCTGCTTCTACCATGGCCAGTAACATCTCTGCTGTAACAGGTTCCTTACGCTTTTTGGGCTTAGCTAATTCCCGCCTAAGACCCCCCCAAAGTAGCTTGCACTATAGGGGACCCCGCAATGGATGGTAAACCTGCCATCTGGTGCAACCATGAAACAGCATGCACTGCCTCCTCTACAGCTGATTTCGACTGGATAGACTCACTTAGGTGCTGCAAATACAGCACCAAATGGATCTCCTGTACAGGGAAGCTTGGGACCCCCCGTCTGGTCTCTGCCCATGTCTTCCACCTCTGAAAGGCTCCAAGATATTTCTTTGTGGTAGAGTCAGCCTTACATTTCAGGACAGTAGCTGGCAAAGCTTTGGCCAGCCGCCTAAGTTCTGGGTCCTCCAGATTTGACAGCAGAGGCCAGACTCCAGAGGAGAATACATCTACAGAAGGGTAAAAACAAGACGGACATGACATCAGGTTGGCATACAAAACCCCCGCCATTATCGTATCATGCCTATTGTTTGTGTTGCTTGAACATGTGCATCCTGTTCTGAACACACACCCGTCAACATGCATAGGTTGACACCAGCCAAACGGCTGAACACACATCCGTCAACACGCATAGGTTGACACCAGCCAAACGGCTGAACACGCATCCGTCAACACGCATAGGTTGACACCAGCCAAACGGCTGAACACACATCCGTCAACACGCATAGGTTGACACCAGCCAAACAGCTGAACACACATCCGTCAACACGCATAGGTTGACACCAGCCAAACGGCTGAACACACATCCGTCAACACGCATAGGTTGACACCAGCCAAACGGCTGAACACACCTCCGTCAACACCCATAGGTTGACACCGGCCAAACGGCCGAAAACACATCCGTCAACACGCATAGGTTGACACCAGCCAAACGGCTGAACACACCTCCGTCAACACCCATAGGTTGACACCGGCCAAACGGCCGAAAACACATCCGTCAACACGCATAGGTTGACACCAGCCAAACGACTGAACACACATCCATCAACATGCATAGGTTGACACCAGCCAAACTGGCTGAACACACATCAGTCAACATGCATAGGTTGACCCTGCCAAATTATGGCCATACAGGCATGCATAAGCTCAGAAACAAATCTTCAATGCTAACATAGCCGTATTGGGATGCTTGTGGTCAAACAAGGCTGATCCGGACCTACCAGGGTGTACCAGTTCTGTGTACAGCGGTAATGATACCATATCTACCACAAATGGTGCAAAACTAACCCCATCTGGGCATAACAGGGGCCAATAGTGGGCTAACTGCCAAGCAGGTACTACAAGAGTGCCCTGGGCTTTACAAACTTCAGCATTCCCTATTACTCTTGCCACGAGACATGGAGGTGGGCACTACCAATTATTTTCCCCACCCCAATCAGTAGTAAATGAATCCACTGCTTCTGAACCAGGACAAGCATATCGGGAGTTAAAACGCTCCAGCTGAGAATTGTAATGTGTGGCAAATCTATCCACTGTATGAGTGCCCCACAAATCATCCAATGCTTTAAACATAATCGGGTCCAACGACCAATCATCATGGTCCACAATCCGGCTGATATAATCTGCCATATGGTTCTCTTCCCGAGGGATCCATTCGGGCTCTAGCCAAATGTTATTAGCTAAGCATAGCCCAAAAACAGCAACAGCCTCTGACTGCAGATGCGGCTTAGCACTCCCAACTTGCAAAATGCGCACCACGTTTTGGTTGTCAGTGAACCAACGCAACCTCATATTAACCAGCTTACTGGCAATGGCATGTAAAACCCTACACACTGCCACCAGTTCCCTCCAGGTGGAACTTTGCTTGGCTTCATGCTCTAACCAGTTCCCCTGTGCCACATGCATACCATGTTCCACCGTATACCCTCCATATCCTGTATTACTTGCGTCTGAATATGCAATTCTAACAGCCGATGGGCTGTGCCATATAGGCTGACCATTGACTTTTCCTATGGACTGCTCCCAAAAGGTGAGCTCCATTTTTGCATCTGCTGATAATTTGAGCATCTCACACGCCTTTCTCCAATTTCAGCGCTGCGTCCTCCTGGCCCTCTCGGAGCCGCCGGACCTCTTACATCAGTTGGGCAAACTGGTCGCCCGTGATTGCCGCTGATCCCTCCTTAGATGATCCCTCTTTAGACGATCCCGCTCTAGCTGCGACGTCTCGGGCTGGTGAACCTTCTCGTGACATTTGTGAAGTTCGCAGACACGTGCACTGGCAACGTAGACTGATTTCCTTCCCGCTCACATAACCTTATATACCTCTACCTCCACGTGGTCACATCACGTGCTGTACAACCAATCACATACGGAGGGAGCATAGTTTCTGTCTAATTCACTACGTTCAACCGACAGAAACGTGTATGAATATATTGAGCTTGCCTTCAAGCACAACTTACAGCTGAAGGAAAGGTTCAACCTGTATATTAAACAGCGTCCGTCCTCATGCATATTCGCAGTATGATGTATGTTCCCATCAACTGTGCCATTGTTGTAGAGCTATTTAGGGAGCACAAGGGAAACCCCCCACAGACTCTGACTGAGGTATACACTGCACTAACCAACACACTTCTGCAACATCATGAACAGAAGACCAAAGAGAAGATGAAGACTCCAGTGGGCATGCCCAATACTGGTAAGCTTTTAGGAACAAAAGGATCAACTGTACAGGATGTTCAATTAAATGTATGAACCTTTTGATTTTGAAGGGTCAATTGGATGTAACTTGATTATTTACTTGTTTTACCCTATTATTTAAAAATTGACTTTTTTAAACAGATAGCATGTACTTGATTTTGGATGAGTTGTTTAATGTTTCACTGGTCCTCTATGTACTTAATTGACTATAAAAAATAGCAGTTATAGTTTAATGTAATTTGATTTATGCAAAACATTTCATTCGAACTTATCAATAATCAGTGTAATCAATTCCACTACATTTTTCCGTGTTTATTAGATATCTGAATAGGGTACACATGTTTCCTTTATTTACTGTACTTTCTAAATACTTCTCATTAAAGCCTTCAATGTACATGTATGTTATACATGTATTTTACAGAATGTCATGACTTATTGAAGAAGCACTGGTGGGCACAATTCAGGATCCTGCTGGTCTGGCTGGTTCACTGTACCAGAGGAATGATCACTCAGTCTGTGAGGGATGAGATACAACAGAGAGTAGACCTGATCACAAAGAGGAAGAATGAAGTCCTCATCAATGCAGCGGAAACTCAGGTGACCACAGACCCTGCAATGTTCCAGGTGTTCATGGAGATATTGAAAGAGGAACCATCTCTCTCCACCATTGTGGAAAGGATGAATGTTTCAAGTAATTGTGTACATTAGTCTGTGCTCCCTGTGGGATATCATATAGACTGGTCATGTGTCTCATTATAGATGTAGACATACATGTATATGTGCTTAAATGTGTGTGCTATGGTTTGAATTCTCTCCTTGAGTGTGTGGTACCACATGGTAGATGTGCAATGTATACTGTATGGCCCCTTGCTTTGCCAATTGATGTAATGTATGCATTCTAAATTCTTAAAATTGCGCAAACAATCCATTGCTGTACTTGTTCATCAATTCACTATTTTGCCAATGACTGACCTTAGGGTTATATAGTATTGCTATTCATTAAGGCACATAATGGATGGAAACTGTGATACATAAAAAAGTCATCTTGTGTTGTAAACTACACCCTAGGACTTTTAAATGATCCAAATGCAGGCAGTCGTCTCCTAACCTTAATTCGTCTAACCCTTTATGTTGCACTAATCCTTATATTCAATTCTGTTCTCCTAGCTAGTTCTTACAAGACATTTTTATAAGTGCCTTGATTGAGACACATAACCTCCAGTTTTGGGCACCTTCCCAAGATGGACAATTTTTATCCTGAGTACCACATTGTATTCATCATCTTAATACTGCAGTGGTTAGAAAGCAATGCTTTAAACATACTAATTTGTGTTAATAATTTTATGAGGTGATGAGCATGGTGCCATATGTCATCATATTTCATTAGATCCGTTTTGACACATACAAAGGCATATTATGATACATTTGTGGAATGTCTACTAATCTGCTATCACGCACGACTCACAGCTCTATTAGGAGCTGGCTATAAACCAGACAACCTTTGTCCTGCATATTCTAAACATGTGCACCGATGCATGCCCATTGCCCTAGCCTACTAGATACATGAAGCACGTTGCTTTTCCATAAGTATTGGGAACACAGTTCAAACTCCACTTCTCAAACCAATTAGGGTTTTTTTTCTTATTGGCTAGTTATTGTTATGGTTATCTTCTCATTCATCGAGTGATGGTAACCAATGTTAAAGTGGTGGTGAAGCATCCATACAGTATACTGTCTACAAAACGTGGGATGAAAGGTGTGTGTGCATTTTCTTCCTTCCCTCACAGCTTTGACATCATCAAAGATGACATGTTTTGAAAGTCGATCATCTACCACACTCTCACAGTTACAGTCTGTGGCAAGGCTAGCCTACCAGGGCACACAAAATGACCAATTGATATTCCATGATGTGCAAGATAGCATTGAATCCTTAGGTATGCTGAATGTGCTACATTTAAGTGTATAAATGACATGTATTTGGTAATCACTAAAGGAATTAACTTGAAAAGGATAACCCGGATAGCATATCAACTTTGCTGATAATGATAGAACATAGACTGTTTAGTCCCTATGATGTGTTGACCATGATGTTCCTACCATGTGCTAAATCATTCCTTATATCCATCAGGTCTTCTTCAGAAGGTGCCACAAGTGTTCTCGACAGTTCCCCTAAAGCTTCATACAATTTTATACACAAGACTCTCCAGGAGTTCCTCACTGCATGGTATGTTTCATCTCTACCAACATCGGAACAGAGGGTCTTTGTGAAAGATTCCTTAACCAAACCTAACATGGCTATGGCTGTACGGTTCATGGTGCCTTACCAAGTTCCAGACATCATCAGAGAATATGGATGCCTTGGCAGACATTGTCATTTCATTGGAGACTACTGACAAACAGAGATAAATAGAAAGCCTGCATTGGATGTTTGAAACCCAGAATCCCACCTTTATTCAGAGGTTGAAGGGAAATAAGGAGCAAACTTTCAAGTGTTCAGGAACTCCTCTCAATCCATTTGATCTACATGTGCTTGGGTACTGCATTGCCAACAGCTCCACATTGTGGTCTGTGAATTTGAACAATTGTGGTTTGACTTATGAGCGTATGAGAATGCTGTTCTTTGTGAAAGATGGAAAAGCCTTTGACCACATTACAAACTTCAACGTATCGGACAAAACAATAACAGCTTCCACGGCATCCCTATTAGGTAAGTCCTGTTATGCTTTTCTTGGTGTGTGCTATTCACTGCACACAGTTCCTGAGCTTACATATCTAGCTACATATTTCCCAATACACATCTGCCAAATAAATATTATAATGCTGATTGCAACTGGGGTGGGGTTGGGCCATCATCTTAGCAATAGTGCCTTGTACAGTGTACTGACCCCATATGTGTAGTCACTTTGCACTCATTGATTCAATCCCTGACCCTCATGTATGTCAGTCATCATAACAAGTCTCAACGTTGTGGACATTACTTCACACAGGTATGATGTTGAAGGAGAACAATACTCTTAAGAAACTGAACCTTCAGCTATGTAAACTACAACCAGAGGGATTAGAAGAAGTGATCAAAGGTGTTCAAGTCAATACCAAGTTGGAAACCCTGAGACCTGTCAGACAACATTATTGATAACAAGAGAGCATCATGCCTTGGTAAGAAGGACATCATACAATGTGGAACAGTGTGTACATATGTCTATATGAAAGAGCATTACATTGGATGATATAAATCGAACTAGGGCGTTGCTTTTGAGTTACCATATTTGGTCATAACCAAAATCCAGGGTGCTTGAATCAGCCATCCGTGAACTGTAACATCCACACTTGCAAATAAAGTTTTGTATTTGTTTCACTATCTGTGTATCAAAATTGTTGTCTACAGAAACAGAAAAATGGTTATTGAAGGAAATGATATCCAATAACTCCCAATATGGGACCACAGTACATAACATTCTGAGTCACATGGGAGTGGAAGAAGAGGCTCCACTGCATCATGTGTACAATTTCAATGACACAAATGAGAATAATGTCACTGAAATAGAAAGGGAGTTACACCTCTCTGCCCCTTCCCCTTACAAGTAAGGGCACACAAACTGATAGCTTTGCATAGTGGATGCATCACTGTATAAATGTACACCTCTTTTTCAAGCATACATTGTATGCTTAGTAATTGCACACACCCACACTAAAGGACCATAGTTATGTTAGACACACACAGTCACTTATTGCACATTGATTCAATCCTTGACATCCATGTGTGTCAGTCATCATAACAAGTCTCATCATTGTGGACGTTACTTCACACAGGTATGATATTGAAGGAGAATAATACTCTTAAGAAACTGGACCTTCATCATTGTGGACTACAACCAGAGGGATTAGAAGATGTGATCAAAGGTGTTCAAGTCAATAGCAAGTTGGAAACCCTGGTCCTGTCATACAACACCATTGATAGCACGAGAGCATCATGCCTTGGTAAGAATGACATCATAAAATGTGGAATAGTACATTGTATGTACATATGTCTACATGTATATGAAAAAGCTTTACATTGGTGTGTTCCGACTGGTTTGGAATTATGGTGATATATTAAATAAAACACATCTGTGTGTTAGTGTAGTATTTTATGTGTTACTGTACAGCAGGTTTTTAATATACACTAAACTCACAAGTGTCAAAACTGCTAATTTGTAGTCTATAGAAAATGCTTTGTATAGCTGAGCATAACATTGTATTGAATAATACAGTTACATGTAGTAAATAATGTTTTTAAAAACAATCCCTGACCCTCATGTGCGTCGATCATCATAACAAGTCTCAACATTGTGGACATTACTTCACACAGGTATGATGTTGAAGGAGAATAATACTCTTAAGAAACTGGACTTTGAGGAATGTGAACTACAACCAGAGGGATTAGACAAAGTGATTAAAGGTGTCCAAGTCAATATCATGTTGGAAACTCTGGACCTGTTAGGCTACACCATTGATGATGAGACAGCATCATGCCTTGGTAAGAATGAAGTAATTCACGTATGTCCATACATGTATGAAAGAGAATTACTCTGTGCCTATTATTTTGGAATGATGATGGTATATTCAAAGCATATTATGTGTGTAAATGTAGTGTTTTATGTGATACTGTGCAGCCTGTGTGACACTAGACTAAGACAAATGTCAAAATTGCAAATATTAAGCTCTGTTGACGAAGGCTTTGATGGCTGAGGAGAAATCATCAGGACCCGCGCTAGTACCTATGTAGGATTGGCTCCACGGGCGTTATTAATACTTACTATACAATAGCGACAAAAAAAACTTTCTTTCCAGTTGGGAGAATCCTTATGTATAGCAGGTGCGAATTCATTACCTGTTGCCTGGCTGCATATATCGTGTGCAATTATGAAATTGCTATTGTCTTATATAGAAACTCAGCAGGTGGTTGTCATTGTATTACGTTTAGTGATAGTGGAAGAGTACCAGGTACGACTGAAGAAGACCCCCGAGTCCAAGCACAATATGGTACCAAGACTCACAACAGGCTACTGAACCAAGAATATGCTTTTAGAACTGAACCAATAACAATCAATACTGCCCTGGGGAGGAGGGGGAGGGGGGGAGAATAATAATCAAGGAAACAAGTAAATAAGATAATTTCTCTATCGAGGAAGTGATCTGTAGAATGTAGGATTGGTGGTGCAAAAAGCAAGGATACTTAGTACAGTATCATTACAGTCCCTTCCTACATGGCCTGGGGCATGACCCAGAACCACACATTAATCTCCACTATTTGGTGTTTACAGAGGTTCTTATTCTGCTTTGTTCAAAGCTTCAGTTCGTGGTTTGCTCAACTGCATTTCTGATAATAATGGTTCGTGTCTGTACATGTATGTATGTGTGTGTGATTGCAATTATTGATGTGGAAGAATAATGCACGGGTGTACTTAGTATTGTTTTCTTGTTGCCTGGAAACCACATGCAAACCTCCCTCATTTAAACTAAAAATGACAGGAACCATTTCTATGAACCGTTGCAAGCTGATTTCAGTACATGCATTGTTTGCATATTAATACCATTTACACAATGCACACATTGTGTAAATGGTATAACATGTACAGGTATGCACCCTACATACATACACACACACACACACACACACACTATTTCACTATAGATTATAGACAGTCATAAGATGAGACTGGTGAGACATTTGTGGAAAAAATTACTCTTGCACTAAGTCTCGTTTATGGGTCACAGAGAGGGGGATAGAGGGGTTAAAACAGGAATTTCTTAAAATCAATAGTAGTTGCTATTTCTTGCGATGAAAAATGGAGGGGAGTGGTTCAACACTCGAAATAGATTAGGTATGCTAAAAACATTTTCTTAACTTAAAAAATATTATATTGATATTGTTTGCTAATTGTGAGACATTAAATGTTAAATTTTAAAGATTCCCACCTGCATCTAAAAACAGACTGATACATGTACAGTATGCTTATGTATGCACAAGTATGTAGTCTGAACATTAATTGTAGTGTACTTGCTTCATAAAAGGAAAGTATTAGACTACTGGTATTACTGATGTGATGGATGGATGGTATTTGATCACCTGAGTTTCCTTACACAGCAACACAATGACATCATAACTCATTACATAAAAGAGCCATGTAATAGGTACAGTACTTGTAACTATGCTCCTTCATTGGTGACTGAATATGCATCTTTACACTGTGTCTAATCATGAAGCAGTTATTACACTCTATGCAACGGAATGTTAAACCACATGTTCAATTTTACATTTGTGTATTGTAATATTTTGTATGTTTAAGCGATATGAAATACAGTATAATGGAAGCACAGAAATATAACAATACAATAAATGCATACATAGGTAGATACATGTAGATGATGCTGAAGTTCAGTATTAGTGCTAAACCTTGCCACTAACTATAGTTACTTGTATTCCAAGGCTTCCTTTATGCATTGAGTTATGATGTACATGTAATTGTGTAATTTATCAGGTTATTAACTCTGTCAACAAAGCAATAGTGAAACAAAGCATCATCATGTACAAGTACATGTATCTTCAAGGCCCAACATGGGGAAATCTCCGTAGTCCAGTGTGTGTGTGTGTGTGTGTATGTGTGCATGTGTGTATGTGTGTGTGTGTACATGTAAGTGTGTATAAGTGTGTGTGTTGTGGTATGTGCAGTGTGTGTGTGAGGGGGAAGGGATTGCAAGTGCCTCACCTTGACAGAAACATTTTACATGTTACTGTTTAACAGAACAACGTGTTTGTGCAACGAATGGAATTGAAAACATGCGACGATGTGTTACAAAATAATTAAATCAAATGTACACTTTAATAATCTGAGGAGATCTTTTAATCATATTGCATACCACACTGCAAAATAAATTTTTTGCATGCAGTACTCCAAATATTTTGTCTAAAGAAACACTACAATGTGTTTAGACAGAAACTTTATTCAACAACTCTCAAATGGAATATATACAAAAAAATTATTATGTTCAATCACAATGATACAAATGAGAACTTTTATCACTGAAACAGAAAGGAACTTGCATCACCCTCTCTTCCCCTACCCCTTACAAGGAAGGGCACACAAACTGATTTATATAGCTTGCATAGTGCATGGATACATGTATGCAGTGTACAAATGCACACACCTGTGTCAATCATAAGAAGTCTCCAATGTTGTGGACATAACTTCACACAGGTAAGATGTTGAAGGAGAATAATACTCTTAATAAACTGAACCTTCAGAAGTGTGAACTACAACTAGAAGGATTAGAAGAAGTGATCAAAGGTGTTCAAGTCAATACCACATAATGCAAGTATGTCCATACATGTACGAAAGAGCATTACAGCATATTTAATTTTCCTCCTCTTTTGTCCACGTGCAACTCAAGTTAGGAACATCGTACAAAGACGAAATAAATTTCAAATTGTAGCATATTTTCTTCCATGCAGGAGTGCCATTTCCTATAGATAGCATGTACAACCATTAGCCGGTCAAGGTATTAGACATAAATTCCATGCGTGGGAGTAGAATGTAGGTTTGTGACCCAAAATAAAATTGATAGACCTACACAACTTGTTAATACTTACTATACAATAGCGACAAAAAACTAGAATCTTTCTTTCAAGTTGGGAGAATATAGAATGTGCAAATTCATTAACTGTTGCCTGGCTGCAAGTATCGTGTGCAATTATGATATTACTTTTGTGTTAAGTAGAAACTCGGCAGGTGGTTGTCATTGTATTTAGTTTAGTGATAGTGGAAGAGTACCAGGTACGACTGAAAAGACCCCCAAGTCCAAGTGCAAAGTGGTACCAAGACTCACAGCGGGTTACTGGTGGGGGGGGGGGGGGGGAGGGGGTGGAATAATAATCAGGGAAACAAGTACTCTATCGAGGAAGTGATCTGTAGGATGTAGGATTGGTGGTGCACAAAGCAAGAATACTAGGTACAGTTATGATGGCCCTTCCTACATGGTCTGGGGCATGACCCAGAAGCACACATTAATCTCCACGATTTGGTGTTTACAGAGGTTCGTATTCTGCTTTGTTCAAAGATTCAGTTTCTTATTTGCTCAATTGCATTTCTGATAAAAATGGTTTGTGTCTGTACATGTATGTGTGTATGTGTGTGCAATTTATTGATGTGGAAGAATAATGCACGGGTATACTTAACATTGTTTTTTTGTTTCCTGGAAACCACACCCCTCCCAAATTTAAACTAAAAATGACAGGAAGCATTTTCTTATGAACCGTCGCAAGCTGATTTCAGTACATGCATTGTTTGCATATTAATAATATTGCACATGTTACATAACATTATACATGTATGCACCCTACACACACACACACATACATGCACACACGCACACACACATACACACACCCTATTTCAGTAGCTACACTATAGATTATAGAGAGTCATAAGAGGAGATTGGTGAGACACTTATGGTCAAAATTACTCTTGCACTAAGTCTCGTGTATGGATTACAGAGAGGGGGGATGAGGGGTTAAATCAATGATTTGTTAAAACCAATTGTAGTTGCTATTTCTTGTGATGAAAAATGTTGCGTTAATTAAGGAGGGGGGATGGTTCAACACCGGAAAGAGATAAGGTATTATTTAAATTTTAACGATTCCCACCTGCATCTAAAAACAGACCTGCATGTTTACACTGTGTCTAATAATGCAGCAGTTATTGCAGTCTTCTATGCAACAGAAAGTTAAACGACAAGTTCAGTTTGAGATTGTGTATTGTAATATCTTTTATTGTATGCATAATCAATATGAAATACAGTAATAACAGAAGCACAGAAATATAACAATACAACGAATTATATATAAGATGCTAAAGTTCAGTATTAGTACTAAACCTTGCCACTAATCAATGCTACTTGTATAACAAGGCTGAGTTATGATGTACATGTAATTGTGTAATTTATCAGGCAATTAACTCTGTCAACAAAGCAATAGTGAAACAAAGCATCATCATGTACATGTACATACATCGTCAAGGCCCAACATGGGGAAGTCTCCGTATTCCAAAGTGTGTGTGTATGTGTGTGTGGTGTGTGTGGGGGGGGGGGAAGGAATTGCGAGTGCCTCACTATGACAGAAACATTTTACATGTGTTATGGCAGGACTCATTCATGCACACATTAACACCTACGTATATACAATAGTGACCTCAGCTAGAGCCTTCCCTGAGGCCTCCATTCACACGCACACCTTGCCCCTTGCGCACAATGGTCTTCTTTGTGTATTGCGTCCGGTTGAGCAACGCGTCACGGAGCTAGCTGCGCTTCTACCTAGACTTAATCCTCATTTCGGATCCTTGTGTGTCAAGAACACAACAGGATTTAGTGGCGTAGTCGGCAGGATCCTGGTAGTATGGCGGAGACAGCAAAGTTGATCAAGTTGTTGCAGCAACAGTTGGAAGTGCAAAGGAAGCAGACGGAGGTTTTGATCGCTGCATTCACCAGCGGGGCAGTGAAGCAGGAGTCATCGTCAGTACCGACGCTAGCAGCCACAGCAGCGACGATTCCCAGCTTCGTTCCTTTCGACGCCACGGCAGAGCTTTGGACAGACTATTGGGCAAGATTCCAGACTTTCCTGGGAGCTAATTCAGTTCCCGTTGAGAAGAGAGCTCAAGTGTTCCTGACCAACCAGTCGCGAGTTACCTACAAGCTTCTAAGCAATCTCGCCTCTCAGCAGCTAGAATCCACCCGAAAGTGTCAACGAGCTCAGCCTGGAGCAGATCGAGGGTTTCATGAAGAACCAGTTCGACCCTATGCTCTACATTGCCAGAGAGCGGTTCAAATTCTGGAGTGATATGCGTAGAAAGCCGGGTGAGACGGTTCAAGAGCTGGCCGCACGCATCTGTCAAGACTCCGTCACTTGTGATTTCCCTTCAATCCACGATCCGCTGGATGAGGCTCTGCGCACGCGATTCATGTGCTCCATTAGTAACGAGGCAGTCCTCAAGTCCCTATTCAAGATCAAGGATAACGAACTTACCTTCGCCAGAGCCATAGCAGTCGCCGTGCAAACAGAGGAGACCGCTAAGGTGGCAAAAGAAATGGTGTACGGGTCTAAACCCAGTTCTATTCACCAGATCCAGACTCCCCAAAGGCAGAAACAGCAGGGTCAGAAAGGTCACACCCCTCGGGATTTCCCCAAGGGTACCTGCTCACGGTGCGGAACAAAGCGGTCGAATGCCCTTATAAGGATTCAACGTGCAATTTCTGTCACAAAACTGGCCATCTTCAGTCAGTATGTATACAAAAGAAAAGGAATCAGCAGCAGGTGAAGATCAGCTGTATACTGGCCTCAGATCGACTCTGATATTATGGATCTGTGCCATCACTGCACAGTCTGTGCTGAACACCAGAACAAACCACCAAAGCCTGCAAACCATCCTTGGATGAAAAAGCATGGAGCCGGGTTCACATTGATCATGCCAACAATTTCCTTGGGAGCAACTGGCTGGTCCTCATTGATGCCTACTCAAGTATCCTTGCATCCATACAACTACTTCTACTTCTACAAAATCAACCACAGAACTTCTCGAACAGGATTTTTCACACTTCGGCTACCCTCATGCTATTGTGTCTGATAATGCAACAACCTTCAGCTCAGAGGAATTTCAGTCCTGGTGTCGGGAGAGGGGCATAACCCACCTCACTGGTGCACCCTACCATCCTGCCACCAATGGAGCAGCAGAGCACTTGGTCCAGACATTTAAGCATGCTCTTTCCTAAGTCTACACTCCCACCTCGAGCAGCACTGCAAGAATTCTTAATGCAGTATCGGCGCACCCCACTAGCAGAGGGCTACTCTCCAAGTGAGCTTCTAAACGGTCGTCAGATCCGAACCAAAATAGATGCTCTGCTTCCTTCTTCTGCACACATGGCCCAAGGACGGCAGGCCAGAGCAGCAACCAAGTCACAGGAAAAAGAGGTTCCTGAAAGGATTGGACCAGTCTATTCAGTGGGTACACCATGTTATGCCCTCTACTGTGGCCCCAGGCAGGAAAAGGACCCCAGATGGGTTCCTGCATTGGTCACAAAAGTGTTCGGGTCTAGCAGCTGCAATGTGAAGGTAGTTCCCAAAGGTGGTACATGGAGACGCCACATTGAACAGTTACGGCCACGATATGGTGTACTGGAAGATGCAGACCCAGGGGAGGTTGCAATAAATCTATCCAAAACCAGCTGCAGCCATACATCTACAGTTTCATTACAACCAGCAACTCCTGGGCCACCTCCAATCAGTCCTGTAGAAGGGGTCCCATTGGTTTCAGACCAGACCAGAAGAAAATGGCCAAACCCTCGTCTCCCAACAGGGAGTGAGTATGGGCCTGGCCACCCTCGCCGCTCATTACGGATCAAAACCCAGGTCAAGTAGAGAATTTACGCCTTTGCTGCTGCATAGAGCTTCAAGGCTGGCAGGGAGATGTTATGGCAGGACTCATTCATGCACACATTAACACCTACGTATATACAATAGTGACCTCAGCTAGAGCCTTCCCTGAGGCCACCATTCACACGCACACCTTACCCCTTGCACACAATGGTCTTCTTTGTTTATTGCGTATATATACCCGAGCTGTGTTATGTATTTCATGTTCATGCTCTTGCATTGATTCGCTACATTGTGATTCCGGTTGAGCAAAGCATCACGGAGCTAGCTGCACTTCTACCTAGACTTAATCCTCATTTCGGATCCTTGTGTGTCAAGAACACAACAACATATATCACTGTTTAATAGCACAACGTGTTTGTGCAACGAATGGAATTGAGAACATGCGACAATGTGTTACAAAATAATAAAATGAAATGTATATAGTCTGAGGAGACCTTTTTATCATTTATTGCATACCATACTGCAAAATTAATTTTTTCCATGCAGTACTTCAAAATTGTTGTCTAAAGAAACACTACAATGTGTTTAAACGGAAACTTTATTCAACAACTCTCAAATGGGAATATATACAATCACAATGATACAAAAGAGAACTTATATCACTGAAACAGAAAGGGACTTGCATCATCCTCTCTTCCCCTTACTAGTAAGAGCACACAAATCGATTTATGTAGCTAGTATAGTGGATGCATGTATGCAGTGTACAAATGCACACACCTGTGTCAATCATCATAAGACGTCTCAACATTGTGGACATTACTTCACACAGGTATGATGGTGAAGGAGAATAATACTCTTAAGAAACTGAACCTTCATCTATGTAAACTACAACCAGAGGGATCAGAAGAAGTGATCAAAGGTGTTCAAGTCAATACCAAGTTGGAAATCCTGGTCCTGTCATATAACACCATTGATAACAAGAGAGCATCATGCCTTGGTAAGAATGACATAATGCAAGTATGTCCATACATGTATGAAAGAGTGTTACATCACATCTCTGTGCACTATTTTGGAATGATGATGGTAGATTAAAAGCATGTAAAGGTAGTATTTAATGTGGTACCGTACAACATGTGTAACTCTAGACTAAGACAAATATCGAATTTGCAAATATTAACTCTGTTGAAGAAGGCTTTTATGACTGAGCAGAAAATGATCAGGACCTGTGCTAGTGTACCTATGTAGGATTGGCTCCATGGGGAGTTTTTGATTGAGCATGCGTTTTAAAACAATAACGGAGTGTTACCTCCACTTGCCCGCTTACATATAATCTAGCAAATACACAACAAATATGTACATGCACGAAATGCTTTGTTAAACATTTGGAGCAACAGGATCAGCACTTCAATATCTGCTATTTAATTTCCTCCTTCGTCCACGTGTAACTCAAGTTAGGAACATCGTACGAAGACGAAATAAATTCCCATTAGCCAGTCAAGGTGTTAGACAGAAATGCCATGCGTGGGAGTAGAATGTAGGTTTGTGACTCAAAAAATAAAATTGATTGGCCTACACAACTTATTAATACTTACTATACAATAGCGACAAAAACCTACAGGCTTTCTTTCCAGTTGGGATAATCCTTATATATAGCAGTGCAAATTCATTAACTGTTGCCTGGCTGCAAGTATCGTGTGCAATTATGATATTACTATTGTCTAAAGTAGAAACTCGGCAGGTGGTTGTCATTGTATTACGTTAAGTGATAGTGGACTGAAGAAGACCCACAAGTCCAAGCATAAAGTGGTACCAAGACTCACAGCGGGCTACTGAATGAAAGCAGTACCAAGTAGAATTGAATCAATATCTATCAATACTGTCCTGGGGGGGGGGGGGGGGGGGGGTGGTGAATAGCAATCAGAGAAACAAGTAAATAAGCTAATTTCTCTATAGAGGAAATGATCTGTAGGATGTAGGATTGGTTGTGCAAACAGCAAGAATACTAGGTACAGTACCATTACAGTTATGATGGCCCTTCCTACATGGTCTGGGGCATGCCCCAGAAGCACACATTAATCTACAGAGGTTCTTATTCTGCTTTGTTCAAAGATTCAGTTCGTGATTTGCTCAATTGCATTTCTGATAAAAATGGTTTGTGTCTGTACATGTATGTGTGTATGTGTGTGTGCGTGTGTATGTGTGTGCAATTTATTGATGTGGAAGAATAATGAACAGGTGTACTTAACATTGTTTTTTGTTACCTGGAAACCACGCCTCTCCCACATTTAAACAAGAACCATTTTCTTTGAACTGTCGCAAGCTGAATTCAGTATTTGCATATTAATAATGTATACACAATGCACATGTTACATAACATTATACAGGTACAATGTATGCACCCTACACACACAAACACACACACACACACACATACACACACACCCTATTTCAGTAGCTACACTACAGATTATAGAGAGTCATATGAGGAGACTGGTGAGACACTTGTGGCCAAAATTACTCTTGCACTAAGTCTCGTGTATGGATTACAGAGAGGGGGTGGAGGGTTTAAATCAATGATTTGTTAGAACCAATTGTAGTTGCTATTTTTTGTGATGAAAAATGTTCCGTTAAGGAGGGGGGGGGGGGATGGTTAAACACCCGAAAGAGATAAGGTATGCTAAAAGCATTTTAAAGTATCATATTGATGTCATTTCCTAATTGTAAGACATTATTTAAAATTTAACGATTCCCATTTGCAGTTTATGCAACAGAAAGTTAAACCGCAGGTTCAGTTTTAGATTGAGTATTTTATGCAATATGAAACACAGTAATAACAGAAGCACAGAAATATAACAATACAACGAATTATATATAAGATGCTAAAGTTCAGTATTAGTGCTAAATCTTGCAACTAATTAATGTTACTCGTATAAAAAGGCTTCCTTTATGCATTGAGTTATGATGTACATGTAATATATATGGTAATTAACTCTTTCAACAAAGCAATAATAAAACAAAGCATTACCATGTATGTATTTTCAAGGCTCAAATGGGGAAGTCTCTGTAGTCCAGTGTGTGTGTGTGAGTGTGTGGTGTGTGTGTATGTGTGTGGTATGTGCAGTGTACAAATGCACCCACCTGTATCAATGAAAATCATGAATGCCGTACATCAAAAGTGTTGTCTAAAGAAGCATTACATTGTTTGTTGAAAATAAATTAAATTTGACGATGTTCAATCACAACAATACGAAAGAGAACTTATATCACTGAAACTGAAAGGGACTTGTGTTTCCCGTTCACCTTGCAAATAAGGGCACACAAATTGATTTATGTAGCTAGCATATTGGATGCATGTATACAGTGTACAAATGCACACATCATCATAACAAGTCTCAACATTGTGAACAAGTACTTCACACAGGTACGATGTTGAAGGAGAATAATACTCTTAAGGAACTGAACCTTAGGTTCTGTGGACTACAACCAGAGGGATTAGATCAAGTGATCAAAGGTGTTCAAATCATAACCAAGTTGGAAACCCTGGTCCTGTCATACAACACCATTGAAAATAAGAGAGCATCATGCCTTAATAAGAATGACATATCATACTACAATGAGGTATAGTATGTATGTTCCTATGAGAGAGCATTGCATCACATCTCTGTGCAGAAATTACATGTACCAATAATACCATTTTTGGAATGTCTGTATGGTGATATATTTAAAATAACATCTGCAGTATCTTAAAGTATTTATTACATTGGTTCCAAGTACTGTGAAGTATGTGTAACACAGTTTAAACAGGTACAATATGATATATTTTAATAAAGATGATAAACACATGTAAAAATACACTGAAACATATGGCTTGAATTCAGCATCGGATTTAGATTTTCATGGGCCCTGGGTAACTAGCACACACCACTGTGAATAAATCTGTACATGGACAGTGTGTGGTGATGTGTTAGTGTGTGTGTATGTGTGTATGTGTATGTGTGTATGTGTATGTGTATGTGTATGTGTATGTGTGTGTGTCAATTGTATTTACACATTTACTCCCCTTGCTATAAGGAAGAATAACAGGGTTGTACCCAGAATTGTTTCCTTGTTGCCTGGTAACCCTCCCACATGACCCATTTTGTATGAACTGTTGCAGTCTGATTTTTATGAAACATGCATGCTTACATAATCTATATTTGCAGACACAAATATACACCTACATGTAGCTACACAAATAGGCACACACACAGTGACTTTACACACAATGCACATTTATGATTGACAGAGAAGTCAATTATTTGCCACTATCAATTAAATTCTTATAACTTCTTGCGATTATATGCATCCTGCTTAGAAGGAGGGGGGAGTCCCCCAAAAAGATTAGTTACTATTAGATTGATGGTGTTCCCTAATTGTGAGAGATGTTTTAAACCTTCCTTCCCACCTGCATCTAAAAAAGACTTATTCGTTTACAGCACATACTTGCACATTTATATGTATGCACATGCACATGGCCTGAACATAAAATGTAGTGTGTACATGTACAGATGTGGGTGACGAAATGCACATTTTACTTGCTTCATAAACGGAACAAAGTTACTCTACTGGCATTAATAATGTGAAGAACAGGTGTCATTTGATCACCTGACTATTCCTACATAGCATCACAATGGCAACATAACTGATTGTGTGGAGTCAAATAACGTTGTCCCTCAATTTGGTGCATATGCATGTATACACTGTGTCTAGTGATGCTGCCGTTATTACAGTCTATGCAACTGAAAGTGAAAAGACAACTTCAGTTTTTAACTATTATTCATTTTATATATTTGTAATTGTAATTGAAATACAACATAATCGGAGCACATAAATATACAGTACAACAACACGTAATACATGTGCATACATAGATGTTTAGGATTATGTTACAAGTTCAGTACACATGCTAAACCTTTCCATTACTACATGGCTTCCATGATGCAATGAGTTAATCCCATGTAGTGCACGCATCATTTACAAAACAAAAATTATATATAAATTATGTGTACTCTTAATGCCCCAAAACTATTTTACCACTCATGGCTTCCATACTTATGCTTGTATTTCCAGTATGTATGTGTGTCTATGTCTGTGTGTGTAAGGACATGTGTGTGTATATGTGCACATGTGTGCTCATGAATAGACATCACGTGCATAGAATCATGAGTACACATAATGTGCATTGCATGTATGCATGGAAGCATAGGAATGCATTACAAATGACATATCAAACCAATATGAGCATGTGCACATATATTGTCTCTCCATCCATATATCACATATACACCCTCATCTTGTGTGAAGCATCCACACCATCCATTAACAGCCAATCCCTCCTCCCCACCCCCACACACAACCTGGTACCATCACTGATGTGTGACTTGTGATTTTACTTTTTCTCATCCTGTTATGTTGTGTCGATCATGTATATAAACAATGCACACAGGGAGTGTTAGTATTATTGGTAATACTTACTTGTGCAGCACATGTACTCAAGCAAAACACAACACTGTCTGAGCTGAGGTTGTGGTTGTGTGGTCTGAGGGATGAAGCCATATGTGAGCTCTGTAGTGGACTGAAGTGGTGCAAACTGAAGAAACTGGACCTTGGGGCCAATCGAATTAGAGACCAAGGAGCCAAAGGACTGCAAATCAAATGTCGGCGAGAAACTGCATGGCTGCTTAAATTGGTTTATATTGGGATATAGTATGTGATACACAGCCGACAAAGCAGTAAGTACTGTGTCTTTTAAGTACCTTTCATAACACTTTGAAAGAATTGCATGATGGTTTAATGCAAATACTGCATTGATTTTATCACCATACATATTTAAATTTATACCTTATCCATATCGCTGCTCTCTTCTTCCATATCAACGCTGAAGTTATTCTTTCTTGTGACGTATTAGTGGTCTCGTACCCAGACCCAACTGTACGTAACGATGATCATCGCTTATAGTATGACATTACGTGATGTCATACTGTAAGCGATGAACGTACAGTTGGGTCTGGGTACGAGACTAACGTATTAGTATTCTTTGTCGTATGACATTCCTTTGTCGGCATTCTGACCAAAGCGGAACATCCATTTCGTCGCATATGCCTGTAATAGACAGATCGTGATAAGTCTTGTTGACACATCCAGCATCTATATCGCTTATTTGGTCCTTCCATGTTTTGTACGAGGGTAAAAATAAAAGCTGATGTGAAATTAGAAATTTGAAATTATGACGAAATGCACGTGCGCATGGATGGGCAGTTGCGGAGTATGATTCATTAAAAATCGACTGCTCGAGTCTTTTGATGGACAGGTATTCACCAAGAAGATAATTATATTCTGGTCCTAACAGTTTCGTCGACTCCGATGAAGTTTCACCTGAGATAGCCTGCAAAATGCTGAATCGTTTTACGGATCAGCTGGAAGATCTTCGTCTCGAATTTGTCACATAAGTATGTTACACGTGATGGAATACAATGTTGCATGTGTTCTAATATTCAATACAAACGAGTGAAGTAACACCTCCGGCAAGAATACCCTCCGCAGATAGTGTGTGTGCGTGTCTGTGTGTGTGTGTGTGCCGGTGTGTGTGCGTGTTGTGTGCGTGTGTGTGTGTGTGTGTGTGTGTGTGTGTGTGCGTGTGTGTGTGCGTGTGTGTGTGCCGGTGTGTGTGCGTGTTGTGTGCGTGTGTGTGTGTGTGTGTGTGTAAAGCACTTCCTTATAATGATGACCTCGCGTCACCAAGATCTGTCATCTCTCGCGGTAGTAGTCCAGTAGATCATGACGTCAAATCACTTAACTTGTCGCCAATGAGATGGCCAATGTGAATGAAAAATGAAGGGAAATTGAGTACCCTTGAAATCAAAGTGCAGGCGTTAGAGGCTGATAAAGGGACTTGTACATCAGAGGCCCCAGCAGAGCCTGCAAAAAGGAAAAGACGTACTCCGTTGTGTCTTCAGGTTTGCCAAGCTAAATTAGCAGCCATTCATTTGCTCAATGCATGCATGCTTTCAATCGAGTAGAGCAGTATTAAAGGTACGTGTGCATCAGGTGAACTATAGGGCCTATAGACTCGGGTTAGTTTATAAAGCAAGTGCATGGATTTACAGACATGCAAGGTGTAGTCAGTGTGGTTGAGATTCTATAACAGCGTGTTCTGTGTAACTGCCAATAACAAAGACACACAGAAAAGCAGTTCTGTTTCCTGAGTTGAGTTGATTAAATGTTGTAAGCACCTACACACACTTCTATGATTCTTTGTAGGTGATGCATATTTGCAGTTTCTAAAAATTGGTATATTAATACACAAAACACAACAATGAGATACAGTCATGTGATCCTGACAACTCTCCATCATGTAGTAGGGTTGATGATGAAGGAAACGATTGGTATCTCCAGTTCCTTCATCGAGGGAAGGAGCATGGTCCTAGTGTGGAGGGCTAAAAACAACATACTAACATAGTTGAGGAAGTAGACCTCTACCAGAAGCCTATTCACCATGACCTCCACCTCCAAAGTCTCCATGTTAGCTTCATTGGCCTGCAGGTACCCATTCACTGCACTCCACTGTCTCCTGAAGAGGAAGTAAGATCAAAAGGCACTAGCACCCAACCACCCACCCACCCACCCACCCACCCACCCACACACACACGCATGCCCATGCACACACATGCACACACATGCACTCACACACATACACACATGCACACACACACACACACCTCTAGATCTCTAGATTTATGAGAATGAGGGAGACTTGGGGTGGGGGGAGTTGCTGTTGCATGTGTGTGGGATTTACGAGGGTGGGTATGGGAGATGTGGGTGTACATGAGTCTCCCTCTTGGGAGAGTGTGTGCATATGGATATTGTGAACTGGTATGAGACCAAAGAGAGGAAGTGCAGAATGTTAGGTTTCTGTACCCATTGACATCTATAAGAGGAGGGGTTTGAAACACCTCTCCATGATTACTACGCTTAATGTGCATTTTTTATGACACCTGGAGGGTTTGATGTTAAGAAACTAAAGTGTAGATCTGGTGAGTCTTTCTATGATCCTATACACAAAATCTATGTATGCTTCTATTGTACTAAAATAGAACACACAAGTGTGTGCAGAACGCAATCACTTTAAACTACACACAAATACTGAAATGGGTACTGCCACAAAGATAGACTCACTTAATCACATTCACACAGATATCTACACAAATACAGATACTCACATTAATACACTGACATAAAATATATCATTTTATAGCTTGCACGTTTTTAATGTACGACTAAAGCAATAAAATTCAATTCATGTGCTTTTGAGAAAGCACAGGAAACAAGGATCAATTAGCTGTTGTGCAATTTGGCGGGAACCAATAGAAACACTCCAGCACTGTGAATGGGCGGGAACCAATAGAATTGCTCCACCACACTATAAAAGTACTGCAGAAAAAAGACAACATATATAGATTTTGTGTATATATCATATACTTAGACCTTGCTTTTCAGCATCAACTAATTGTCTAGCTAGCAACCGTTGCTGCTTCTTGATTTTTAATAGAGTATGATTCCGCCCATCTGGTAAAGTAGTCCATCGCAACCAATATATACTTATTGCCCTCGTCAGTGATTGGCAATGGTCCCGTGATGTCGACGCTGACAATCTGCATGGGATATCCCACCTGTATGGATTGAAATAGGCTTTCCCTTTAGGTCCATGCAGGTATTTTTCCTGTGGCACAAGTTATACAGGACCTGCACCAATTTCTTTTTGCTTTTGAACTGCATGGCCAGTAGAAACGTTCTTTTAGGCGGGACAGCATCTTCTCTTCTCCTACATGTAGATGACCTCCAACAGCTCCCACATGTAGATCGCGAACAGCATAATGCAGAAGCTTGGAGGGGAGGACAAGTTGAAGCTGATCTTGACATCCGTTACTCGTCCCGGATCAATTTTTGCGTGACTGGGGGCGGGGTGGAGGACCAAACGTTTCGTGACAGGCACTCCAAATTTCTGACATCCTCCCCTAAGGGCTTTTGCTCACATATAATCTCATTGATATTTATACTGTGCATGTAATTTGTCTGTGCGAGCGCCTGTGGCAGTGCGCATATCTTTTTCATGTTATATCTTGGAACGTATTGTGATTCAAAGAATACTGTGTTCCAATCCATGCACATAGAAATGTCATCACCCGCTCCTCTCCCCAAATTGGCAACCTACTCCAAATATTGCAATGCAAATTTAATTGAAATAATTATAAGTGTTCAAATCCATAGACATTTAATTCAAAAAGGAACAGCAACTACTTGACTCGTTCTAGATACTACTGACAAGAAACAGCGCTAGCCATGCAACTATTGTCATCAGCCAACTATTGTCATCACTATGTACTGTATTATGAGCATTGCAGCTGCTTAGAAGGGTCACAACTGCTCCAGAGACTTTTCAGCGGTGAGCAATGTAGTTTCCATTCGTATGAAAGTTTGTCCCATTTGATTTTGTCGCCCCAGCTAAATCCGCATGGCTGAGTAATGAAGAAAACAATATTATATACATGCATAGTTTATACATGAATCAAATGCTACATACACGTAAATTCTCTGGAACACCCATCACACCATCAACACACACGCACGCACACAATCACAGACACATCTATCACAACGTACGTATCGGGTAATATAAATGAATGCGTAATCATATGTACTGATCAAGCATCTTGCAGTGGTATGCAAACGAATAGCAGTATTGAAGTCCTCAAAAACAAAACAATGCAACAGCCTGGACCTCGGATAAACTTTTTGACGAGGCCCACACAGTCACGTCAAATGCACGAAAACTTGCTACGCAAATGTATAGGAACAAGTATAAGAAGATTTATATATTAGCACCAGTGATGTTACATAAGCTACACCGTATACGCAGTGATCATGGCAAATTATGAGTCTTCGATGTGCAGTTACTAAATGACTCTATGTATAATAGAAGTTGCACGAACGCCATTCTACACGCACGCTGCGGCAATTAGTTTTCTAGCGTGGGTTATGTAATATGGTTTAAATACTCGTAACTGTATATCAAAGTTTAAGTAAAACTGTTATAGAATAACATACAAAATCTAGGTATTCAACAATTTAATGACCATACATAGATGTCGACTGATGTACTTAACCAAAAAGCATCATGCAGTGTCTTGGGCTTTGCCACAGACCGCATGCCGTAACACTATAGTTGGCAATATATATGCGAACAGTCTCGGGACTCTCGGCCCCAGGATTACATGCAGCATATGACTAATAGACCGGTTTATTACAATACTATGATGCATCTTTAATACAAGTCAGTGTTACCTTGCATGCTGTGCAATGATAGTGTAACTTACATAGGATATCCACCCATCACACCATTCGACTTTCCTCAATTGGTAGTAGACGTAAATACTGATGCTGTTGTCGGGCCACGCATTGGATAGTGAAAGGCAGATTTCAAATGGGCCTTTCGGTAGCAGGTAACTGCCGCTAATCTTGGGAACAATTTGATATTGGAAGCTTCCTGAAAGATCAATTCCGCCTCTAGCAATTTCCTTTCGTAATAAAAATTATTCACGCAAAGGGAAAGTGGGAGTAAATCGCCCATGCAGTTTAAGTGAACAGACACTTACGATTAAAGTTACTGAGGCACCAGCAGTAGCAGTTACAGTTACCGTTGGCGTCAGCGCCGCATTGGCTGTTACACATTTTTGAATGCACGCATCGAGTAAAGCGTCCACTTGCAATTTAGTAGTGAGACTGACCGTAAAATCCAGGGTGCCGGCATATACAAATACCGAAAACCTGAGATCCAATAGTGGGTAGTCTCCACTGTTTAACAAAGGGAAAGTCCAGGATTTGCAGGTGGGGATCTCCTTGGATATGTCTTTGAGAACCTTCCCGACGATGCTGATGTAAACCCGATTACTAATGCTGCTTCCTCCAGGCTTATTTTCACTGTAGATTAAAGCCTCAAATACGGTCACCGTTTTTCCATATACGTATACGCGAGCAATGCCTTTGGCGTACAACTTGAAGCTGGATGGATTGGCGCTACTGCCATATCCTGCGAAGGCGCCAAACGCAACATCAAGCTTGACGTCGGGCACTCCAAACGATTTAACCCACATGTAGGCTTTATTAGAGGGGTATTTAGTGAGGTCGCTGGTACGGGTGGCAGAGTCTTCTACCAGGTCATAAAGAGAGTCACCCTTGTCATTCCACGTTGTAGTAGAAGTGTCCCGTTTATGGAGCGTCATGTGCATGGCACTCATCCATTCCTTGGGCGCCTTTGGGCCGAGTAGCATGACGTAGTAGTACACCATGGCGCGAAGCTCAGTGTTGTTCCTTGCATGTTGCGTGATCGCTTCGAACAAGTTTTTCCCAACAGGAAGGGCTCCCGTCTGTTGCTTCCATTCAGCTCCCGCTGCCAGTGCACGCGTTACTGCCACGGCAAAGTCGGTGTCTTGATGATTACGGATGCCGTCAAGAAGAGCATCTTGTACTTCTTTTGATTCGACACTGTACCGAAGAGAGTAAACAGCGGCTAGACGAACCTCAGGGTTACTGTGTGCTACCAGTGGAAGAAGTGTGGTGTCCACTAAGCTCGATTCAGTGTTTCCCAAAGCATGGACAAGATGAATCAGGACGATTGTGTTATCCTTTGCATCATGCACACGTTCTTGTAGGAATTGCACGATACGTTCTCGCAGTTGTGGCGATGAAGCGGCGAGCGCTCCGTAGGTAAGAATTAAAGGATCGGTGGTGTCGTTGCTTGACCTGATGAGTTTTTCGATTTCGGCCACGATTTCTGGCCGAACGTTTCGAACGAACGCCAGCTGAACAGTCACTGAATTTCTTTCTTTTGCATCACTCGTTTTTTTTAAAGCATTTAAAAGAATCTGGAATATTGAAGCAATAGTATATATTCAATAACAGCCTGTCTCTATTCTGCTATACATATATGCGCCACGGCATACCTCTTGGGACTTAGCACTTCCTTCTGCTGCAAGAAGCGAATACAAAAATGATCTCATTTCAACGTCCCTTTCCTGCAGAAAGATGAATCATTGAGTATACAAAGTCGAATAAATGTTTTATGTATATAGCGCGTCCCTTTGTTAAATTTTCGGGAATAAGTGAAACTATAAGAAAATTGTTTCGTACTTTAGGCAGACTTACAGAATTGAGGTATTCCACTACTTCGGAAACGGCTGGCTGGAAGCCTGATAACGGACCACGTTCCGACTCCAAAATGAGCAACTTCCTCACCATGCTACCTGCAGCCACGTATTGATGTCTGCATCCGTGCATGCAAATGATATCCTTCATCTCTTACTTGTTGTGGTATCACTGATATTTGTTTTGAGATAGTCTAACGCCTTCCATAGTGATGGCACACTTTGACGAAGCTTGCTCATTTCTTCATGATCCATTTCCTCTTTGGAGTTAAACGTGTTACACAAATGTCCCATACATATGTTATGATCTTACTAGTGTCGCGTTGGACAATGGCGTGCAAAGTGCTTGAGGTAATAAGGCTCTGGTGTCCCGCGCTTCTTCTATTAAACAATCTGGGTTTTGTAGAACACGATTTCAGGCGAAGTGAATACTGTCCACTGCCAGCCAGGCCACCTGTGCCAAAGTTGGAGTCAAAACTGTTGTGGTTCCATTCCACGGTCGTTCCTTCAGTACTCTCAAATCGACTTTGGTCATAGGAATCAGCTGGTCCATTCCAGTTGATCAGTGTCCTCCCCTGTGAACTTAACAGCTTCCCTTTCTTGTACTCCACATCCTCTACTTTTTCCACCTTGAGGGGCTTTCCGTTCACAGCGCTAGCTGCAAACTGTATCACACTTTCTGAATCCACGACGCGGTGCATTATCACGTGATCGGGAGCAATTCTTTCGTAGCTGTGCGTTAAGATGACAAATCGTTGCATGCGTATCGAATACATGTATAACTAACCTGTATCGGGAATAATGCTTGGACTGGGTATCCTCTTCCACCTCCACGCGGGTGTGCTTGAAATTAGCTTGGAATGCGGCAGCGATTCCTTTCTTGAAGTTCACTACCTGCGCTCTCTCATTTGGATTGTGATGAACGGAGACAATTTTGCCGTCCTCAGTCTGAACAAAACAGAACGGTCCATTAAGCAGCTTTTCTACATCGCCTGACACTTGGGATAATCTGTATGAAATAACGCAAGCGGCGATAAGAAAGAACGTATATAGAATCGGCAACAATGAACCATATATAGCTAACGACAGCATTCACAAATTCATAGTCAGCGCACATTTTCGCCTTCTCATTGGTAGTAAAAGACGTTTCTTTTAAGCGAAAGCAGTACTTCTTTGCTTCCATTTCCCCGTCATGTCCGACTATTAGGGAGAGACCAAATTTAATACAGATTAATCATCAGTTTTTGTTCTGAGGAATCACCTGACTCGCAGAAGACTTCTACGGTAGAAGACACTTCCAGCTTTGATTGAGTCCCACTCATCAAGCTGGCTTGACTAGCGGAATAGGTATACAAACAGCTCTCGGATTGCTGCAATATGAAAAGTCTCAATCTCCACTTGACATTGGTGCAAGCGCAGTTGACTTACCGGGCTGTCTTTCAATGCGACGTACTTGCCCTGCACGAAAGCGCACACGCACATGCACGCAAAAGCGAACAGGACCGCACGAGGGAAGATTTCCATCTTAGGTCTACCCTTTCCTTGAATTTGGGATAATTCCGCACCTCATGCTTATATAATAGCTCAAGTGGGCGTGGTGTTGATTAGACTGTTTTCGACGTAAATACATAATTTAAATAGTAAGCGAATGCAATAACAAGTTTATTTATTCATCAATACATGTATGTACCTTTATAATTGATTGCTTCACCCAAACTTCTACATACATTATATACATCATGCAACAACAAAAATACATGACAACAAAACAAAAACAAAACTAATTGTGATTCCAGCAACCTGGACGAGCGTTGTATTATGCCGAATAAAGAATCCAATGGCTTACATGCAATAGTATGACGTGAACACATAATCGAACCTGTGTGCGTGTGTGTGTGTGTGTGTGTGTGTGTGTGTGTGTGTGTGTGTGTGTGTGTGTGTGTGTGTGTGTGTGTGTGTGTGTGTGTGTGTGTGTGTGTGTGTGTGTGTGTGTGTGTGTGTGTGTGTGTGTGTGTGTGTGTGGACTCACTTCGGCAAGTATATTGGTGGGTTATGTGTGCTTAAGATTAAATAATTTGTCAGGCAATGATATAGCTTGTCACGGTCTTGAGATTTGATTTTGACCATTTCATCAATCGAATGGTGATCATGATGAGCAGTAATGTCGCATTAAACGAAGATAAAACTGTAGTCATCCACAGTGTAGTCCTGGGGACGAGGCTACAGTGTAACTTACTACTACTCCAGTTTCGCATGCAACCCAGTTTCTTTTACTCCGATACTTGCCCCTCGTCCCCCTTCGCTAATTACGTTATTGTAGTTCGATACGCTCAAATGTTGGCACCCTACGTGTGTGTGAGTTTCATAATGAGCCATCGCGCCTCTTCCGTTGTTTTGTCAAAGATTATTTCCATGCTTAATCCGAATAGGCAAAATATTCTAAACACGTGCGAGGGTGTTTTGTTCTATATGTATACCACAAAAGCGAAAAAGTGACGTTCACTCGCGCACTCGCTATCCAGAGTGATTCTCACATATATGTATTTTCCTTCTTGTAAAATGGACGCTCACAAACGAGAGAAATGCGTGCGTACAAACGACACCTGAAATTTGTCACCGGTCACGTCACGTGATTTCATCTTTTATTTTTAGCGAGTGACGCTCATGATATGTCACGTGATAAAAAAGCAACTTAATTTCAATTTCACAGACATACATAACATGTACACACAAAAAAGTCTGGTAACAATGCTTTGTTTGAGTGAATCACCAAATGGGTTTCTGCAGATAGGGGAGAGGGAGAAAGAGGGAAGAATGGATTGAAAAGTAAGAAAGGGTAGAGGAGAGAAGAAAGTAGAAAAGTAACAAAAGATAGGAGACTAAGAGGGACACAACTTTAAGCTCAAGACTCAATCACTTGCCCCTTAGGTGTTGAAACATCCTGGCACTCCTCAGATGTTCACCACAAATATATCACACACACACATACACACACACACGCACACACACAAGCACACACACTACCACACACACACACATACACATACTAAAATAACGAAGTGTGACTGCTTGCTCTATTAGTGCGTGCTTTCTCTGCAACAATTCGGGAGAGGGAACGAGAAGTGTATGGGAGGAAAAGTGAGGAGGAGTGGGAGGAAAGAGATGAATGCGTGTACTGACCTCAATTTCCCTCAATGGGAACACATCATGCATCACCAGTTGATTCCCATCGGAGAGGTGGGCATCTATAACGATGCAATACACACATGCATCATCTGAGGGTGTGTGCTAACACATATGCGCATACTGACCTAAACTCTTTCGTGGGCAAAGCCAATAATTACTGTACACATGTTGTGCAAAATACGCGTTGCGCGTTGCAGGAAAACTTAGTTAGCAAACAACTTACACTATATGACCAGGAAACAACTGATCAATATGTTGTTGACTACAAAGTGTTAAATGTTTAGATAAAACAGAATGTCTTCAGTATAGCACCTGCGGCGCAAAATTGCTTTGTTGCCCATCTTACTACGTGGCCTAATGTCGTGTGGAATCAGATTAGAATTATAAAAATATGGATTTCTCAATAACGCATGCAATCGTAGATTATGGATTTTCACATGCAGACAGACATTGTGTTTTCATGCAAAGGCTACTAAAATTGAATGACTATTTAAAGCTTATTTTCAAACCATCCTCAACACAAATCCAAATAATCAGACTAAATTTGTTGTACTGGAACGTGGTATTTCATCCTGTTGCTTTTAAAACGAATGTGCTCAAACCATCGTTCGTTAAAGCGGTTGTATTGAATGAGGTGCTCTGTAATTTTATCATAAATAGCTAAAGTATTACATGTACTTCTAAAGGATCAGAAGGAACCAATTAAAAAAAAAAAAACACGTACGTGTGGATAAATAGAATGACGATGCAAGATTAGGAGGTAAAACATCAGACCAGACATTACTAGTTTGGGTCGGTACTTGATAGTCGCATGCATACAGAGTCTAAATTTAGTCGCCCGCTCGCATCAGGAAATGTAAGTTCAACGCTCTATTTCAAGGCAGGTGATGGGTAACACCGACATTGCACATGTATCTATACCCTGACTCCGTAGGTTGGTGGCATGATACTGACATTGCTTGGCACTTTATTTCACTGTAAATTCCATACCAGTGTCAGAAATGTGCTACCGACTGTGCATTGGGCTGTTTAAATATTCGCAAACATCGTTTATTTGCAGTTCGTTTTGTTTTTTAATTTATGTATTACCAGATCAATAAGTTTGCCGTGCAAGCATGCAATCCGCGCATGCGTCAAACAAATTTGGCGTCACACCCTTACTATATATGTACACGCACACATCCACACACAGACCCGCACACATACATCAGAAGACCAGCTGCGAGAATGAAGTATTTCTTGGCCGTTGCACTTCTGACCTGGCTGGGATTAGGAACCGCTCTGCCATCTGCAGTCAACTCAGTTGAGGAGACGCTCTTAGCAGAAGCGGACGGAACGACTGTGGAGGAAGACGGGTATTGGATTCCTGAAGAGAACGTCATAGAGGAGGGAGCAGTGACCATAACAGGATGTATCCCTGAGGCTACTACATTCTTCGACAAATATTTGAGCAATATAGTTGCGGAGGTTCCTAAGCGTATCAAGTCAATACAATTAACTTGCGGCAAATGCAGTTCGCTTGTGATTGACGGAGAATTTAAAGGCTCAGTGACTATGTGTAAATCAGGCAAAGGTATTTGATCTAATTGAGAGAGAGAGAGAGAGTAGTTGTGGGTGTTCATGTGTGCGGGTGTATGTGTCATCTTGCGTTGCTGCATACACGTGCATTTTGTCCTCATCTCCGTAGGTGATCCGTGCATCAAAACGATAACAAAGGCGACATGTGATGATCCCAATAGCAAAAATGACTTGGTGTTTCCTTTGCGTCTACCAATTGACGGCATCACGACGCTAGGGGCAGTTCAACTGGTTATCACATCGGCCCAGCGGGAGTGTCTTACTATTCAAACGAATCACGCAAAGTGTTAACATATAGATATCAGGCGGGCGTTACATTTTTTTTTTGCTGGATATAGTCTTATAGTGCTCAGTAGACAGGCAGTTTGAATGTGTGTTGTATCGACGTATACAGTGTCGGTAGCAATGTTTTGAAAAACCTTGTGATACAGATAAATTGTTCATATGAAATGCATGGACGATTGAAATTCGTACATGATGTCTTCAATTGTCCGCAAGTATAAATGCATACAACTACAATATGCACTGTAAGTTAATAAAATATGTAGGGTAAAGAATGGAGTACAGTATGTTGCATAAACGATGCTTGCGAATTTTTAAACAGCAATTTTCCAATGCACAGTCTGTAGCTACATGCACATGTTCAATGCACTTCCGACACTGCATGGTATGGAATTGACAGTTAAATAAAGTGCCAAGCAATGTCAGTATCATACAACCAATATACGTAGTCAGGGTATTGATACATGTACAATGTCATCACCTGCCTTGAAACAGAGCGTTGAACTTACATTTCCTGATGCGGGGAGCGGGTGACTAAATTTAGACTCCGTATGCATGCGACTATCAAGTACCGACCCGCACTAGTAATGTCTGGTCTGATGTCTTACCTCCTAATCTTGCATCGTCATTCTATTTATCCACACGTACGTGATTTTTTATTGGTTCCTTCTGATCCTTTAGAAGTACATGTAGTACTTAGCTATTTATGATAAAATTACAGTGTACACACAAAAAGTTTTAGCCATGTGCACAACATAAATAAATCACATCTTCCCTCTAACTCATTCATAAGTTACATTGTATCATAAATAAGCAACAGGATGAAATACCACGTTCCAGTACAACAGATTGAGTCTGTACATGTATGTATTATTTGGATTTGTGTTGAGGATGGTTTGAAAATAAGCTTTAAATAGTCATTAAATTTTAGTAGCCTTTGCATGAAAACACGTCTGTCTGCATGTGAAAATCCAAAATCTACGATTGCATGCGTTATTGAGAAATCCATATTTTTAAAACAAACCATTCGAATCTGATTCCACACGACATTAGGCCACGTAGTAAGATGGGCAACAGAGCAATTTTGCGCCGCAGGTGCTATATCAACCCCCCTCAATGGGAGTACATTATGCATCACCACTTGATCCCCATCCGAGAGGTGGGCATTTATAACAATGCAATACATACATCATCTGCATCTGAGGGTGTGTGCTAACACATATGCGCATACTGACCTTAACTCTTTCGCGGGCATAGCCAACTATTACGGTACACATGTTGTGCAAAATAGGCGTTGCGCGTTGCAGGAAAACTTAGTTAGCAAACAAATTACACTATATGACCAGGAAACAATTGATCAATATGTTGTTGACTACAAAGTGTTAACTGTTTAGATAAACAGAGTGTCTTCACTGTTTAACTCTTTCACGGGAAACAGAGCCGCAAGTGCTATACTGAAGTCACTCTGTTTATCTAAACAGTTAACACTTTGTAGCCAACAACATATTGATCACTTATTTCCTGGTCATATAGTGTAATTTGTTTGCTAACTACGTTTTCCTGCAACGCGCAACAGTTATTTTGCACAACATGTGTACCGTAATAATTGGCTATGCCGGCGAAAGAGTTTAGGTCAGTATGCGCATATGTGTTAGCACACACCCTCAAATGCAGATGATGTATGTATTGCATTGTTGTAGATGCCCACCTCTCCGATGGGAATCAACTGGTGATGCATGATGTATTCCCAAATAGGGAAATTGAGGTCATGCAGTACACGCGTTCATCTCTTTCCTCCCACTCCTCCTCACTTCCCCTCCCATACACTTATCTTTCCCTCTCCCCTATTGTTGCAGAGAAAGCACACACTAATAGAGCAAGCAGTCACACTTCGTTATTTTAGTATGTGTGTGTGTGTGTGTGTGTGTGGTAGTGTGTGTGCTTGTGTGTGTGTGTGATATATTTGTGGGGAAAATCTGAGGATTGCCAGGATGATTCAACAACTAAGGGGCAAGTGATTGAGTCCTGAGCTTAAATTTGTGTCCCTCTTAATCTCCTATTCTTTGTTACTTTTCAACTTTCTTCTCTCCTTTACTTTTCACTCATTCTTCCCTCTTTCTCCCTCTCCCCTATCTGCAGAAACTCTATTGAATCCGGGAAGCATTTGGTGATTCACTCAACAAAGCACTTTTTTGTGTGTACATGTTATGAATGTCTGTGAAATTGAAATTAAGTTGCTTTTTTTTTAAATCACGTGACACATCATGAGCGTCACTCGCTAGAAATAAAAGATGAAATCACGTGACGTGAACGATGACACATTTCATGTGTCGTTTGTGCGCATGCATTTCACTAGGTTGTGAGCGTGACCGTACGAAGGAAAATATGCGAGAATCACTCTGGATAGCGAGTGCTACCTCTATCGCGATCATCACTCGACGGTAGGGTGTGTAACCGGTTGTCAGGTTATTCGGGTTATTCGGATATTCGCAAAACCTATCCGTTCAAATAGCAATATAGCATTACTCGGAAAAATCGACTAGTGAATTTTATCTATTCGAATTTATGTTTCTCCATTCGTCGCAATTATTCGAATACCGTTTTATCCTAATATCCGGATATGATTTTCAACAGAGTCTTTCATAATTAGAGTTATGTATATAACATACGTCACTGTTGTTTTTACTATTTATACATACAAAAGCAATTGAGTAAATAGATACTAAACATATAATGCGCATCAATTGGGGATACAAAATATACAGCGTGTACTAGCTCAATGCTTTTATCATCGTCTTCAAGTAAGTAACGAAGTTCATTAGTATATGCCACGAGTTGTGTTATATGTAGTAGCAATAAGTATATGTATCAGTACTAGTATTGTACAGTGGTACGAAGTGAACATATCTGAGTATTGCGCTAGTGTGTGAAATAGAATGACAGACTTCTCGCTAGTGAGTGAAATAGAATGACAGACTTCTCACCCACTTCAAGTAAGTATGCGTGCTCTGTTTGAGTATGTGTAGGAATTGGAGAGCATTACGCAATTGTACTATTGGGAAATTTCATATGCATTTATAGCGAGAACGTGAATGGAGTGATGTTGGATGATTGTAAGTGTAGTACGTGATTGTAGGTGATGTGGGGTAAGTTTGGCACTTATGCAGTTTCCCCCCCACTTTATTATTCGATTTACGGTATCATAACATTTACGGTATCATGAATACATTTCAAACAATACAATACGAATAAATCTACACTGGATAAAATGCCCTAACATGTGCTACGAAGTCATGAAAGCTACATCCAAATCTTTGTTTGTGGTTGGATCGACAAAGTTTAAACTGTGATTAACGGTGAGATGCTGGTATCCGAGTGTTCGTATTGTGTTGTATGCCGCCCAGAGGTCCGAGATTATAGTAGTTCCAGGTGCGATGTACTTTTGTATGATTGGAAGTAGAGTTGCTGCATCTCTGCGATGGACTGGAACCATGAATCCTACTTTCGTCGCGACGTCGTATCCTCCAAAAACCCATTGCTCTCTCACTTGATGTCCGACGTTGTACTTCCTGCGCACTAACAAACATTCGTCGATTTCTACCGTCTGTCCTGGTCCTCCTATGACGACTGGATTCCTAATAAATTACTCCAAGCAAATATCCCTACAAAAGTTCTTCCAGTCGACTATGGTGTGTTCTCCTACGATCCCTAGCTGAAACTGTAGTTCGTCTTGAATAACGTAGTCCCTACACCAAAAATAAACAAATTGAATAATAGTAGCTATCCGTAAATGAGACCCTTCAAACCATGTATCTTTACGTACACTAATCTCTTTTCTACAGCTTCTAAGAGTACACCTGAAATAAAATCCCTTATTTGTGACCGTATCTCTTTCCCTCAATGCCGTCGGACTACCACAAGAAGCGCACATTTTGTCCTTAGCTATGAGGCCATTGTTCTGGCACCATGCAATTGCACTTATCTCGTCTTCCGTAGCCTTGAAGAGGTCGGAATATTTGAAGTCGTGGAGATCCGAAGTGGGAAACACAGCAGGAGCCAGAACGGGAACAGGTAATGCAGCCATCGTAGTAAAATGGCGGTAGCAATGACAGCTGGATTTCACTATAGATTTAAACATGATTATGCGGTCGCAGTGACAGCTGGATTTCACTACGCAGGAAATTATTTTTTCAATATTTCTAGAATTCAATTAATTAAAGTGGGGGGGGGGAAACTGCATAAGTGCCGTAAGTTTTTAATGGTGATGTCTGCTCTCTGTGGTTAGTATTGGATGGTTAGGTTTACATTACTATTGATATATACGGTAAAGACATACAATTTATTAAACTCTATATCACAAACACATGCTACTGTAGACTTTAGTGTCTCTGTTTTTTCAACTGACATGCATAGCTCTAGTTTGGTGCATGACCATGAGGATTTTTGTACAGACATCAATTATCTTCTCAGTGTGCACTCCACAGGCACCATAACCTGAATAACCTAGGTATTCGGCGGGAAATTTGGCAAAACCTATCCGATTTTGTTTTTTAAACTATTCGGAAAAATCCATTTTCAGATCCACAAAAACCTGAAATCGATTAGTATTTTAAAAGTATTCGGAAAAACCCATTTTCATTATGCAGGGGAGGTTACACACCCTAATCGACGGCGCGAGTGAACGTCACTCTTTCATTTTTGTGGTGTACATGTAGAACAAAACACCCTTGCACGTGTTTAGAATATTTTGCCTATTCAGATTAACATGGAAATAATCTTTGACACATTTCACAAAACATTTTAAAGGAAGAGGCGCAATGGCTCATTATTAAATTCACACACACCTAGGGTGCCAACGTTTGAGGTATCGAATTGCAATAATGTAATTAGCGAAAGGGGACGAGGGGCAAGTATCGGAGTAAAAGAAACTGGGTTGCATGCTAAACTGGAGTAGTAGTAAGCTACACTGTAGCCTCGTCCCCAGGACTACACTGTGGATGACTACAGTTTTATCTTCGTTTAATGCGACATGACTGCTCATCATGATCACCACTCGATTGATGAAATGGTAAAAATCAAATCTCAAGACAAACTATATCATTGCCTGACAAATTTATTTAATCTTAAATACTCCACACATAATCTACCAATATATTTGTCAAAGTGAGTCCACACACACACGCACACACACACAAATACACACACACACGCACGCACACACACACACGCACACACACACACACACACGCACACACACACAACATACATACAACTCGCACACAGTCGCATGCAGACACGCATAAATCATGCGCAAACGTGCAAACACACACATGCATCAGGTTTGATTATGTGTTCACGTATTACTATTGCATGTAAGCCATTGGATTCTTTATTCGGCATAATACATACGCTCGTCCAGGTTGCTGGAATCATAATTTGTTTTTTTTTTGTTTTGTTGTCATGTTTTTTTGTTTTTGTATGATATATATAATGTATGTAGAAGTTTGGGTGAAGCAATCAATTATAAGAGTACATACAGTCCTGCTTGATGAATAAATAAACTTGTTATTGCATTCGCTTACTTATTAGAATTATATATTAACGTTGAAAACAGTTTAATCAGCACCACGCCCACTTGAGCCATTATATAAGCATGAGGTGCGGAATTATCAAGGAGAGGGTAGACCTAAGATGGAAATCTTCCCTCGTGCGGTCCTGTTCGCTTTTGCATGCATGTGCGTGTGTGCTTTCGTGCAGGGCCAGTACGTCACATTGAAAGACAGCTCGGTAAGTCAACTGCGCTTGCAATTATGTCAAGTGGAGATTGAGACTTTTCATATTGCAGCAATCCGAGAGCTGTTTGTATACCTATTCCGCTAGTCAAGCCAGCTTGATGAGTGGGACTCAATCAAAGCTGGAAGTGTCTTGTACCGTAGAAGTCTTCTGCGAGTCCAGTGATTCCTCAGAACAAAACAAATACTATAATGATTAACTATTATTAAATTTGGTCTCTCCTAATAGTTGGACATGTCGGGGAGAAGGAAGCTAAAGAGTGCTGCTTTCGCTTATAAGAAACGTCTTTTACTACCAATGAGAAGGCGAAAATGTGCGCTGATTAAGAATTCGTGTGTGAATGGTGATGTAGTTAGCTATATATGGCTTATTGCTGCCAATTGTATTATGTCTTTTCTTATCGCCGCCGTGCGTTGTTTCTTACATATCATCTCAAGTGTCGGGCGTGGTTGAAAGACTGCTTAATGGACCGTTCTGTTTTGTTCAGACTGAGGACGGGAAAATTGTGTGAATTACACATTTGCTCCACTTGCTATATGGTAGAATAACAGGGTTGTACCCAGCATTGTTTCCTTGTTGCCTGGAAACCCTCATTTCAACTCCACACGACCCATTTTGTATGAACTGTTGCAGTCTGATTTTTATGAAACATGCATGTTTACATAATCTATGTTACCAGACACAAATATTTTGTATACACACACCTACCTACTACTGAACACACGAATAGGCACACACAGTGACTGGACACACAATACATGCAAATTTATGATTGACAGAGAAGTCAATTATTTGCCACTATCAATTATTTTCTTATAACTTCCTGCGATGAAAAATGATATGCATCTGCTTAGAAGGAGGGGGGAGTGGGTCAACACCCCCCAAAAATGATTTTTTAGTGCATGCTAAAATCATTTACTAACCTTTAATACTTGTAGATGAGATTGATGTTGTTCCCTAATTGTGAGATATGCTTTAAACCTTCCTTCCCACCTGCATCTAGAAAAGACTTATTTGTTTACAGCATTTGTATATACATAGCCTGAACATAAAATGTAGCGTGTACATGTACAGATGTGGGTGACTAATGCACATTTGTACTTGCTTCATAAACGAAACAAGTTATTCTATTGGCATTAATAATGTGAAGAAGAGGTGTCATTTGATCACGTGACTTCTTACATAGCATCACATAACTGATTTGTGTAAAGAAGCAAAATAAATATTTAAATAATTTTTATTTGTATTTAGTACATATAGTAATGCTGTCTAGTAATGCTGCTATTGTTGCAGTCTATGCAACGGAAAGTGAAAAGACAAGTCAATTTAAAATTATTATTGGAACTTTATATACGAAAATGGGTCTTGGGGATAACATAAAATTTAAATCGATATATCTTCCGAAATATTAACGCTATCGGGTTCCTATTTTTGACACGCACCATTACTATATGTGAAAATCCATTTTGGTGTCTTACACATGCAGGGTACTGACGTTACAAGGTCCGATACCACGTAGGGTTCAAGACGGCCACATCTTCTGGTAGGAGTGTCCAAATCGGTACCTATGTAGAAGGGTCCTACCGCTATTGATTTGTTCTGTTCGTTAATTTTTGCTTTATCCGTTATGGAGATACAAGTGTGCAAAGTAATTGCATATTTCCCGGGCGTTACGCGCCATTAACGTATTACGCCTGGCTTCGAGGATCCTCGTAATATGTTAATGGCGCGTAAGATGTGGCCGTCTTGAACCCTACGTGGTATCGGACCATGTAACGTCGGTACCCCCGCATGTGTAAGACACCAAAATGGATTTTCACATAACGGTGTGGTACACTGTATGTCGTGTTAAAAATAGGAACCCGATAGCGTTAATATTTCGGAAGATATATCGATTTAAATTTTATGTTATAAAATAAAATCCACAAGACCCATTTCGTATAGAAAGTTCCATTATTCATTTTACATATTTTTAATGTTACGTTTTTATGCTAATTGACATACAACAAAATAAGATCACATACACTGCAAATCAGTAGAGCACATAAATACAGTGTATCACAGTACAATTAATACATACATAGGTATTTATAGTTACGTTACAAGTTCAGTACTCATGCTATACCTTTCCATTACATTTATTATATGGCTTCCATGTTGCAATGAGTTAATCCCATGTAGTGTACACAAAACAAAAACGATATATAAATGATGTGTACACTTAATGCCCCAAAACCACTCATGTCTTCCATACTTATGCTTATATATGTGTGTCTATGTCTGTGTGTGTAAGGGCATGTGTGTGTATATGTGCACATGTGTACTCATGAATAGACATCATGTGCACAGAATCATGAGCACATGTATGCATGGAAGCATAGGAGTGCATTACAAATGACATATCAAACCAATATGAGCATGTGCACATATATCACATATACACCCTCATCTAGTGTGAAGCATCCACACCATCCATTAACAGCCAATCCCTCCTCCCCAACCCCACACACAACCTGGTACCACCACTGATGTGTGACTTGTGATTTTACTTTTTCTCATCCTGTTATGTTGTGTCCATCATGTATATAAGCATGCACACAGGGAGTGTTAGTATTATTGGTAATACTTATCTGTGCAGCACATGTACTCAAGCAAAACAGAACACTGTCTGAGCTGAGGCTGAGATAGTGTGGTCTAAGGGATGAAGCCATATGTGAACTCTGTGGTGGACTGAAGTGGTGCAAACTGACGAAACTGGACCTGGGGTACAATTCATTTGGAGACCAAGGAGCCAACGGTCTAGCTGATGTGCTCCAAGACCACCCAATATAAGAGGAGCTGGATGTGTATGGATGTGAAGTGATGTCAGATGATGGTGTGCAGTATCTGATGGATGCTATGATGTCTAATACAAGAGTGAAGATGCTGAGACTTATTGAGAAGTATAAAAATTTAATAGTACCACAGGAACTGGTGGGTAGAATTAAATATAGAATGCAGTTTGTATGTGAAATGCATAGGATGATGTCATCTATTGATCATGTGATGTGAACAGATGAGAGGGTGAAGCTGTGTGTATAAAGACATCCTTTGGAGTACAGCCTGAATGTCTTTGTCCACATGAATACTTATGAGTTTGGACATTTAATAGTACCACAGGAACTGGTGGGTAGAATATCATTTATGTATGGGTTCAAATAATGCTGCCTGTACTGTATGTAAAATGCAAAGAATGATGTCATCTATTGCTATTGTTCACATATGATGCCAGACGACAAAAAGGGAGGAGCATGCATGAAAGGGGTGAAGCTAGTTCATTGTTTTCCAAACATCTTGAGCATTTAGCACTGGATCTCCGTGGTAACCAAGTGCTCATACTCCAAGGATGTTTCTGTTGGAGACATTTCAATATCATCCATGCATTAATGATTATGTCTAACATGGGATGTGTATGTGTGTGGTGACGCAGCGCACTGTGTAAAAAGGGTTGTTATACTCACCTGTATAACATTGTTATACAAGTAGTTATACAGTATATGTTATACACATTGCGTATAATTGTGTATAACTGTGTATAATGGCAGTGTGTGCTAATCACAATACCACAGTGTAAAAAGGGTTGTTATACTCGCCTGTATATCACTGTTATACAAGTATCTATTAACTCTTTGAACACCAAGTTCATATAGAATTATCTGCCTCACCATTCATGCAGTGCTGTGTGTGAGGGGAAACATAATTACTTTGTACATGTACTTATAAGGTTACAAATGCAGCAAAGTTTGGATGCATCATAAAGTTGTTGACTGATCAACACATTTTTGCACGCAATATCTAAATCATGTATGAGTAATGGTTGTGTGTGCATGCATGCAAATACGCACATGGCATTCAAAGATTTAAACACATTTTGTATAATTGCGTACTGCTATGCTAAACATTCTACCGATCCGCGAGGGCGTAATTCGTTGCACACAAGTTAACTCTATTATAGCTATTAATAATAGGCTAATTCAAAGATGGCTACGCGTTCTGAAGTTCCAAACAAAGAAATCGCAGAGGGATAGCGTATCTGGTTGGTCAGAGGTCTGGCTAAAATGTACATTCACACGTACTAGAAAAAATTGCTTATTTTATGAATTGCTCACATTTTCAACTAGTATACAGTTCCAGTGATTATGTGTGCAGCCAAAAAGCCCCAAGTTGTGTAGATGTCATGTGGGATAGAGTCACCACTGCAAGGTAAGCCAATGCAGTTTTGCTATACATTATAAATTATTTATGGTTGTCTAATATACATACTATTGTTGCTAATCAATATTTTTAAAACAAGTCACCTTTTGAAATTTGCTGATTGTAAGTAGTAGACGCCCAGGGTCAGGCTACATGCTGCAGGTATGTGTGTGTGTGTGTGTGTGTTTGTGCGTGCGTGTGTGTGCGTGCGTGTGTGTGCGTGCGCGCGCACATGTGTGTCTGTGGGAACATGTATGTGTGCATTTGGTGCATGTGTTCATTGTATGCATGTATGTGTACATATGTATGTATACATGTGTACACATGCACGTGCATATATGTACATGCTTTTGGGCCCTTCCATAATGGCCTTGTCAGGGTCACAGATCAAGGTATGCACATTCTAGACTCTCACTGGTTCTATGTTCCTGTTACATTGACCATGTACCCTACATCAGGCTACATGTAGGTAATCTGTGCATCAAGCATGCAGGATCTGTGCTTGACACATGACCAGAAGTTTTAGTATTTAACATTCCTACTCACCCTAACACCAACTCCATCACCTAGTAATGTCTACTAAACCACATCACACTCATCATGCACACACACACACACACACACACACATGTTTACACGCACATACACACGTATGTACACACACATACGCACAACATTTGTACACACATACACACAATAACACGCACATTTGTACACACATACACACACTAACACAAATTACCAAGCCTAGTAACTTCCCCAGGCTAAGTAGGTGTACGTACCCAGACCATAAGCTGAGTAAGCTCCCTGAGCTATATTCTTCTGTCCAACCACATCACATTGACTGATTGGAGAGAATAGGGGGCCAGGGCGAGAACCCCTCTGAGCTGTGACCCTGCCAACTCCAACCTGTTGGCTGTGGGGAGCTCCCGTGAGTGACGCTGGTCACCAGTTGGGAGTCCCTGTGGCCAAGCCATGCGTGGCTTGTTAGGTCATGAGGCGGGAGACTCGGGGAGACAGGCACCTGATGGTGGCGTTGGCCACCAACTGGGTGACCTGCGTACCAAGCCAGGATGCTGGCCCAGGCTTGGGTCCCCGAGATAGAAGGTCAAGCCCAGTAGGAGCTGTATTTAATATTAATAGGCATGACAGTGAGTAAGAAATACACAGAAAGGGTGCAATGGTGATGCAGGGGTGGAGGGTGGGTGATGCGAACCAACAAGCACCCCTGAAGCACCTGGGAGTGCTAGGAGGCTGCCGGGGGGTGCATACAATCTCACACGCCGGCCATGGCACACAAAGGGTAACAATAATAGGGAGGACGAGGCTCCTGTCCGCCTAAGGCCATGAGCCTGAGTAGCCGCAAGCGTCTGCCCACAACTGCTGATAGGGAGTTACTAGAGCCCCATTAATTAAACTCTGTTTAGCTCCCTAAACAGTATCTTAACACACACTTAAGCACACATACACACAATAACACACGTGTACACACATATGTGTACATCACATACACATACTAACACACACACAAACACACACGTGCACACTTGAAGAACATACCTTAAGGTTGCAAAAGGGTAATGCACTCACAGAACAACATATACGTCTGTTGCTGTGCACAGTTAGTGGGTATGGCTGCTTTGCCACACCCCATATGAGGCCATCGTAGCCACTGGGGGGGCATCCTTGCCAATGGGAGTGTTGATGGACTAACTGTAGGCTGTTTGCACTGACTGAAGTGTAATTGCTTTGGTGTGACTCTGGAGTGTTTATAGTTCACTGTGTGTGATTTTTATTACTGCCAGATAGACCCCGGCCTCTTTGCTGCCTGGGTAATATATTTTGGCGCCTAGCTGTATAGGGCTTTTGAGCACTCTTACACGTAGTGGTTGTATTGAGAAGAACATTATGATTGTGCAAAGTTCTTATTTATTTCTGTTATACACTATGTGTGTGAGTGTGTATGTGTGTGTGAGAATTGCCTATAGTTAAACACATCCATGATGTCAAATAATCAAAGCAACATGTACTGTACTAATGGGTTGTATCTGTTGTCAGCTCCCGAACATTCATCTACAAGCTAGGGTCTTGAGGAATTAACAATGGTGGGCTATCCTCCCGACAACATACACATATACATTAGGTCCTTCTAAAAAAGACACAAACACATAAGTGCACAGATGGCAGTATGCACACACGCATGCACATCTACACACACATGCAACCAGATTATCAATAGTCTTCATCAAATTGTATATATGGTATGTTTGCATGGTGTGATGTCTTAATATATTTTTATCCTGATAGGACCAAGCCTTACATTGATGGAAACTGGGAGATTTGATGTGAACTTATATTTGTTATATTGTTATGTCTGTACGTGTACATGTTGTCAACCTGCACTTGTGAGACTAGCTGGTTGATAATGAACTTTTCCATAAATGCTATTGGCCAGTCCCTGGTGTGCAGCTGATAGGATTGTGCTATCGACCAGCTGACCCTGGTGAGCATCAATTAAAAGCATGTTAGCAACCTGACCAGTCGGTGTGCATCAAAAGTGAATCTTATTAACTTTAGTGTAATAGTGTCTTGGTAGCGACCAGATAGAATCAGGATAGCCTGACAATTCAATCTGATGCACACAGGTCTGGCCATGGCTGCTAACCTGATTCCATTTGATGCACATGACTCTATTAGATGCACACCAGGGACTGGTGATAGCATGATGTATAGAAGTGTACTGTGTCATTACTATAACTTGCTTTTTTATAATGGTCATATGATATGGCTACACCCCTTTATGACATGTATGTATGTACATTAACATGACATGTACATATATGGAAAATTTCATTCACAACCAGCTAGTCTCACAAGTGCTGGTTGACAACATGTACATGTACAGATGTAACAATACAATAAATATACGTTCACATCAAATGTCCCAGTTTCCATCAATGTAAGGCTTGATTCTATCAGGATAAAAATATATAATCTACATATTAAGGCATTACACCATGCAAACATACCATATATACAATGTTGATGAAGACTATTAAAATTAGGTTACATGTGTGTGTAGATGTGTATGTGTGTGTGTGTACTGCCATCTGTGCACTTATGTGTTTTTGTGTCTTATTTAGAAGGACCTAATGTACGGTATGTGTATATGTTGTCATGCACTGTACGGTATGTGTGTATGTTGTCATGCACTTGGGGGTGGGGGGGGATAGCCCACCATTGTTAATTCCTCAAGACCCTAGCTTGTAGATGAATGTACGGGTGTGACAACAGATACAACCCATTAGTACAGTACATGTTGCTTTGATTATTTGACATCATGGATGTGTTTAACTACAGGCAATGCTCACACACACATACACACTCACACACATAGTGTATAACAGAAATAAATAAGAACTTTGCACAATCATAATGTTCTTCTCAATACAACCACTACGTGTAAGAGTGCTCAAAAGCCCTATACAGCTAGGCGCCAAAACATATTACCCAGGCAGCAACAGTGAACTATAAACACTCCAGAGTCACACCAAAGCAATTACACTTCAGTCAGTGCAAACAGCCTACAGTTAGTCCATCAACAATTCCCATTGGAAAGGATGCCCCAGTGGCTACGATGGCCTCATATGGGGTGTGGCAAAGCAGCCATACCCACTAACTGTGCACAGCAACATACGTATATGTTGTTCTGTGAGTGCATTACCCCTTTGCAACCTTAAGGTATGTTTTTCAAGTGTGCACGTTTGTGTTTGTGTGTGTGTTAGTATGTGTATGTGTATGTACACATGTGTGTGTATGTGTGTGTACACGTGTGTTATTGTGTGTATCTGTGCTTAAGTGTGTGTTAGGATACTGTTTAGGGAGCTAAACAGAGTTTAATTAATGGGGCTCTAGTAACTCCCTATCAGCATTTGTGGGCAGACGCTTGCGGTTACTCAGGCTCATCGCCTTAGGCGGATAGGAGCCTCGTCCTCTCTATTATTGTTACCCTTTGTGCGCCATGGCCGGCTTGTGAGATTATATGCACTCCCCGGCAGCCTCCTAGCACTCCCCAGTGATTCAGGAGAGCTTGTTGGTTCGCATCACCCACCCTCCTCCCCTGCATCACCATTGCACCGTATTTCTTACTTACTGTCATGCTTATTAATATTAAATACAGCCAGAGTGGGTCCCTACCGGGCTTGACCTTCCGACTCGGGAACCCAAGCCTGGGCCAGGGTCCTGGCTTGCATGGTATGCAGGTCACCCAGTTGGTGGCCAACGCCACCATCTGGTGCCTGTCTCCTCGGGTCTCCCGCCTCATGACCTAACAAGCCACGCATGGCTTGGCCACAGGGAATCCCAACTGGTGACCAGCGTCACTCACGGGTTGGCAGGGTCACAGCTCAGAGGGGTTCTCACCCTGGCCCCCTATTCTCGCCAATCAGTCAACTGGGCGTGTTAGACAGAAGCATATATAGCTGGGGAGCTTAGGGGCTGGGTGCGTACACCTACTTAGCCTGGGGAAATTACTAGACTTGGTAATTTGTGTTAGTGTGTGTATGTGTGTAGAAATATGTGTGATAGTGTGTATGTGTGTACAAATGTGTGTGTTAGTGTGTGTATGTGTGTTCACATGTACACATGTGTGTATGCTGTGTACAAATGTGTGTGTTAGTGTGTGTATGTGTGTTCACATGTACACATGTGTGTATGCTGTGTTAGAGTGTGTGTTAGTGTGTGTATGTGTGTGTACACATGTGTGTTAGTGTGTGTATGTGTGTGTACACGTGAGTGTATGTGTGTGTACATGTGTGTGTATGTGTGTGTAAACGTGTGTGTCTGTGTGTGTGTGTGTGTGTGCATGATGAGTGTGATGTGGTTTAGTAGACATTACTAGGTGATGGAGTTGGTGTTAGGGTGAGTAGGAATGTTAAATACTAAACCATCTGGTCATGTGTCAAGCACAGATCCTGTATACTTGATGCACAGATTACCTACATGTATCCTGATGTAGGGTACATGGTCAATGTAACAGGAACATAGAACCAGTGAGAGTCTAGAATGTGCATACCTTGATCTGTGACCCTGACAAGGCCATTATGGAAGGGCCCAAAAGCATGTACATATATGCACGTGCATGTGTAACATACGTGCATACAATGAACACATGCACCAAAATGAACACATGCACCAAAATGCACACATACATGTTCCAACTGACACACAGACACACACTCGCGCGCCAGCGCGCGCGCGCACACACACACACACACACACACACACACACACACACACACACACACAAACACACACACACACACACACACATGCAGCATGTAGCCTGACCCATGGGCATCTACTACTTACGATCAAAAGGTGACTTGTTAAATATTGATTAGCAACAATAGTATGTATATTAGACAACCATAAATAATTTATACTGTATAGCAAAACTGCATTGGCTTACCTTGCAGTGGTGACTCTATCCTACACGACGTCACACAACTTGGGGCTCTTTGGCTGCACACATCATCACTGGAACTGTATACTATGGTGTGGAATCCGTGCCAAAAATCACTGGTTTTCGCGGGCCACCTGCTTTTCGACTGTCACCTACTTTTTCGCGGCCACATGGTTTTCGAGTGCTAGATATTCCACACGTCAATGCGTTATCCATGCCAAAAATCAGATATTCACCTACTTTTCAAAGGTCACCTACTTTTCGAAGGTCACATAGTTTTCGCAGGCCACACAGTTTTCGAAGGCCACATATTGATTTATTTCTCTTTCTCCGCTTAATTGGATCTTTGACGTATAATTAGACAAATGCAGTCCTATTAACAATAAACCATTCGGGATCTGATGCGGCCTGGTGTGGTGTACCAGCATGCATGTATAGTATTCACTACTCACTCCGCAACAATTGCAATACTACAATCAAGTCAAAGGTTTTGATATGCCTTCTCTACTTAAACATCGACGCAGCATTGTAGCTAGCCAGCTGTGTTTTTCACACCCTATCTCAGCTGAGGGCGCTTCATTCCGCGGCATGCACCATGCGAGTGTTTTGAAAGGAAAAAAACTTAACAGGATGAAATTTCTCTGGTATCACTGCATGGCTTTTAATTTGTTAGGGGTAGACACAGGTGAATGCGCTTGAAAGTATCGAGCAAATGGAGTCCTTTAATTTCACTTAGATTGCATGTAGAGTATACATAATCAATATAATTATCATAGTTATACCGAACAGTTCTGATTCAGTTTTCATGTCATGTACTGTACACTGCAGATTACCTATAAAGCACAAGATAATACATACACTGCATGAATAAAAATTATAGTACACTTAGAAAAATGAATAAATAAATAAATAATGAACATACAACAATAATGATTTAGGGCTGAAGTTCAGGATGAGACACTGGGCAACCCTGCTCCATCGTCCATTCCTATTGCACCCCTCCATTTGGTGCGAGAGCCCCTCAGACAAAGGTTTGTCGCTATTACAATTGCAAATGAAAGTTGTCCTCTGATCCATCCCAATACTTCACTGTTTTATTTTTCTCACTTATGAGCAAGTTTCCGAGCAAGGTGTTTGAAAAGGTTTGCTTCTCGACCCAGGACTCCGTCAACTGATACTGTTCGAAGGAGGCTCGGCGAAGAGCTGCTGCTCTTCAGAGTATTTCTATCATGCGCAGTTATGATTCTAAATAATTGTATCGGTCAGTCGTCAATGATGGGTCCTCATGCATTAAACCAAAGAAATGAACGGAGAATCAAGTATTGTATTATTGGCCCGGACCGGTTCAACGATCACTGTATAAAGGCTAATAAATGCATCTCTCAAAACTGTGATAGCCTCAGAACAAGGACAACTATGGTCAGGGCCATCGTTTAAGACAGGTGTCATACAGGTGAAGCAAATTCATTCTCGTTACGATCTGCAGTAAGAGTACGCTCGTCGGCTAGCGCAGTAGCTAAGCTCAAAGCTAGCACCTTTTATACTTCACAAAACCAGGAGCCCCCCTTGCACAAATGTGTGTCCTTATACATGTATATTTATGCAAATCAATGCAAACAATTGTGGGAAACAGTCCAAAGGCCCGGTACACAATGTAGCCTTCCAGACTTCACGTCGATGGTATAGAGAGCTTCCAATGAATAGAAAACAATGTATCACCTTTATTCATGTATTGAAGTGCAAAGGATCTGTTCTCATTACCAAAGTCCTTCACACTCGTATCTGCTTCAGAATCTGTCAGTTGGCATCCAACGAGGCAATGCCAGTTGTTTGTTTTTGTTTGTGCATTGTTTATGTTTTAGTGTTGTAAGTTCTTTATTAAGGTGCACAATCACTGATTAAAATAATACTGCATATGTAAAGCCAAAACAAAAACAGGATTTGAGTGCTCAGAAATCATTCTTGACCCACTAGGTCATCATGCAGCCTCTTACAGACGTAGTGGGGATGTGGTTGCATGGCACACCATATGCGCGACATCTTTGTTGTCGTGCCCATCTTTCAGTGAGAGATAAAATGGGGTCTGGTTTATCCAGAGACCATATCAACTCTCGCCCTGCAGACCTTGTTCCGAGTTGGGACACATAGGTATGCCAGCAGCCTTTGATGTCATAGTCACCCCTGCCACCCTGAATGTGGCTAGTATCTGTGGGCTCTGCAGCCCACACAGCTGAAATTAGGAAGCGTGCAGCCACTGACAGAAGGGCCAGGACTGGGGGTGGACATGTGTTCCCAAAACCTTAGAAACCTATGGCAACTAGTGGAAGAGGCAGTTTCTCTCGCCATGCATATCTGCTATCCATCAGCCAGTCTGTAAGCGTACCCAAACCAAAATAGACACCGTTGAAATATATTCTATATTGCTGTTAGTTGGTTGTACAAAATACTCAGGCATTACTGGTCCATGAATTGCTTGCATGGTCCTTGAATTTTAATGTTTATTTATGGTAATCAAGTTATTTTTAATGATATGGGTCAGTTTCCGAGAAAATGAAAAGTGGCTATATATATAAAAAGGTATAAAAATGCTTCACGTTTGAATCGCTAAAACTCCGTAAAGGTTTAAGCTATCAACTTTTTATTTCCAACACGTCTTGCCACACCACTTCTCTCTACGAAATTTGATTTTGGTGTCTTCATCTTGCTCCTTGCCGACGTTACAAGGCACAGTACCCCGAGGGGTTCAAAATCCAGGTAGCTCCCTGCAGGAATGTCCAAATCGCTTCAAAATCGATATGCACGTAAAGGAGTCCTGTCACTATTGATTTCTGCAGATCGTTGATTTATACCTCTTCCGTTATGGAGATACAGCAATGCAAAGTAAGTCCACGTTTCCCGCTCGAATCGCGCCTTTCTCAGTCCTTGAACCGCTTCCATTCTCCCGAGTGGGACTGAGAAAGGCGCGATTCGAGCGGGAAACGTGGACTTTACTTTGCATTGCTGTATCTCCATAACGGATAAGGTAAAAATGAACGATCTGCAGAAATCAATAGTGACAGGACTCCTTTACGTGCATATCGATTTGAAGCGATTTGGACATTCCTGCAGGGAGCTACCTGGATTTTGAACCCCTCGGGGTACTGTGCCTTGTAACGTCGGCAAGGAGCAAGATTAAGACACCAAAATCGAATTTCGTAGAGAGAAGTGGTGTGGCAAGACGTGTTCGAAATAGGAAATTGATTGCTTAAAAGTTTTAGCGATTCAAACGTGAAGCATTTTTATAACTTTTATATATGGGACAGTTTCCGCGAAAATTGCCCCACGGTTAAAATGTTATAAAAATGCATCGCGTTTAAATCGCTATAACTTCCCAACGGATAACGCTATCGACTTTTTAGTTTCAACACTTCATAGTGAAATGGTGTAGTATGAAGTGTTGAAAATAGGAAGTCGATAGCGTTATCCGTTGGGAAGTTATAGCGATTCAAACGCGATGCATTTTTATAACATTTTAACCGTGGGGCAATATTCGCGGAAACTGTCCCATATATAGCCACTTTTCATTTTCTCGGAAACTGACCCAAATAAATATAATTATTATTATGACCCTCACGTTGCCCGCTATTGCTGTGTCAGTGTGATGATTTTTGCAAATTGGTACACTTGTGAGATCTTTGTTAGTGGCTGAAGCTTTGAGATTTTATGGTGATGATGTTCGCCATGCATTGCTTCACAGAGTGCACCTCTGTAGACCATGCTTGGCAACAGGCCCAGCTTAGCTTAAGTATACTGGTGGCCTTGCATGGGTTTCGTTGCCTATCCCACTACTCTTCAGCAGCATATATTGCTTCCCTCACAGCATCTGGAAGTAATTCCAACACTTTGTATGCTCTATACAACATTACAACTCCCTTGTTCCACTTGCTGAGCAGTTCAGTGGAAGCAGCTTTGCAGTCACAGGCCACCAAACAGTTCTGACCAGCAGACTTGAAAATCATCAATACAGGCTCCCCTTCCAATCTTTAGCTCTGCCTGACTAAGTACGAATTCTGCCTGCCTCATCTCCCCCATGCTTCTTCATGGCTCCAGGTTGTTCCAGCACCTGAGCTCTATCTCTACCTTGACCTTTCTGAGTTTCACGCTGATATGCTACAACAGGCTTTGTGACATCTTTCTATATAGAGTCTTGCAGACGAGCCTGTTTAGGTGCCCAATACAAGTTGAAGCAGGGAGTGGTGATTAATGGTGTACACTACCAACTGATGTTCTGCATGGTCCCTGTAGCTAGGCAAGCCAGCTGCATGCCTTTGTCATTACCATTACATCTATATGCTTAACCCACTTACTTTAACTGAAGTGAGTGTGACAGCAGGCCTTGGCAGGTGAACAGCAAAAGCACAATGCTATGCAGTGATACTAAATGTACTGAAATTATACTAAATGTACTGAAGTGTGTCCCATTAGCTGTGTGCTAATTTTTCGAGAATTGCTGTCCTACTCAGTATCCTTCAAGACACTTGCTAACTTGTGTTGAGCTTTATCGTGTGCTTCTGTGGAATGATAATTGCTGTACACATGTTTTTTCTACACAATAATCATCATACAGGCTAGTTTCATTGAAGGCAAAGCATGGGTGGAGAATAGGGGAACAAAACTTATTTTTGATTAGGAGAATGGAATGCAGGTTGCATTTGTAGCACCTGCCATATACCTGAACTCAGCTGACTTGTGACATGTAGCGTCTGTCTGTCTAGTGGCATGTCTCATGCACCTGACCTGCATATATCACATGCTGTGCATCCATTCTGTATACCTATATAAGTGCATGCATTTGTAAATGAACAGACTCTTTGGCTGCTGACTCAACCTGTGTTACACATTTAAATTGCGAGCGGGAAATGTATATTACTTTGCACAGATGTATCTATGCAACCGTGAATCGATAAATAAGAACGGAGGAAATAAATATCTACTTAACACACTGAATTTGAAGCGCCGGATTTGAACGTTTCTACCTGAAGGTGTGTAGGTTTTGAACCGGAGTATTGGACCTCGTCACATCAGCATGCATCGACACGCTATTGTAAGGCATCAAAATAATTATTGCATACAGCACCAGTGTTATATGAATTGTTAAAAATAAGAAGTTAACCGTTCGGATGTTATAGCGATTCGAATGTGATGCATTTTTATAACTTTCATACAGTATAACCGATTCGTCATTTCTCCGAAACTGTCCCGATTATTAATATAGTGTATACACTCTACAAGAATAAATTAAAGGACCCCATTCGCTTGATATTTTCAAGCTTATTTTTTGTGTCTGCCAATTAACGTGCGTAGAGTCACCCATACCAAAGAAATGTCATCCTGCTAAGTTCTCCATTTCCAAAAAGCTCCTTTGGATCGCATGGTGCACGCCGGCATTAAGCCGCTCAGCTAGTGGTGTGAAAAACACAGCTGGCTATAATCTACACTACGCGGATGATGCGTCGTTTTATAAGTAGAGTAGAAAATAAGTATTTCAAAGTGCATACCAGAGTCAGGATTCAGGGGCGGATTTGGGGGGGGGGGGGGGGGGGGGGGGGGGTCCAGGGGTCCGGATACCCCCTTTCCTATATGAAGAATGACGTAATGCATACTGTAATCTGCATGTTACCGTCCTTGGATTTGCAAGATTGCACATCGTTCTAGCCAAGTGGGGTCTATATCGATCTAATTAAATCCTCCTTATCGATCTAATTAAATCCTCCTACATGTATATTAATATACATGTAGGAGGATTTAATTAGATCGATAAGGAGGATTTAATTAGATCGATATAGACCCCACTTGGCTAGAACGATGTGCAATCTTGCAAATCCAAGGACGGTAACATGCAGAATTACAGTATGCATTACGTCATTCTTCATATAGGAAAGGGGGTATCCGGACCCCCTGGACCCCCCCCCCCCCCCCCCCCCCCCCCCCCCCCCCCCCACCCCCCCCCCCCCCCCCCCCCCCCCCCCCCCCCCCCCCCCCCCCAAAAATCCGCCCCTGAATCCTGACTCTGGTATGCACTTTGAAATACTTATTTTCTACTCTACTTATAAAACGACGCATCATCCGCGTAGTGTAGATTATAGCCAGCTGTGTTTTTCACACCACTAGCTGAGCGGCTTAATGCCGGCGTGCACCATGCGATCCAAAGGAGCTTTTTGGAAATGGAGAACTTAGCAGGATGACATTTCTTTGGTATGGGTGACTCTACGCACGTTAATTGGCAGACACAAAAAAATAAGCTTGAAAATATCAAGCGAATGGGGTCCTTTAATTTATTCTTGTAGAGTGTATACACTATATTAACGAATTATTTTATCGCGCGATCGATCGAATCGTGCGTGTCAGCAGGAATTGAGGTAAGCGATCAAAAGACGTGAATGGGATGGATCTCAGATTCCTTTCCTCAGAAAACAGATAGCTATAGAGCTAAATAAACTAACAATACTAATATTATAGTAAAACTACATGTGTCGTTTTTAGACCGACATGTAGCTGGTGCATGCATGGTCACGTGCACGCCAAATTCACAATAGCTTTGCGTCACGAATTTAATTACTGAGCAGTAGGAATCATAGCATTGTGAAGAATGAACAGTTTTCTCGTCGCTATCCATGCAGGCTCTAGTAATCCGGATAACGCATGATGTATATGTATTGGATATCACTGTGAATTTCATGCTAAAATAAAATAAACGCAAAAGCAAAAAAGCGGACCCCACTGGGGGAGCTATCAGCGCTCCCCCAGACCCCCTTGCTGTCACGTACCCTCCCCCAATTGTGAATGTATTTAGACCCCCCCTTTCCCAAAATCCTGGATCCGCCCCTGGGATTATAGCTTTTGACTTCATTAGTAAGCGAGTGAGTAGTGATGTTTTTGAACACATGATGCTGCACCACACCAGGCCCCGCACTAGACCCCGGATACTCTCCTATACTCCCATCTTTGCTGCTGAATCCTGGCCCACTCTTAATTGTTTATTCGACAGCATTTGTTTACAATTCGTCTAATTATACGTCAAACATCCAATTAAACGGAGAAAGATAAATAAATCAATGTGTGGCCTTCCAAAACTATGTGGCCTGCGAAAACTATGTATGGTGTGGAATCCGTGCCAAAAATAGAAATTTTTTATGAGGGGGAAATTTTTCGTGACATACCTCGTTAATCGTGCCAAAATTACCTCGCGGAACTCATGAGGGTGAAATTTTTTATGAGGTACCTCGCGGAACTCGTGAGGGTGAAATTTTTTATGAGGTACCTCGCGGAACTCGTGAGGGTGAAATTTTTTATGAGGTACCTCGCGGAACTCGTGAGGGTGAAATTTTTTATGAGGTACCTCGCGGAACTCGTGAGGGTGAAATTTTTTATGAGGTACCTCGCGGAACTCGTGAGGGTGAAATTTTTTATGAGGTACCTCGCGGAACTCGTGAGGGTGAAATTTTTTATGAGGTACCTCGCGGAACTCGTGAGGGTGAAATTTTTTATGAGGTACCTCGCGGAACTCGTGAGGGTGAAATTTTTTATGAGGTACCTCGCGGAACTCGTGAGGGTGAAATTTTTCATGACGTACCTCGCGGAACTCGTGAGGGTGAAATTTTTCATGACGTACCTCGCGAGGGTGTCGCAGAACTCTTAACGGTGAAATTATTTCTGACGGAATATATTTTCATCACGGTTAATTTAGTTTGCATGACGTTATTTCAGAACTACTTGTAATCACGCAATTTAAACAACTGACAGTAACTTTGTGTCCAAATCAAGCATTCTAAACCTATCATAAAATTTAAAATGACAGAGTACAGTCACTGGGAAACATAGTGCAGAACTTCTAAATAAATGTCAATTCCATAATTATGACTCGTAGCCATTGGGTCTATCATTAAACACAGGTCTTCAAATTCATCCTCTGTAATGCTTGTTGAAATCGTCGGTACACTGACATCTCCATCTTCCTTCACCTCTGGCAGAGGACCTTCATAATCTATGCCATATAACTGAAAGACAACATTTGTGCACCATTAAAAAATGAATGGTAGGCTAGAGAATATCTTAACATTTATTATACAATACATAAATATAGAAACACCATACGATATATAAATGTCAATAAGTTTCAAATGTATTAAAAAATAAATACATGTATAATCACAAAGTAGAAATGAATATTGAATGAATGTCACAGTGTATTGGGACACTGCCCTCACATATTGCAAGGGCTGCTTTCCTACCATCCAATTAGCATACATAGGGTGAGGTGGCTACAGCGTATGTCATTAGGGGTGCTAAAAAAGTGAGGCTGATGCATAGGTGTTTACTGAGCACTAGAATGTAATTTTATTGGAATGTGAAATACCAAGATTAACTTAGTTTTATTGGAATGTTAAATACTGAACAAATAGCTCTCACTGCTTGACAGGCAAATTGTTTTGTACACATTATACATTATGTCTGTATTACTTGACAGCTTCTGTATTATGAGCAAGCACCAGCTGAACAATGCAACTTTTATTACCTCTTAAACAGCTATTACAGCATTACCTCATCAACATCTTCATTTGCCTGTAAAATCCCTCCCATCCACAGCAGCAGAGGGCTTAAGTTGTCTGCTGTACAAATAGAGTGGTTTATCCATGCCCCTGTCCACTGTTCAAGATGGTTATTGATGCGTGGAATATAAACAAAATGGAGGCAGAAGAGGTGAGTCTCATCATCTGGATCCAACACACCTATTGCCTCCATGTACAAGAAAAGGTCATGATAGAATTTTATTACACCACCATAAACATCTCTCCACAACCGTTCTATACGTTGGTTGTGAACACTTTTGCCAACTAGCATTGACCCCCTATTTGGTCCTCGCTGAGGATGGGTCAACATGAACCAAGCAACAACAGTATTCTCTCTGCCCTGGTCTGATCGAATACGTCGTGGTAACCCATAATGTTCTATAGCACGAATGAACAGGTTCAGCACTGTCTGTGACTCATTGTTGGAACTGCAACTGAGAAAAACAGGTATTCGGCTATATCCATCAATGCCACCATGAATAACCAATCGCCACCTATATGTATGCATTTCATAGGTATAAAATCAAATTGAGATTAATTTTGTGTATATATATTTGGGTCAGTTTCCGAGAAAATGAGCCTTCGCTATATATATATAAAAGTTATAAAAATCATTCACGTTTGAATCGCTATAACTTCCGAACGGTACATGCCATCAACATCCTATTTTCAACACTTCATACCACACCATTTCTCTATGGCAGAATATGTTTTGGGGTCTTGCACTTGCTCCTTGCCAGTATTGCAACGTTCGATACCCCACCGGGTTCAAACCCACCATAACTTTCTGTAGGAGTAATCAAATCGCTTCAAATTCGGTTTGTAGGTGGAGAGGTCCTATATCTATCTATTTGTTCTGTTCGTTAATTTTTATGCAATCCGTTACGGAGATACAGTTGAACAAACTACGTGCACATTTTCGCGCTCGTTTCGCGCCAATGATTTGGGCAAATTGCGCTCCGCTCAATGTATGGGGAGGCGGGGATTATTACATTGGCGCGAATCAAGCGGGAAAACGTGCACGTAGTTTATTCAACTGTATCTCCGTAAACAGATGGCATAAAAATTAACGAACAGAACAAATCGATAGGTATAGGACCTCTATATCTACACACCGAATTTGAAGCGATTTGATTACTCCTGCCGAAAGTTATGACGGGTTCATACCTTGTGGGGTATCGGACGTTGCAATACAGGCACGGAGCAAGTGCAAGACCCCAAAAAGTATTTTACCGTAGAGAAATGGTGTAGTATGAAGTGTTGAAAATAGGAAGTCAATGGCGTGTACCGTTCGGAAGTTATAGCGATTCAAACGTGAATGATTTTTGTAACTTTTATATATATATAGCGAAGGCTCATTTTCTCGGAAACTGACCCATTTACTGTACATAGTTATTAAACGATAATTAGGTAAACAACTTCAGTTTGAATAACGTTTACTGAACTCGCTTCTAAAGACTCCTTTTATCTCAATTTTTGATGAAGCATTGATAATCTAGAGCAACCTAAATCAGAATGATCAGCTAGCTTTCCAGAACATGTATATTGTATAATTCTCTTCTTTAATTACTGCAAAGCGCAAAGCACCTTCAGAAATGCAGAAAGTGGGATTAATATAAAAACCAGTACTGAAAACCCTTATGTACATGTGCATACATCTAGGAACTGTAAGGTTGTAAAATAAATTTAACAATGTTTCTTTAGAGCAGTGATCAGAAAATGTTCTTCAAACTGATACAGTCATATATTATGGCATGTACAAACCTAAAAAGGGTGGAGTACATTACATGTATGCATACACACAATAGTGGTTATAGATTATACTCAATAAGAATTATTCATGCCTCTAGATTAATAGATACCAAACGACAATACATGTTAAGACATTTTAAATCAATTCTATCACAATAATACCTTATTAATTTATGGTTACCATCAATATGCCACAAAGCAAGTGGGGAACGGACAGAATAAACACGCCTAACAATTGTTTCATTCCACCTGACAGCAAGACTGGCAGGTTAAATGCGGTGAAGGCTATCCCTGATTCTCAGTTGCTGCACATGAATATTAAGATGCCGCAAGTGGCCTGCCATCATACAATATCCAGAGTTCGGAAATTGTTGAAATACATTCCTTACAACTTCATCAAGCTGTGCATCTGATAATGTACAATACAAATCTGAAACATACAACCCAGCATCTTTCATCCTACGTCTGATTGTGCGCACTGAAACACCAAAGAGCCTTGCAATATGTGGAACCTTAAAATGCAATTGCAACATATCGGCAAGCTGACTGGTATTAAGTAAAATTTTTGGTCTCCCTCTATCTCCAGTTCTCATCACCGCAACATGGATTGTAGCATTTTCAGCATCGCTATCAGCAGCAGCTAACATAACTAGCCCTTCAGCAACTAAATCAGCAACAGTATGTGCACCAGCAGCAATCAGGCACCTAAAATTAGATGGATACATTTATTAAAATGAAAGTAAAATCGTGACACCTTCTGGCAACTAAAATCCATCAAATTCGAACTTAAAAAAATAAAAGTCAGATCCATTTGCCAAGGGCTATAGCTTACTTGACAAAACATACTGCACTTACTCATACACTGACTCCCTCACCCATGCCCTGCCGCCACTCCCTCAATCAATCCATCGTTAGTTGAGTGACATCATTCATTTACTGACCCCATTGATTCACAATAGTGATTATATTACTTTTAATGTTGAATAAATTACTAAGTAATTCAAATGACTCAACCAGGAAATATGTTGTTCAACGATATGCGTAAAACTAAAGGATTGAAATAATTAAATAGAGCAAGAACATGCTAGCTCGCATGGAGCTAGAGCAAGATATTTTACCATAGAGAAATGGTGTAGTACAGAGTGCTGAAAATAGTATTATAATATATAAGCAATTTTCCATGGAACACTTTGTATCTGAGAATCACTATAACATCTAAATAGTAAATGCTATAGACTTTATAATACAATATTTCTTCTATATGGATATGGTTAAAACTTCAACTGTGACATTTAATTATTCATAACTAATTTAATTGCCAATGTTTTTTGAAATTATAACTGTGTGAATTGCCTTATTTCTAGAGCGACATGTCTGATGTTGCCTAACGTAGCAATGTACGTTACCAATGCTTGATTGGCATGTTTAAAGTCCATCTGCACCATTGTAACAAACCTTCAATCATCAAATGTGCATTGTATGACACGGGCAAGCGTACATCCGGAGTTATTCCATAACAGTGAGCGTATTTCCTGCATTTTTGTATTCTTGAGTAGTGTACTTGGGTACTATGCAGCTAATCATCCCGCTTTCAACGTGGCAATAACACTGACATCACTTTGTAGGTTTTTTGTTGCACGGATTCGGAGGTTTGAAACGAGCTTTCCGTAGCGCTTCCCATTTCGAAGATGGGCGACAACGAAGTTAACATCACATTTCAATCTGTAACTATCGTGGCAGCTATAATTACCACGTAAGTGTGTTTTTTGTTAGCTAATCCTGCTTTTCAACTGAAGTCACCATTTGCACTACGCAATTGTTTGGCAACTAAAGTCGTCCACCGCATTTCAAGGGTTAAAGAAACTTGAGGTTTTGAACGAGTATTTCAACTTCATGGGGATTGAAATCCACTTTTCTGCAGGAATATTCAAATCACTTCAAATCTGGTAGAGGAGTCCAGTACCTAATGATTGTCCTTCATTGATTTAATAAATGATGTGCATCTTTTCCTTTTTGATCAAGGACTACTTATTATTACATGGACTGGAAGCTGGAACCTGCCCGTAATAAGAAACTGGTCTGTCCATACCAGTGTAGCGGATAACAGACATCGGACATTTCCTATCAATTTTGTAACTTGTCCAGGCGATTTTGCGCATGCTCAGTAATGATGTCCGCACCAATAATGAAGCAAGCAGCTGATTCTCCTCTGGTCCATCGTCTAAGAACCATCTTAGTTGTTAAAAATATGGATCCTAATCAAGGTAGTGAACAACATTTCTACTTGTTAGTGCACCATTTTGAGCATAGGTTTAACTCTTTCACGGGAAACAGAGCAATATTGCGCCGCAGGTGCTATACTAAAGCCACTCTGTTTATCTAAACAGTTAACACTTTGTAGTCTACAACATATTGATCAGTTGTTTCCTGGTCAGATAGTGCAAGTTGTTTGCTAACCATTTACCTGCAACGCACAATGCTTTTGCACTACATGTGTACAGTAATATAATTGGCTTTGCCCACGAAAGAGTTAACAAACTGCATTTATCAAACTTCAGAGTGTCATCTTTGAAGGACCACGTGACAACTGAAATGCACAAGCAACGAGCCTTCCACAGGACGCCAAATGTTCAGACACCAATTGGCATCTGACCATTAATCCAAACATGGCAGACATCAATTGGCGTTTGCCACGTTTTGATTAAATTAATGCTAGATGCCAATTGATGTCTTCCACTTCCAATCGGCTATTATGCATGCGTTCATTCTTCTTTGCACTATTCATTTAAGTGTAGCACAGATTGTTTGCAATGCTCTATGACCATGTCCGACCAATTTCTAACCATGTTGGGCCAAATACTGTAATGGACTGACATTGTGTCAGGCCAATTTTGGAATGTTACGGCAAAGAATAAATAATTAATAGACAGCGACACAAATTCTGAGTCAATCAAATAATTAATAGGTTTGATACACTCCAATGACATACAGTAGCCCCTAAAAGTTATGCAAGCCCCACACATTCCATCAGAATGTCCCATAATGATTTATAATAGTCTGCCCAATATGTGGAGAAAAGTTTTACTGGTTCAGGTTGGTGCTCCGATCAATCAGAATCAAGAGCTTGTGTGACAAAATTTTACTTTCCAATAGCATTCTGAACTAGAAAAGCAGAGCCTATCTCATACATTTAGGTCTATATGGGTATGAGACAACCTACAGTAGCGGTCACAAAAAAGTTTAAGTTTTTTATTATGCCGTTGGCGTCGCACGGTTATAACATTACGGTTCATGGCCGTTCCGTTACTGTGACATTTAAAATAACTTATGTCACTATGTGACAACGAACTCCGTGCATTTTAACGCCTATCAATAAATGCCATTTTGTACACGGTTAAAGACCGCTGTGCCATTTTAAAGCCATATTACACGGCTGTTAGCCACGTGCGCAGTCAGAGCAATAGAAAATGGTGTTCTCCACGTATAAGAAGGTTTGGATAGTTTTCTTTCATCGGAAGGGTCTGAAGACACCAGAGATTGGAAAACGCCTATTTCAAGAAGGAATGATGGCTTCGATTCACGAATTCATAAAGCATTTTGAGTCGGTAACAAGGAAGTGGGCGATTATCCAAAGTGATGGAAGTGGTAAAAGCTATCGTCGATGACCAGATGAAGGCGGATGACGAGACAACGGTATTTAATTAACACACCATTAAATGTAACGGCGTTACGTGACAAATGTGATAAGTGAGTGAGAAATAATAGCGTTACTGTGCCATACCGTTAGACCAAGGTGCCGTTTATTTCTAATGACCGTGCGACGGCAACGGCATAATAAGAAACGTAAACTTTTTTGTGACCACTACTGTAGGTATGGTGAAAAAATGTTAGGCAATCTTTTTCCCTGGCATTTAATATAAATGCTATGCACAAATATTACATGTAATGTACATGTATGTGTTGTATCATGTGACACTTCTCCTTCTAAACTACATCGTTCAGCTGTTAAACTAAGGCAGTGGTTCAGTACAATCAAACAGCTTTGCTAACAATGTGAATACTGGTAGTTAAAAGCAGCAACCAATGTACTGTAAAAACCAGACCTTCGAAAAACATACATGCATGTCAAGTACATTGTTAAAATCTGTCATATTCATATATGTACATGTAGCCACAAAAACAATACTGTAAGACAATAGTTTATTGGTATCAGGTGCGCATTAGTGACAACACGAGCAAGCCAGCATTATGACTGCAAGGGCAATAAGAAATGAAAGTAACTGCATGTGATGCTGGTATAATGAACCACGAGAAGTTTAGCATGTGTTACTTACACACAATATAGTATGAAAAACTCACTGCAGCTACAATAAAAATAAGAATGTACATGCACATGTGTACCTGTAAAGCAGTTCACACTGTAGGATGATTGCATCATGGGTATGACATGGTTCTTTTTATAAAAATAGTTGTTGTATCACCCGACATGTTCTCAGTGTGATAGTATGCAATGCAGATTCTGGTGTTGACATCTACAGTAGAGCATGACGAAGATTATAATACTTACGCTACATGAAGGCAAATTATGCATTATTAACCTTAAAATAAACAAATTAAGATAATTATCCAATAACAGAATTTGGTACATAATAGCTTATGACAGCAATGGAGGATAGAAACACAGATTTTCATATTTCATATAATCAGCACATGTACACGGAGTTTTGAATGTAACTTAACACCGTGTCCATGAAATTAGACGACTTTTTTCGTCGAACTCAATATTCAGAAAATTAGTCTCATTGATTCCATTTGCTATATAAAATATATCATTAGAAAGCTAATCTGTCGCTGAGCTGTCACGAGCAATTCCTATGTTTGTATTTATTTCCAGTAATAAGCCATACTGATCTATAGTGGAATCGTTCCCGTTTTTAGTTGTGGTAAAACATTGCGTAGAACACTTTTATCCTAGGCCATTGTATTTGAATCTGGCTTGCCCATGAGACTTCATTTCGCATAAACAAAGAACCCAGGTAGTATCAAGCTCGTACATAGCAGGGTTCGACGTAAGGGTTGCCATCAATGCCCTGGTACGACAATCATAGCATGTTTTTGTAGCTAAAATAACATGTTATTATAACAACGCGTCATCAACCACAGCACATACAAACCCATAAGCTGGACTTTACTTATTATCGTTCTTACTCCATTTCATCATCCGAGTTGGAATCAGATATATTTAGCGATAGCCTGCGTTTGCAGGTCCCTTTCCATCTAAGGATGGATGATGTTCCTTCCTGGGATGTGCATACTGTACAAAACATCTTGCCTTCCTCAAACAGCAACCATGGAAAGGCAGTTAGCCGTCGGTCTTTGAACTAGCGAGCAGGTTTACACATTCTTGTAGTAGCAGGCTTATCCGGATCCATTGCAGAGCGCAAAATAACGGGAATGTGTTTATACATGTACTAATCACCCAGAGCGCTGCGCGTAAGACCATACAATAAGCCCATTGTTTACTTCTAAAATGGAGCCCTCTTCATGCGTATGGCTCCCTCTGTATGTTAAAGCATGGTGACCGTGGTTCATGTAATTATCGTATTTCAACCGAATTCACAATGTCCGCCCCTTTTTATGGTGACGTATTATGACGTTTATGTTATTTAAAAATTACCGACAATCGTCATCAAAATATGAATGTCATTAGAATGGCAACGCTTACGTCGAACCCTGCTTAGCCACTTTCTGTGATAACTTGCAGCTGTAGTGTGAACGTCGGTCCCCGGACCATCGCTTTAGTCTCGTTCCCAGACAACATGACGCAATGTTTCTTGCATATAGACTAGTGTCTGGGAACGAGACTAATCACACAATGCGCACATATACTACTCGTTCGGTATGCCACTTTCGTGCTATGATAAACACAGAAAGCCAGTGTGTGACAAGTGCAATGCAGGTTACTATTGCACCAAGTGTTGTAAATGCCAAAATCGCAAGCACGGTCAACCGAGAAAAGCATCTATAGAGCAGCCTGAACCATGCAGCCGTAAGGTCTAAGTTATGCATGGAGACACCGTGACTGTCCATCAAGAAGTCTCTCCCGTTGCCATGATGGACTTCTCTATCACTGCTTGGTGCTAATGACCAAACTGCAAGCATGTTTTAGATTATGATGACACCCCCCCCATATGCAACGTTTGAGCTGAACTATTTTGCTGGTTCGGCCCACACGAAGAAAAACAGGCACCCCGAACACCCCAAGTGTAATCTATGAATGGCTGGAGAGCAGGAGAAAACAAAGAACTCGGCAAAGTAAAGATCTCAGCTGCTGGTGTCTATGACAGATAGCAATTGTAGAAGACCATTAGGCTTAGTAAGCTGCCACTTTCAGGAAAAAACTTGCAGTGTAGAAAAGTATTGGCAGCAAACCACAGGCGTCATCTGCTGGCGTGGAAGACCTTTGAGTAATGCAGGTGTTTCTGGGAGGATGAAGGCTAAGGTGTGTTTCAGTGACTGTAATATGCAGAAGGACCTATCAAAGTGGAATAAACAAGAGCTACAGGCCTACTTAATCCACTACAATCTGAAGAAAAGTGGCAACAAACCTGATCTCTTACTTCGTATAAGACAACGAATGGATACAGACTGATACTGATATTATGGATACTTATTTGGGCGTACACGT